>JAOTQJ010000049.1:6221385-6237037 GCA_025642045.1 Solanum sejunctum
TTTTTTCTTCTAAATTATTTTCTCCTTCTTTTATTTTTTCTTTATAAATTATTTATGATAAAGAAGAAATACAGTAATTACTTATTATAAATATCATTACAAAAATATCTCAAATATTTCATGTGTTTTATCAAAATTGTATATTTTAAAAATTAAAAATAACTTAGACGTATAAATTAACTTATATAATCAATTTATATTGAAGTTGAATTTAAATAAATTAATTTTAGTTTAATTTAATTTAGAAATAAAAATTTAGAGTAATAATTAACATTTTATGATGTATAACAACTTAAGGGTATTTCAGACATTTTGATGAAAAAAGTGCTTAATACCACTTTTGTACCAAATACATTAACAACTTTTTTCAGCTTAAACACCTTTATCTAAACACATATCTGCTTATTTGTACAATAAGTTTCAATACTTTCAAAAGTGCTTTTGAAGTACTTCTTAAATGCTACTTTTTTTTGGTCCATCCAAACGGGCTCAGAGTGTGGGGGGAAGTTAATTGCCTAATATATGGAAAAGGCATAACGAAGAAGGGTTTAAAATGCCCTCGAACTATTGAAAATGGTAAAAAAATGCTCTTCATCCACCTATTGAGCCTAAAATGCTCCTATCATCTACCTTTGGGTCCAACAATGCCCTTCATTCACTTTTTTGGCTCACTTATACCCTTGAAACTAATAACCCTCTCTTTTGTCTTTTTTAATTATGTTTCATTTTCTTATGGAATAAAGTAAACCTCCATCCTCAATTCTTTTTTTACAAAAAACAAAAAGAAAATTTTCTTATAATTTATTTTTATTTTTTAAAGTTTGTTTTGGGGTTATAAAGAAAGATATTATTTTGATTTGACAAACTATGTGAAAAATATGAGTAAAAAAAATAAACTAGTAGTTCTATTGAATTTTTTTTTTAAATTTTTTTTAGGGCTATGAAGAAGGTATATTTTTTTGGATATGAAAAACAAATCTTTAAAAAAAACTCTCTTAAAAATTAAGTTACAACAATACATATTTTGAAATTTTTAAACAAAATCTGCGCATACTTGTATTTTATGTAGACAAAATAATTAACCTTTTAAGGATCAAAGTGATTTATTAAAACCGATTTAGAACCTTAAGGATCAAAGCAATTTATTAAAATCGATTTAGCTTTCTTTAATTCTTTTATTTAATCAAATTTGAATAGTTTTTCGTTATTTTTAATATAACATTAAAAAAAAAACCTTACTCTTTAGATAAATTAAAAACCTACTTTTTCGTTAAGTTTATGTATTTTTAAGAAGTTTTCTTTTTTAGAAAGCTAAATTCGTTAATTATTTTAATAAGTCACTTTTTAAAAAAATCACTTTGATCCTTAAAGATATACATTATTTTGATTTGGATAAATTATGAAAAGAAATCTAATAGAGATGGAGATTTATTTTATTCCATAAGAAAATAAAAAATAATACATACTAAAAAAGAAAAAGAAAAAAGAGAGAGTGGTTAGTTTCAAGGGTATAAGTGGGCTAAAAAGTTTAATGAAGAGTATTTTTGGACCCAAAGATGGATGACAGAGGCATTTTAGGCCTAATAGGTGGATGGAGGGTATTTTGAACCATTTTCAATAGTTTGAGGGCATTTTAGGCCCTTTTCCGAAGGCATAGTGTAAGATAACTTTCCGTAAAATACGAGAAATGACTTGCTATTGGACAAAAAAGGAAGAGAAACAATAGGTTCTACTCTTTTAGAAACAGTGATCAGTTTACTTTTTACTATTGGTTTTAATGCTAGATTGTGGCCTGTTTGCTATATGGTGTTTATTGTATTTCGATTATCACATTATTTTGCTGTTATGCTCTCTTCATTGTTTTCTTCTTCTTTTTACTTGAGTTTGATGCACTTGACCTGAGAGTCTTTCCGAGACAACCTCTATACCTCCATGAGGCACTAGTAAGATGTGCATACATTCTACTCACCCCACCCGAGACCCCGCCCAGTGAGATTTCACTGGTATGTCGTCATTGTTGTTGTTGCTAGAAAATGTGTCTTGAGGAACTTTCTACTAGTTCACTATTGCTTTATTTGCTTGTCCAAATTATTTGTAATGGTGAAAGAGTGATGGATTTTAGATGTCTTCTATTCTCTATCCACAATTTGTTTGATTTTTGACAACTTGTTTGATTCTTAATTTTTCCAGTTCATTATTGGTGATGGCAACAACGTGTATGATTTCACATACGTAGAGAATGTTGCACATGCTCATGTATGTGCCGAAAGAGCTCTTGCATCAGGGGGTGCAGTCGCAAAAAAAGCATCTGGCCAGGTAACATTTTGAATTTTATTAAATTCTATGTTCTGTATAAGCTTCTACTATGATTTCATGCTTTGCCATATGCTTTCATTCTAATGTGTCCTATGATGTTTTGACTCTTCAAAAATGTTAATGACTACATGTCAGATGTGAAGTTGTAGCCAGCATATGGAAGTACCCAGAATTAAGCAATGTAATACATATTCTTGGGTTGCACCAATAGAAAAAAGAAGAAACTCTTTGAATCACCATTAGAGTCCCATTAATTTTTGTACTTGCCCTCACAATAATATCAATATGAATATTATATCTTGCAGCAACAAAAGTTGAGCTATCAATCGTTGGTTTTTCATCGAAAGATCTCAAATCAAGGTTTAGCAAATTTTTGTACTGCATCATACAATTCCATCGGTTATGGTGAAGCTCATTACTTTCCTTTAGGTCCGTGTAGTTTCTGGTTTCCTTTTTTCGCTTAACATCTAACTTATTTATTGGTGTTTTCCACTAAGGACTGAATGCATAGGTCATTTAACTATTTAACGGTTATTGGTTATTGTGTGGTAATATATTTGTGATACTTCTTTGGCAAGCAGACCCTGCAGAGGTAGACTCATCGTCTCACTTATTAATATTGTTCTTTGCTTGTCTAACAATGCATTTGAAGACTACAGACTTAGCACGTTGCTGGTTATGTGGAACTATTATAAAACTTTATTGGGTAACACAGATTATGCTGCTTGTTGTGGTTGACAACACTTGTGCTTCCATTATTATCTAGCTTACAGTTTCAGCAATCAAATAGGAGACCCTGTTTGTAGTTATTTCCTCTTAGCTGTTTAGGGAGCTTCTATAATTTGTTTTAAGTTATAATATTTGCCTTTCCCCTCCTTGCTGTCGATCATTCGGTAAATGGTCAAATAAGAGCACCTTTGTAGTCTTCCTTTTCTCTAGCAAGTCTGGAAACTTCTACATTGAGTTAATCATAATTGTCTTACTCCCTTCTCTATGTTATTATGGTTAACATATCTATGTGAGGTGGTGTTAGATATGAAAATGGTCATATTGTACATGCAGACTTACGAGTAAATAATGCTTTCTATATTATTGAATTTCCTCCTCGAGGTACATAGTAGGAGTTCTTTTGCTATGTTTCCAATGTTAGCTCTATCAAATAATAAAGCCTTGATAAAAAATGCTGTCGGCAGGCGTATTTTGTCACAAATATGGAGCCAATAAAATTTTGGGAGTTTGTTGCACTTATTCTTGAAGGTCTTGGCTACAAAAGGTATTCTTATTTTATGGCTCTGGCTGTGTCAGAAAATTTTCCCTACACAATTCTTGTCTTTATCTGTTTTCTTTGGATCACTTTGTGATCTTATTATGAAAAGCACTCCAAAGCTTGTTCTAGTATAATTCCTACTTTGCAGATGTCTGGAATTTTATCCTATGTTGCATGGATCCTTCATTTGTCTTGCCATGCCAGTGTCTAAACTTTTAAAGGGTCTGATAAGGGTGTGGGTACTTCATATGATGTCTTCAAAATATACTGAAAATTAGCAAAATAAGTTGATGTGCCCATATAAGATACTTCCATGCAATGTGCCGAGTACTTACCTGTAAAAAAGTCTGAGAAGCATAGATTTTACCTGCTTTATATTTCTTGTGATTTGGAGATCAGTTTTACCAGAAAAGTTCAAGTTTACATAAACAGTGGAGAAGGCATCCTCTGTCACATAGAACTAGGGAGAAACATTATTTTTGGAAAAGCTTTTAAGGTCTTGCTGTTCATGCATGGCTCACAAAATTAAGTAATTACAGAAATCACTTGCTGGAACCTATTGAAGCCTAGTTTTGATTGTTTACAACTCACAGAGCAGAACCTCTATTATGCTTAGGGGTCGTTTGGTACAAATATCAATAATGTAGGGATTAGTAACGCAGGGATTAGTAATACAGGGATTAATAACACAGAGATTAGTAATGCAAGATTATTTTTTACCAAGTGTTTGGTTCATTACTTCTCATCTAATCTTGTGGTTGGTTTAAAATTTTACAAAAACCTTCTGTTCCAATTATATCCTTGAATTATTATGGGATATTATATTTCATGTAATTGGGTCAAGTAAATAATTGCCAGAGAATATATATATATATATATATATATATATTTGTAGCCTTCTAACTAACTTGGAGAAGAACAAATTTATTGTAATGTGTTCTACTTAATTTCTCACTTGAGTTATTTGAAGATAAATAAGTGCCATCTTCATAAATTGATTATTCACAAAATATCAAATTTTAATTTAATAAAGATAGAACATCTACTTTTAAAATCAAAAAGACCATAAATAATAATAAGATCGAATAAACCATCTACGTTTACACATAAAATTGCAAGTTGTAATTTTAAATGGAGTTAATATCTTAAATCACTCAACTTTGAGAATTTATCTATTGAGCTTTGTTTTGTATAATAAAATCACTATATAAGGCATTTGTATCAATAAAATAACTCAACTAAATTAATTATCGAAACAAATTTTTGACATGCCAATTTTATTTTTTATATTATGTAAATATGAACCCATAAATAAATAAAATTTAAAAATTTGATATGACAAAAAAATTATTTTATATTATGTAAATATGAACCCAAAAATAAAAAAAAGTGTAAGTTAATTTACTTAAATAATTTATTAGTACGAAACTACAAATATAAATCATAACATCAAGAAAATGAAAAAATAATTAAAAGAATTTGGGGGGGTTGAGGGGTAGTTTGGTCATTTAGGAGGTTTATCCAAGGATTGTTAAATCTTGGATCAGCTATCCCTCCATTTTCTAGGGATAAAATAGTACCATGAATGAGGTATAACTAATACATGAGTTAAATCAAATAAGGTAACCAAACAATGGCATTATCCAAGGACTATTTTTAATCCATGGACTATTTTTATATAATACATCTTACCAAACATGCCCTTAAAGTTGTCTTACTGGATGTCTCGGCCATAGTAGAGGGGTTCCACAAATTATGGTGGTACACTTCTGGTGCCATTTATTGTTTGTCATAAAAAAGAAAAACAAATTATGGTGGTATACTTAGTTTCTATTGTGATTGCTAAGTATGAGGGCATCTTAATTTTGTACATTGAAAGAAAATAGAATGTCAGTTTTAGTATATGGTTTGCTATGTTTGGTTTACTACTGATAATAAAAGGTTGAAATAAAATAGAATGTCAGTTTTAGTATATGGTTTGCTATGTTTGGTTTACTACTGATAATAAAAGGTTGATACACTCCCTCTATTCCTTTTATGTGGCACTTTTGGACTTAGCATGGTGTTTAAGAAAAAAAAAGAATATTTTTGAAACTTGTGGTCTAAAATAATCCTTAGTTATTTATGTGACTGAGAATCATTTCATTAAGAGTAAAATAGAATTTTAAAGTTAAATTGTTTCCAATTAGAGTAAGGTAATATTCTTTTTGGGATGGACTAAAAAGGAAAGGATGCCACATAATGGGACAGAGGGAGTACTAAATTGTTAAATGGCCTATTTCTGAGGGAAAAAATTATTCTTCTAGGTACTTAGGTTGATAATGAAATATAACTTGTATAATTTGATATGCAAGCTAATTGAAAACAATCAACCTGTCGAACACATAAAAAAAGACTATTTTGTGTGAAGGTCCAAGTTCTGAAACAGTAAAAGGCATACCTTCTATTAGAATAGTAATAGGAATAATATTCAGTTTCCTACTTGTTAAAGGATTGTATTGTAGTGTCTATAAATAGGGTCACTATGTAATAATGTTCTCGCACAATTCAATAATATTCTTCTCCAATATTTTTTACATGGTATTAGAGCATCAGTGAGAAAAAAAATTCATTGTGCATCAATTTTCGGTGACTGTCTTGGGGCTGATTTGTGTGACTTTCGTTTTGTGGGTGTTGTGCAACAACCAACACCATCACTAGGCTCGGGAAGCTTGGGCGACGAAACCCCACAAAAAAC
Organism: Solanum sejunctum; assembly: GCA_025642045.1. Classification (NCBI taxonomy): domain Eukaryota; kingdom Viridiplantae; phylum Streptophyta; class Magnoliopsida; order Solanales; family Solanaceae; genus Solanum; species Solanum sejunctum. Next base: position 6,227,706 of record JAOTQJ010000049.1, read on the forward strand.
CACCGGAAACAATCCCATGTGCCGCTCGAAGGTGGCAGTTTTCTGGCGAGATCCAGGACACGCATCTGCGCTTGTGGCTTCTCCGGTCAAATTTTTTCAACTTGTTTTCTTCTGCCGGGGTTGGCCAGTAATTTGACCAAACCCCAGTCACTTTGTCTGGATCTGATCATTGAAATTTGGGTTCTTGTCGGTTTCAAGCAGTGTTCAGTGACTTTTCGGTGATTCTTGGCAGTTTTCCAAACCACTTTAGGCAGATTTCATCGAATTTCTTACTATTTTCAACTTAAATTTTGAAAAAAAAAGTCGTTTGGATGTGATGTATTTGGCTCTAAAAATACAGGGATTGGAAGTTCAAGCCCTATCATCACTTCAGAGCCATTACTAGGAAGTTCAAACTATTTATCTTGGGGTTCCTCGGTTGAGTTGTGGTGCAAGGGTCAAGGTATTCAAGATCACTTAACAACCAATGCTTTTGGGGTAGATGAAAAGGGAAAGTCTAGTGAGAAAGGTGCAAGGGCCACATCACAATAGGATGAAGTGGATGCTCAATTGTGTAGTCTGCTATGGTGTTCTATTGAATCCAAGTTGATTCCCTTGTTTTGCCATTTCACACATGTTATTTAGTTTGGAAAAAAGTACGTGCTTTGCACACTAATGACATATAACGATTCTATGATATGATATCTAGAACGAACAACTTAAAGAAATTAGAATCCGATATGTTTACTTACTTGGGACAGGTATAGACAGTCATGGAGGAATTTGAAATGTTGATGTCAATCACTACAAACGTGGAAAAACAACAAGAGCGCAGGCATGCATTGTTTCTAGTTCTTACACTTGGAGGACCTGCTGACCATTTTTCGGTGCGTGACCAGATTTTTAGCTAGTTCGATGATTCCTACAATTGATGAGTTATTTTCTCGTCTACTTCGTCTTGCTGCACCTCCCTGTCATATAGTAGTGTCATCACCCATAGTTGATTCCTCTATTCTTGCATCTCAAATTGTAGAAAACGAACATATCAGCCTACGGATAATTGGTGAGGAGGACGCTTTCGAAAACCTTGATCCAAGTGTAGTTATTGCCATAACCCTGGATACACTCGTGACATGTCATATTTTGCATAGTCCATCACCCAGTTATGATCCTGCTGCTATAAAGGAATATAATGAGTCCCTTCGAAATTGTGCAAGTAAGCAAACAACTCTCCAAGTAGCTTCGATTGCACAACTTGATGTTAGTATTGCAGATGATTTCTTTTGCTTATGTCTCACAATCCTGTGCTCTAAGATTGTGGGTCATGGACTTGGGTGCTTCTGATCATGTTTCTGGTGACAAATCACTTTTGTCTAATATTGTTTATTCACAATCTCTTCCGGCTATTACTTTTGCCAATGGGATCCAAACAAAATCAAAAGGGGTTGGCAAAGCCAAACCCTTATCTTCTGTCACCCTAGAATCTGTTCTTTACGTTCTTGGTTTTCCTTTTAATTTGACATTTGTTAGTTGTTTGACACGAGTCTTAAATTATACTCCCTCTGTCCTATTTTATGTAACATCCTTTTCTTTTTAGTCCGTCCCCAAAAGAATATCACCATACTCTAATTAGAAAAAATTTACGTTTAAAATTCTCTTTTTACCTTTAAATGAAATGATTCCCAACCACACAAATATCTAAGAATGATTTGAGATCACAAGTTTTAATAGTCTTACTTTTTTCCTTAAACACTGTGTCAAGTCAAAGGGTGTCACATAAAATAGGACGGGGGAGTAACAGTCATTTTTTTGTGATTTTTTTCTCCTATAGGACCGCAGTACGGGACAGATGATTAGCACAAGACATGAATCACAAGGCATTTACTATCTTATCTTTCAAAATTCCTTCACAACATCATCCATTACATATCTTGCATACCTAATTCACAAACATTTGGGGCATCCGAATCTATCCAAACTGCGAAGATGGTGCCTAGTTTGTCTAGTTTATCCACATTAGACTGTGAGTTCTGTCAACTTGGGAAACACACCGTGCTACATTTTCACATAGTACTGAGGGTCATTCAGAGTCTATTTTTTCTTTTGTTTATATTTGAGGTCCTAGTAGAGTTAGTTTAACCTTAGAATTTCGTTATTTCATTAGTTTTATTGATGATTATTGAAGATGTACTTGGATTTTTTTAATGAAAGATCGTTCTGAGTTATTTTCTATATTCAAAAGTTTCTTTGCTGAAATACAAAATTTGTTTGGTATTTCTATTTGTACTCTTCGTAGTGATAATGCCTTAGAATACTTATACTTCCAATTTCAGGGGTTTATACTCAACAAGGAATTATTCACCGGACATTTTCTCCATACACCTCTCAACAAAATAGTGTAGCAAAATAAAAGTATAAGCATCTTATTGAGATTGCTTGCACTCTTCTCATTGAATCCCATGTTCCACTGCATTTTTGGGGCGATTCAGTCCTTGCATCTTATTATTTAATAAACCAAGTGCCCTCATCTTCTATTCAGAATTAGGTTCCACATTCCATACTATTTCTTGAGTCCAATCTCTACTCGATTCCCCCTCGTGTGTCTTTTGGAGCATATGCTTTATACATAACTTTGCTCCTGAAAAAGATAAATTGTCCCCTCATTCTCTCAAATGTGTCTTTCTTGGTTACTGTCATGTTCAAAAAGGGTATCTTTGCTATTCACCTAATCTCCAGCGATACCTTATGTCCGTCGATGTTACATTCTTTGAATCTCAACCCTACTGTACATTTTCTGATCCTCCTGATGTCTTTGAGGTCTTACCTATACCACAGGTCTTACCTATCCCAACTTTCGAGGAACCTACCACTGTATCCACATCTCCACCACTCCTTACTTATCATCGTTGTCCGCATCCAACACAAGTCCCAGGTGATTCATGTCCTGTGCCAGACCCTGCTCCTAATGAGAATTTGCCTCCTAGCCAATCAATTGCACTTATAAAAGGTATATGATCCACTCAAAATGCTACTCCACATATACTTTTTTGAATTATCATCTTCTCTTATCATTCCATTATGCTTTTATATCATATTTGTCTTCTATTTCTATTCCTAAGACAACAGGTGACACATTTGCTCATTTTAGATGGAGACAGGCTATGATTGATGAGGAGTTTGCTTTGCATACTAGTGGTTCTTAGGGGTTTATCCCTCTTTGTACAGGTAATTCTATTGTTGGTTGTTGATGGGTTTATGCAGTCAAAATTGGTTCAGATGGTCAGGTTGATAGGCTTAAGGCTCGCCTTGTCGCCAAGGGGTATACTTAGATATTTGGGCTCGATTTTAATGATATTTTCGCTCCCGTGGCTAAAATAGCACCTGTCCATGTTTTTCTATTTATGGATGTCGTTCGACATTGGCCTCTTTATTTACTGGATATTAAGCATGCTTTTCTTCATGGTGATCTTGCAGAAGAAGTCTATATAGAGAAACCACTTGGTTTTGTTGCTCGGGGGGAGTCTAGTAGTCTTGTATGTCGATTGCGTAAGTCACTTTATGGTCTTAAAAAACAATCTCCACGAGCCTAATTTGGAAAGTTTAGCACAGTAATTCATGAGTTTGGCATGACTTGTAGTGGAGCTGATCACTCCGTGTTTTATTGGCATTCTGCGCCTAATCTTTGTTTTTATTTGGTCGTTTATTCATGTTGATGATATTGTTATTACTAGCAATGAGTAAGATGGTATCACTAATTTGAAGCAACATCTCTAAACATTTTCAGACTAAAGACCTTGACAAGTAAAAGTATTTTCTAGGTATTGAGGTTGCTTAGTTTAGATCAGATATTGTTATTTCTTAACGGAAGTATGCCTTAGACATTCTTAAGGAGATAGGGATGATGGGATATAGACCATTGACACTCCTATGGATCCAGATGTTAAGCTTCTTCCAGGACAGGGGAACCACTCGGTAATCCTGAAAGGTGTCGATAGTTGGTTGGAAAATTGAATTATCTCATAGTGATTAGACCTGACATCTCTTTTGCTATGAGTGTTGTAAGTCAATTTATGACTTCCTCTTGTGCTAGTCATTGGGATGCAATTGTTCGTATTCTGCAGTATATAAAGTCAGCTCCTGGTAAATGACTACTCTTCGAGGATCAAGGCCATAAGCATATCACTGGATATATATTAACGTTGATTGAGTTGGATCACTCTCTAATAGACGTTCTACGTCCGGATATTGTGTTTTAGTAGAAGGTAATTTGGTTTCATGGAAGAGTAAGAAACAGAGTGTTGGTTGCTCGATCTAGCGTAGAAGCAGAATATCGAGCAGTGTGCAACAACATGTGAGCTAGTTTGGATCAAACAATTATTGAGAGAGCTAAAATTTGGCAAAATTAGGCAGATGGAACTTATGTGTGATAACCAAGCAGCCTTTTATATCGCATCAAATCCCGTGTTTCATGAAAGGACTAAATATATTGAGATCGATTGTAACTTTGTTTGAGAAAAAATACTCTCAAAAGATTTTGTTACAAAATTTGTGAAGTCAAGTAACCAACTTGTAGATATCGTCACCAAGTCCCTCACAGGTAGGGATGGCAATTGGGCGGGTTGAGTCAAATTTGAGTGGGTTATAATGGGTCAAGACCCAACTCAATCCAACCCAAATTTGCTTGGGTCAAAATGAGTTGGGTCAAAGCGGGTTGAGTAATGGGTTATGGAGCAGTCAAGACCCAACTTTTACTAAGTTTTACTTATTTTGTTTGTTCTTTTACAATATTTTAGTACTTCATTAAATTATATTTTTCTTTATTATGACTATATAAAATATGTCAAATTAAAAATAAAATGGTTTAAAAATATTTTGATAAGATTTCTCTCGAGTTAATTCGGCTTGTATATCAATCCAATTTCAAATGGGTTGAAATAGGTTAGGTTGAGCTAATAAATTTGGGCGGGTTGGATTTAATTTTGCCACCCCTACTCACAAGCCCTCGTATTAATTACATTTTTAACAAGCTAGGTACATATGATTTGTACGCACCGGCTTGAGGGGGTGGATTAGAATAAGAATAAGAATATATAATCCTACTTAGAATAGAAATAAGAATAATATGTAGTTTCCTACTTGTTAAAGGATTGTATTGTAGTGTCTATAAATAGAGTCTCTACGTGATAATATTCTCACACAGTTCAATAATATTTTTCCCCCAATATTTCTCACATCCTCTGCTCAATGTTATAGATTGAGTCATTACCATAAAACATGCCTACTCCTAATTTTTCATGGCATAAAAATATATATCAATTTTAGACTAATCACAAAACATTTGAGAAAACAAAATCATCTCTTAAACCACTGTAGAGAGACTGTGAAACTTTGGCAGATCTTCATCAGTCTTAGAGGCATTAGCTGGACTATGCGAAGGAATATAAAGGCAGCTTTACCCTCTTGGAACAGGGATGGAAATCAGTCAGGGATAGAGAGATGGAAGATTGTCCAAGCTTGTATTTGGTGGACTATTTGGCTAGAAAAGAACCATAGATGTTCTGCAAACAAGGGCTGCTCTATTGAGAAAATGAAGATGAATAGTATGGTTCTTTTCTATTTTTGGTGTAAGCATGAATATCCTCAAGAAGAAGATATTCCTAGTATTTTCGATTACTTATGAGATTATAGGAGGCTATTCTTTACACTTCTGTGATCATTGTTTTGTAAGTGTTACTGGAGTACTCCTGGAGTATCCATCTGTTGATAATACAAGTTACCTTTCTTAAAAAAAGGAAAGGACAGAAGAAACAATACAAAACCAAGAAGAAGGGGATTTCACCAATGTTTTCATGCTAAGCCCCAAATCCAATCCATTTCCATCTATTTGCTTGCTTGGCATTGCAAATCTAGAAAGCTTTATCCAGTAATACAAGGAAGATGTCACTTAGCAAACTTAACCTGGATTCGATGAATCTAGGCCTACTTGCACGCACCTCAATCATTAAAAGAAATCAACAACATACTAGTGTATTCTCACAAAGTGAGGTCTGGAGAGAGTAGAATGTACATATACCTTACCTCTACTTCAGTGGTGGGGTAGGGAGACTGTTTTCGATAGATCCTTGGCTGAAGACAAAAACAAATGACGTGATGGAAGTAAAAAAAATAGATAGCAACAAAACAATAGATAGTAGCTAAACAATACTACAACTTAAAAAAATACTTCCATTGAACTGCACGAAACAATAGATATCAACAAAAACTTAAGAACAAGAAAGTACAAGCACATCACTATGACTAGTAGTAAGGGCATCAGGACAATGGACTCTTACCAACTATCATGGATGCACTCTTACCTACTAATCTTCTACCTTAATTTGCGTCATTCACATCTTCCTATTTAAGATCATGTCCTCGATAAACTGCTATTATGCCATGCCCTTTCTAATCACCTCTTCCTAATACTTTTTCATCGACCTCTAGTTCTCCTAAAATCATCCATAGCCAACCTTTCACACCTTCGCACTGGAGCATCCGTGCATCATCTCATCACATGTCTAAACCATCTCAACCTCGCTTCTTGCATTTTGTCTTTCATCGAAGTCACTCTTGCCTTGTCTCAAATAACTTTATTTGTAATCCTATCTCTCCTAGTAAAGTCCACAAATCCATAGCAACATTTTTATCTCTACCAACTTCATCTTCTGAATGTGAGAGCTTTTGATTGGCCACACACTTTGCCACATACAACATAGTTGGTTTAACAACCACTTCGTAGAACTTGCATTTATATTTATGTGACATGTTCTTGTCACTGAACACTTTGAATGCAAACCTCCCTTCATCCACTTTGCACCAATATAGTGAATGGCATTCTTGTCTATCTCTTCATCTCCCTGGATTATAGATCCAGGATACTTAAAACTACCTCTCTTTTGGATGGTTTGTGTATCAAGCCTCACTTCCACATTAGCCTCATGCATCAACTCACTAAACTTGCTCTTTAAATATTCAATGTTAGTCCTGCTCAACCTAAATCTTTTACGGGTCGTTTGATTTGAATTTAAGTTATGCTGTGATAAGTTTTGCTGGAACAAATTATGCTTGGATAAATCATGTTAGGTTTAGTTATCCTGGCATTAGTTCTTTTTGAGTGTTTGGTTTGTTGCAATAAAAGTAGTATTCATATGATACTTCTTAAACATAAAATATTTCTTTCCAAAAAGACCCTTTTATTGAGTTTTTTAAATATACATTGCTGGAGCTTTAGTTATTCATTCTTAAAGCAAAATATTTTATTTTTTATTTTTTAAATAATTGAGGGGATTCACTTATTTACACAATGGCAATAGAATAATGGTAATTTTCCTTAAGATATTTGATAAAGTCACAAAGAAGACGTCATAAGTTGATTGTGATACCACTCAATAGCAAACAAGCCGATTTTTGATTGAATTAAAATTTATGAAGATGTTGTGAAAGGTGTGCTAACACATGTGATATAGGTGCGCTAAAATTTATGAAGAGTTTTAAGTTTAAGATTTTAATTAAAGACGACATGTTCCCTTCTAATTCTTTTCTCAGATGACGATGCTATAGGTGTGCTACCACATGCCGGATAACCATAATCACAAAGTTAGTAGGCAGTCCTATTTATCTCTAGTGCTTAACAGCTATTAAGAATTGATAATACATTTTCCACCTTAAGTTGATCAAAAAAATGTGTATTAGATTCACAAGCAAAGAAACTGAAAAAGTGAAAAAGTAATAAAGGGATGGTAGCTTTGTCATTTTATAAATTTATCCATGACAATTTGTGATGGGATTATTATACCATTCATTTGGAGGGATAACTTATCTCGGTCCTATTTTTTAGTCCCGGGATAAGTTATCCCGTATTTGCCGACCAAATATCCATTTAAGCCCCACTTAATTTTTATTCCGAGATTATTTGGTTTAATACTTCACACCAAACGACCCCTTAAGACTCCAGGGTCTACTCCTGACTCCCAACTTAGCATTATCTCCTTCGTGAGTGTCTTCAATTAAAACTATGTTATTGCAAATAACATACACCTTAAGTTGCGCGGACTCGGGTGCGGGTATCGGAGACGAGTGTGAATCCGAGAGATGGCAAAATCTAAATTTCAAGATTTGGCGTACGAGTCCGAGTATGGATACAAGTGTGATGATTCGGCTAAATAAATGCAAAATTATAAAAATATAGTTATATAGATATTCTAGATTATCAAATATTTGGCATACTAATTAACTTAAAAGTTATAAATCATTTTATAAGAAAGAAATAGTTATAAATTCCATAGCCTGGATATTGTATTGAATTTGATTATTATGTGTCAGTGTCACAACTCAGAAAAATAAAAGGGACATATAAAGTGAACATGGTACAATGGATAATTAAAGTTATCTGGTTGTCTTTTTCTTCTTCCAAGAAATCTGTCCTCTCTTTCTTCTTTCAAGAAACCTCTTTCACTTTTCTCTGGTCACTACTTTTCCTAAAACAGTTCATAATTTTGTCTGTTTTTTCTTCCAAGAAATCTTTGTTTTCTTTCTTCGTCAAAGAAACTTCTTTCACTCCTCTAGGGTCTCTGCAACTCTATAAGCTGTTCATTTATCAACTTCATGAATAAATGTCCTCAACTTTCAGCGTCTTTTACCTTAAATTTGTTTGACTCTGGTCAAAGTAGACAGAGGGTCTGACCGACTTTGACATGCACCTTGCACTTGCATCTGTGTCGTTTCAAGACGAGTTTGGCGGAAAAACCGAAGAGTCTGTGTGATAAACACCTTACCTTGAATTAGCCGTGTCAATACATCCATCGCCAATCAAATAAATATAGGCTAAGGGTGATTTGAGGACAACCCTATCAATATAGAGAAATTTTCGATTCTCCTCACGTTGTTTTTACTTGGGGATTATTGAAAGAAATCACCTAACAATTTTCGTCTTTGCTAAGATTTGAACTCTGATCTCCCATAGTATACCCCCCACTTTGTTGACGGCTAGTTCATGCCTCGGATGTTGGCTAAGGGCTTAAGGGTCTAAAAGCTGGTGACATACAATATAAAATATAAATCAGGGAATGTGCAACAGCGTTGGCAAAATCAAGTATAGAATGTCCTAGGAGAGCATTGTTAATCAACTTATGTTTGATTTCTTTTAACACAAGCAAATTGGACCAAAAGAATTATAATAGATTAAATAGAAACCACACTCATGAGATAGTTTTAAGCTCTTTTTTCTTTTGCTAACGGTAGCTTGCGTACACCTTGACTAATTCCATGAGGTACCTCTTACCTCGCACGACATCGGTACTGAATAATTCTATCCA
>JAOTQJ010000049.1:6251631-6282757 GCA_025642045.1 Solanum sejunctum
TCAGCAATATGAGGGTTACATCCAAAGGATTGCGTTAAAGTGGGTTTCGAGTCTCTGAAGACGAACAAGGAAGAAAATCGAACGTCGATCTGAAAAATGATTGGAAAGACGATGTCTTCAGGACCTGAGAACACCGGGAATAGCTTCAGGAGACCCTTTCGAGTCGGATGGGACCAATCGCGGGAGGTACGGAGGTCGGGAGAGCGCGTGTGGAGCACACGCGCCGACGAAGCTCCAAGAGGAAAGGACGTGCGTGGAGGCGCGTGGAGAAATATCTGGTGATGGAGTTTGAAGGGTTGGCCGGAAAGGGAATCCCACACTCGTCGGTGGTGGAATTTTCCCGATCGGAGGTGTGAATAGTGACGTGAAGATGAACAGTAACCTTATGGCTGTGATACCATGTAGAGAAAAATAAAGAAAAAAGAACACAAATGATTTATGAGGTTCGGCAAGTGGTGCCTACGTCCTCAGGCTAAACTCTATCTACTATATTTTGACAGGTATGGCATTAGGTCAATATATACAGGAGCTTGGGGCTCTATACAAGGCAGCTGAATATTTACAGAATATCTGGTTGACATCATATTCCTATAATTGATTCTATAATTCTTAAATCCCTATAATTAAGGATTCTAACAAGAAGGATGTAGATGTTTGCAGAGAAAAAAAAAACACGACAAAGGAAGAAGAATTAGAGATCTATTTTATTAAGCTGCAAAAAAGTTGTTTAAATAGAAGAGCTGCAAACAAATCTGCAGTAGCTACTGCAGTAAATTAAAAAACAGAGATTCCTAATAACTAGGAATCAAGTCTGCTACATGCCTAAAGACTAGGAAATTTAAAACTGAAACTAAAACAGAATCCTATCTTCTGGAAACCAAAAAACACATCAGCAGCCATGTCACCATGCCAACTCAACATCAATTAACAGCTCATGAGGCATAATTCAACACTCCTCCTTGCATCAAGAGCTGCAAACTCCAAGCTTCTTTCTCAAGAACTCAAATTTGCTGGCTGGAAGAGCTTTTGTAAAAATATCAGCCAGCTGGTCTTCCATTCTGCAATATACCAGATTCACTAGACCATCCTTTTGCACTTCTCTATGAAAATATAGCTTCACATTGAAGTGCTTAGTCTTCCTGTGAAATACTGGATTGTGAGAAATAGCAATGGCAGCTTGGTTGTCCACAAATATCTCAGTGCTTTCCTTCATATTCAAACCAAGATCTCAACAGATTTTTCTTATCCATAGAGCTTGATTGACCGCAGCTATGGCAGCAGTGAATTCTGCCTCTGCAGTTGATTGAGCAACAATCTCTTGTTTCTTCGAACACCAAGAAAAACATCCAGCGCCAAAACTAAAACAGTACCCTGAAGTACTTTTCATATCATCAGCAGAACCATCCCAATCACTGTCAGAAAATGCTTGAAGTTTGAAATTCTGACACTTGCTAAATTTGACTCCACAATCCATTATGCCTTTGACATATCTGAGCACTCTTTTTGCAGCTTTCATATGCAATTCACTTGGAGAATTCAGAAAATGGGATAGTACACTTATAACATACAATATATCAGGCCTTGTTGCTGTAAGATACATCAAGCATCCTATCAAGCTTCTGTAGTTTCCATCCTGTACTCGTTCGGCACCATCATCCTTCATTAGCTTCTCCCTTTGATTCATAGGCGTGCTCATACTCTTGCATTCTTCCATTTCAAATCTATTTAGAATCTCCTTCATGTATTTCTTTTGACAAACAAACACTTCATTCTGAGTTTGCTTAATCTCCATTCCCAGAAAGTAAGTCGTCCTCAAAGACTTTCATCATCTCCTCCTTGAATTCTTCAGTCAATGCTATATTATTTTCTGTGACAAGTAAATCATCAACATACAGAGGAATAATAGTTATGTTAGAGCCAACTTTCTTGACATAAAGAGTCGATTCACTTAAGCTTCTTGTTTTTTTTTGTGATAATTAATTCACTTAAGCTTCATTCGAAGCCTAAGTCCAGCAAATGGTTATCCATTCGGCTATACCAATCTCTAGGCGCTTGCTTTAACCCGTATAAAGCTTTCTTTAACAGATAAACCATATTTTCATGTCCTGGTACAGTGAATCCTTCTGGCTGCTCAACATATATTTCTGTAGTAGACCATTCAGAAAAGCAGACTTGACGTCCATTTGGAAAATCATCCAACTCTTTTGTGCCGCTATAGACAAAAGCATTCGTATTGTATCCAATCTCTCTACTGGGGCAAAGTTTTCAGAAAAATCTACTCCCCAAACTTGTGCTTGTTTACCGAGCCATCTGGATTATGCTTTGTTCGAAAAATCCATTTAACTCCAAACTCTTTTCTATCTTGCAGTCTTTCCACTAGCTCCCAAAGTTTGGTTCTTTTCTATCATGGACTGCTCCTCCATTGCATCTGTCCATTTCTGATCCATCTTTGCTTCCTGGTACCCTGCTGGTTCAAAAATAGCAACATTGCACCTCTGATAAATATCAGAGTGACCTCGTTCCTCTAACAGGTTGATCATCCACCAATTCATTATAATCAAACCTTGAAGTCTCGTTTGAAACTAGAGACTTCTCATTCCAGTCCCATTGCTCATCTTCGAGGAATTGAACGTCTTCAACTTATTATAATCTTACCCGATTGAGGTTGAAAGATCGTGTAAGCTTTAGACAATGAGCTATAGTCAATAAAAATTCCCAAATCTGCCTTCTTATCTAACTTGTCTCTCTTAACCTATGACATCCAAATATCTTGAGGTCTTTAAGATTTGGTTTGAAACCATACCATGCGTCGAACGGAGTCTTCCCTTCCACTGCCCACGTAGGCAGTCTATTCAGCAAAAAAAACAGCCTTATTTGCTGCTTCTGCCCAAAACATCTTCGTAGATCTTTCTCGTGCAGCAAGCATCTTGACATCTCCATAATTGTTCTGTTCTTTCTCTCACTAACTCCATTTTGCTGTGGAGAGTAAGGGACAATGAGCTGGTGCTCTATTCCAGCTTCTTCACAAAAGAAATTGAACCTATCAGATGTATATTTAGTTCCATTATCTGATCTAGTGACCTGAATCTTGCAGCCACTTTGATTCTCTATCCAAGCTTTGAACTACATGAAAATTCCAGCAGCTTCGGACTTAAACTTCATAAAATATATCTAACACATTCTTGTTAGATCATCAATGAAGATAATATAATACGTGCTGCCATTAAGCGATGGAGTTCTTTGTGGACCACAGAGATCGGTATGAATGAGCTGCAACTTCTTTGTAGCTTTCCATGTCGAACTTTTAAATGGAAATCGAGTCTGCTTGCCAAGCAAACAAGCCTTACATCTTGAGATACGCTCCTCTAAACTTGGTAAACCATTTACTATTTTGCTCCTTTGCATAAACAACAGAGCTTTGTGATGAAAATGCCCCAACCTTTTGTGCCAAAGTTCTGCGACTATGGACTCTTTGAAAAGCTATTTGTTCTTCCTCCATTGGATTCAAAGAAAAGCTTTTGCCTTGCATTTTAATCCTAAATAGTTCCTGACCACTTGGATCAATTATCAGACACGCCTTATCTTCAAAAAATAACTTGAATCCATTTTCGAGTAGCTGTCCAACACTTAGTAACTTTTGTTCAAGTTCAGGAACAAACAGAACTTCATAAATAAGTTTTGTACCTGTAAAACTTTCAATTGCTACAGTCCCCTTTGCTGTCGCTGGGAGGTATTCTCCATTTCTGATTCTGACTCTTGATTTAACTGATCTGTCAAGCTCCCTGAAAATCTTTTCATCACTAGTCATGTGGTTCAAGAACCACTATCAATAAGCCAGCTTTCACTTGAACTCTTGCTTGCATAACATGTAGCCACAAACAAATTTTCTTCTTGTTCTTGATCTGCAATTTGTGCTTCAGTTTGCTGCATGAACTCTTCTATATGCAAATAATCTCGGCATGACCAAGCTTTTGACACTTTCGGCATTTCATATCAGGCTTTCTCCAACACTTGAAGTATGGATGATTTTTCCTACCACAATGTCGACAAGAAGGATATTTTCCTTTTTTGTTGTTACTGGTGGCAGTAACATTATTTCTTGCAGAAGTGGCTTCATAGTTTCCTTTCTTTCCTTTTCCTTTATTTCCTCTGGCAGCATCTGAACCAAGCTGCAACTTGGCTTGCAGGGCTCCTTCGATGAATCCCTCTTGCCTCATCATCCTTTGTTGTTCTTGCGTCTGCAGAGCACTTATAACTCTGTCAAACTAAGCGTTGACAAGATCTTTAGTATTTTCCAATGAAGCAATAGTTGCCTCATATCTCTCAGGTAAGGTTACAAGTATCTTTTGAACTATTCTATTGTCATTAAGTTCAGTTCCAAGTATCCTTACTTTATTTGCAATCAGAAGTAACCTGTCAGAATAATCCTTAATGGTTTTGGATTCCTCCATTCGCTGCATCTCGAATTCTCTGACCAAGTTCAACACTTCCATTCCTCTGATTCTTTCATCTCCCTTGTACTCCTTGAGAAAATCCCTAATTTCTTTGGCTGACTTACATGTCATTACGCTGCTGAAAATGGTGGCAGAAACTGCAGCAAAGAGACAAGATTTAATTTTGAACTTAGTCGTCTTCCTTTCCTTGTGAGTTTTAATTTGACCCATGGTTGGATTCAGCGGCAGAGGAAGCACTTCATAGTCTTTCTCAACAACCTCCCACAAATCGTATGCCTCCAAATAAGCATGCATTTCCACTGTCCAAGCTTGGTAATTTTCTCCATAAAAAACTGGCGAAGCCACAGCTGAAAAAGAACCCGGGTTCTCCATTATTTGAATGGTGTTCGTAGTCACAGATTTGGATAAACACTCAAAAAAGAAAACTCACAAGTCTCTCACAAGTCCCTTAAGAAGTAAGGGCTCTGATAACAATCTGTAGATGTTTGCAGAGAAAAAAAACACATGACAAAGGAAGAAGAATTAGAGATCTATTTTATTAAGCTGCGAAAGAGTTGTTTAAATAGAAGAGCTGCAAACAAATCTGCAGTAACTACTGCAGTAAATTAAAAAACAGAGATTCCTAATAACTAGGAATCAAGTCTGCTACATGCCTAAAGACTAGGAAATTTAAAACTGAAACTAAGAGCCTGTTTGGATTGACTTATTTTAAGTGCTTCTATGTCAAAATAGCTTTTAAGCATTTTTTGAGTGTGTGGGTACATTAAGAAAGTGCTTATAAACGCTTGTTTTTAAGCCAAAATGACCAAAATAAGTCAAAATCTATAAGCTAGGATTCCTAACTTATGGCTTTTGGCTTATAAGTTAAAAACAATAAGCTCATCCAAACAGGCTCTAAAACAGAATCCTATCTTCTGGAAACAAAAAACCACATCAGCAGCCATGTCACCATGCCAACTCAACATCAATTAACAGCTCATGAGGCATATTTCAACAAAGGAAGAATTACAGAAACAAATTGAGGAGGAGGAGATTCTAGAATGCATTAAACTTTGTGCTATGGAGAAAGCTCTTGGGCCCAATAGCTTTCCCATGTCCTTTTATCTTATATTCTGGGAAGTGATGAAAGAAGACATCAAAGGTGTGATACATGAGTTCTATAATAATCAGAGGACTGAGAGAAGTTCCAATGCAACTTTTGTGGCTCTCATCCCCAAGAAAGCAAGTGCTTCTGAATTCAAGGACTCAAAGACCTATAAGGCTTATCACATGCATATACAAAGTGTTAGCACAGATGCTAGCTGAGAGTGAAAAAGGTGGTGGATAAGTTGGTCAACAAGCATCAGGTGGCCTTACTCAGAAGGAGATGGATAATGAATGCTGCACAAGAAAACTTACAACTGTAGTACCACTTGTTCTCCCTAATCGTCAGATCCTCCTTTGTTTAGCTCATAAGATTGTATCTCCATTATTCAAAACCTAAACTTCTCCATACAACTGGTTCTCATATATTTGAAATGTATCTATACACAATACTTGGTTTACAACTGTAGGTCGTAAGATCCTCTTTTGTTTTAGCTCATAAAATTGTATAACCATTATTCAAAACCTTTACTTCTCCAAACAACTGGTTCTCATATTTTGAAATGTATCTGTACGCAATACTTGGTCTGATCATAATCATAGTTCTGAAAGTAATCAATTCATCAGAAGCCATCATAGTCCAAACAATGCGATCGTTTTAACCGAAATCTGTTGCTAACTATGTACTAGTAAAATAATCTGATCTTACTAATCTTTCTTCTTATCTTATAGGGTCTTCGTTAGGACCTAGGCCCCTTAAAAAAACACATTGTCACGCACTACAAGTCTGAATCATGACTTTCTTTTGTCATAAAAGGATGTTTCCTGTTCTGAGCCAATTCTAAGCAGTTCTATTAGATAGTGGCCTTATCCAAGACTGATTCCGCTAATCCAAGTTCGATAGTTTTGTCTCATCGAGCCAAAGCTACAGAGTCAGAAACCGATATCTTATTTCATACAAATCTTCAAATGTGATGCTTCACTCACTATTCCAACAATCATATCGGTATGCCGACTATGTAAAAAACAATTGATCACCCCAAAAACTTCCAGATCGTATGCATACATCCTTCATACCTCACTAAACATCTGTAACTCCTTGTAACTGTCTATATATTTTCCATCAACATGGTAGTATCAATTTCACCCAGAATCCTTAATAAACGTGTATAACTGTAAGTCTTTTTGGTAATACATTTGTAAGCCACCTGGCATAACATGGATAACCCAACCCAGTGTAAAATGCACAATTTCCCACATATTGCGGATCGTTACTAGAATTGACCCAAAATCTTCACAAAATTACTACCAATCCCTTCATAAGTGTGTGCTGAACCATTTCATCTTTTATTCTTGAATGTTCCACCTAATCCTGTCATTCCTGAATTCAAAAGCTGAAACCCACACTGATCAACTCTGCACCGAGGGTCTATATCTAATGTCTACTTTAATCACATTTCTCACTCATACCTATCACACATTTCTGATAAAACCTTATAGGGGATCTGAATACCCCAAAAAATCCAATAGGTGAGCTTCCTATGTTTTCCTTTTGAACTTAATTCACCACTTTAAACCTTTCGACAGAAGGTCCATATCCTATTTCCCGAAACTGTAAACCACAAATTACTGAGAGTAACTCTTAGTTATGCCTTTAAAAATCCCAAAGGTAGCAAATACTGAGATCCACATGTTTTATCGCAAGTTCTCTCAAGTCACTCACAGCTGACTTTCGCAATCCTGCTTATCTAACTATTCCACATTCCAATAGTCACCTATCACAAATGTAGTCCTACAACAAAATACTTGATTTCTGATCCAAACCATAGTCTTAGATTCGGTATAGTGTAACAAAGTGTCCTTTGATTATTATGGTCGTGAACAGACATGTGGGATGTTGGAACTAAGGAGGTATTAATACAAAAAATTATATTCTTTCTAGACATACTAAACAGAAAAATAAGGCACATAAAGTGAAACAGAAGCAGCAATGTATAAGTGCAAGTAACATTTTTAAATTGTTTCCAAACAAAATACCTTTGTTATAAGCTACGATTACACAAGTTTGCCTTCCGTGTTTCATAAAACATCATGATGGTGATGTAATGCTCATGCAGTATGCGAGGAATAGTTTACAATTGCAATGGATTGTCAAATGCCTGGTGGCAACTGTTCTGCTCCTAAATTCATTTGTGAATTACCAGACTAAATTGGACAAGTAGGAAGGCCAAACACAAATTATTTGGTTTATACACAAGGACTGCTATAGCTGACTCACATGTTTACTACATTACCTTTTCTCTATTCTTTGTTTGACTCATATAACTGCGCCTAATTTTTAACCAGTCTATCCGATATTGCTTTTTGGCAGGTGTTAGGGCTAGTGCAGAGAAATTCATTGAAGAAACATGTGCTATGAATATAAATCTACTTATGTCAAATAAGTCTCGAGCGAGTAATAGGAGTTCCTTGTCTGAGCTTTTCATCTCGTTCATTGCAAAGGTAGTAATTGGTCTAGGGCTCTATCGTCTGTTGTGTTTGTCATATGATATTGAACCTATAGACTGTGTTGATATTTTCTTCCTATGAATATCTATTACAACCTGGAAAATGATTATTTCTATGACATTGTTGCAAGAAAATTTAACTTTCAGTCCTCTGTGTAGTTCTGCGACATCAGTTTAAAAGCCTCTGCTCAGGGAATTAGCCCATTTACTGGTCAGTGGGAAGACATTGGGAGCAACATGAGATGGCTGCCTAAAACATATACAATATTTGTAAAATCTCTCTCTCTCTCTCTCTCTCTCTCTCTCTCTCTCTCTCTGTTAAGCACACATATCCCAATTCCCGCACACTTTTTTCCCATCATGCACCGATCTTAAGAAGTAAAAGAAAAGGATAAATGAAAAAAGACGTTAATAAGCTGCTGCAGATCTACACCTTTTTCTTTTTAAAAATAAAATTATTATTATTATTTTTGATTTTGACGTTCAAATTTACTGTGTCCAGGTTGAGGATCCCTTTGAGCAGCCACTTAATTCAGCAAGGGGAGTAAGCAGTAAACAACTAATAAGAATAGAAGCAGCATTCAGGAAAACCCACTTTATGCTTATTTCATCGAATAAAAACGAGAATGAACTTATTTCTGCTCTTGTTAAGCCACATGTATCAAAATTTGTGGCAAGAACACTTGGAAATCAAAATAACTACAGTGGAAATGGCCTTAGGCTACAATTGCAGGCGCAAAGAGCTATGAGGCCACCATTACAAGCACAACATCAGTTTCAGGCCCAGAGAGCTATACAGCCACCATTACGAGAACAACATCAGCTTCAGGCACAGAGAGCCATTTATCCCCCATTACAAGCTCATCAGCTTCAGGACAAAAGAATGATCAGGAATCAGAATTCAACGGTGCAGGGATCCACACAAGCTATTCGTGTTCAAACGCAGACTGTATGGAGGCCAAAATCTGATCAATAGGGGTGTGAATTGGACTTGTGCTTCTGAAACTAAGCATCCATTCAATTGCTTTTACCCTTTTTTTTTTTTGGTAATGAGGAGGTAGTCTGTTTGCGAATTTTCAGATAGAGACAATCGTCCTTAGAGGACATCGATAAAATTGAAATGATATAGGAAAAAACAACTCGATAATACATATTGCTATGTGCTGCCTCTACTAGTAATGGTGGATGCCGATCCAAAATGCATTCACTTACAACATATTCTAACATAGGCACCTTCCTGCTTGCATGCTTGAGATGATACAATGATCAAATAGCAGTGTGGTACGAAAAGAATATTTTTCATGCATTTTGAGAAAATATTTTATTGGAAAAAAAGATGTTCTTTTACTTATTTTCTAAAATAGGTATGCAAATAAACTAACACTCAAAAGCATTCATGTTTAGTCTGAAAAAAATAAAAGGTCAAACAACTATGTAGTTCCTTAAATTTGGTTTTAATTTTCATTTTGGCACTCCAACTTAACTTTGTTCCATTTTAATCTTTCTAACTTCAATTTTCATATTTCATTTTGACACTCTATTTAAGGAATTAATAAAATGGAGGAAAGTATACTACACATGTCATGACATGATATAAAAATCAATAGAAAGTATATACACAACCCCAATAATTTGACTTTATTTTAATTTTGATATGTTATCTTGTCTTGTTCTATTTTAACCGTTTAATTTTATATTTTTATGTAGTATTCAAACACAATTATTAATTTTATAATTTTTTATTTTATATTTATTCTTTATTTTTATTTTTATTTTATAATCGATATTTATTTGTTAGTTCTAAAAAATTTCTTAAAAATTACAACAACAATAACATACCCCAGTGCCTCAAAAGGCTTCCGCTCATTGCGAGGTGAGGGAGGGTCGGATGTACGCAGTCTAACCTCTATATTTAAAAACATAAAGCGGTTGTTTTTAATTTTTTTTCTTTTTTAGAGTTTCTCTATGATTTTTTAAAAGAAATAATCAAGGAAAGTGTCTTGGTTTTCTTTCTTAACTAATTAATTAAATTAAATAATTTTTTTTTCACATTCAAGCTTTGTGGATTTAACTCAAATACTAACTAACAATTTTGTGAGTTAAATCTACAAAGCTTGAATATGAGGAAAAAAATAGAACATATGATGTTATTTAATTTAATTGACTATTTAAAAAGAAAACTTATGCATTTTCTTTGGTTATTTTTAAAAGAAATACAGAGACTCTAAAAAAAATATTATTTTTTTTAAAAATTATTTATTAATTCTTTAAAATTTATTTTTTTGAAAACTAACGGACAAACATCGATATCAAAATAAAAAAAATAAAACAAAGAAAAAATATAAAAATAAATAAATATAAAATTAGTAATTGTGTTTAAATGCTACATAAAAAATAAAGTTGGAAGACTAAAATATAACAAAGGCAAGATAAAGTATCAAAATAAAAAATAAAGTCAAGTTAGAGGGGTTGTATCTGTATTTTTAATTGGCTTTTATGCCATGTCATGGTATTTGAAGTACACTCTCCCCCATTTTATTGATTCATTGGATAGAAGTGTCAAAATGAAATATGAAAATTGAAGTTAAAGAGTTAAAATGGAACAAAATTGAGTTGAAGTGCAAAAATAAAATTTAGGGCTAAATTTAAGGGACTACATATGTGTTTGACCAAAAAATAAAAAACTACAAAGGTGGGAGAGGGAGGCTTCCTTTTGTAGTGGAGGTGAGATGTTCAAGGGGCACGGGTTTGGGGGATAAGATGGGTGGTGGGATATAATAAAATAGGGTCATTTACTTAAGTAATATATTATATAGCATTAAATATAAATTTTAGTACAAGTTTTACATTTATACGAAATAACTATATATTTTTAATCTGAAATAGCCAACATTTCTTTTCTACAAATTAGCCCTGTTAAATTACTTGATAGGTCCATTTCTTCATTTCTCTCTCTTTCATTAATTTTTTGTAATATTTCTCTTTCTTCCATCAATTTTTTTCTCTCTCTTCCTTTAATTTATATAACATTTCTCTTTCTTTCATCAATTTATATAATTTTTTCTCTTTCCTAATAATATTTCAATAGCTCTCACTTTCATCATCTTTTTTTAACTTTTCTCTCTTCTAATAAATTTTTAATGGTTTCAACCTCTATCACAAAATTATTCATGTGTTAAATGTGTATTATATGAATATAATTTTATAACACAATTTTTATATATTAACATATAAACTAATTTAAATAGTTCTTGAATGGTTGAAATTCGAGTATAATATTTTTTGACATTATTAATAAAAAAATAAATATAAACAACAGTGGTAACACATTCTGAATTCAATATATTAAACATAAAATATGCATGTTTCAATACATGTGGGGAATATATTTTTAGTACAATAATATATTTTAGCATCATTAATAAGAGACAAAATAAAACATAATTATAATACATGTTAAATTAAACATACATATTATAGGCATGTTTCAATGTAAGTGGAGAATATATAACTATTTTTTTTAAAAACAAATGTGTCATAAGTATTATGTATGAATTTCAATATTCCAGTACATTTAGCTTAAGTTACATTGTAAGAAAGGTATTATATTTGTTAGAACAACAAAAATCAAATTCAGTAAAATAGATAATATTAAATTAAAACTATATTACAAATATCGTTCGTATTTAATACAATTTTAATACAACTACAATACAGTTTTTCAGAGTTTCATCTCTTCTTCTCTGGTGAATCACCACCACCAGACTCTAAGGCTGCACCCATAAGAAGTAGGAAAATAGCAAGAAAAGATTCTTGGAAATTTTCTAAGTGTCATTGTTACGAGGGGTCCTACGAGCTGTAAAAAGTTCCACGAGCCATAGGTAGTGCTCATGGATTGAAGGTCTGACTTGGTGAAAATGATAATTTCTAAAGTGAGATGTACGACTTATCAGACGACCCGTAAAATTTCTTACGAGCTGCAGGTCTTGTCGTAGAATGTGAATCAGAGAAGAGTTTTTAAAAGTATGAAATGCCATTAAACGAAACCCCTATCTACAACCCGTAGAATGGACAACAATCGTAAATGGGGTTTCATGGTCCTATCCAATAAAATTTTGAAACAGGCAAATTTGACCTTTCTCGTTGTGTAATGCCTATGCTATATCGTTTTGACCTTCAAAGAGCCCCTTATCAGCTTTCATAACCCCAATTCACTCCATTCCTCTCATTCACAAAATCCTCTAAGTCCCCAGAACACTCTTAAGTCCCCTAAGGTTTCGAGCAAGAAGGTGCAAGCTAGGTTCCGAATCTCTCATCATTTTTTCAAGGTTTTTTAGTCTCCTATCACCAAAATATGTGGGTTTTGATTTTGAAGACCTTCCTCCATAAGCTCAACCATTCCTTCTCTCCTTTATGATTTTTCAAGTCATGAAATTACATGGTAATTTTATGAACCCTTTTGTATGATGATGATATGAAGTATTTTTAGGTGATATAACTTTGTATATGATTAAGTATTGAAAATTCATGTGAAATCTATGATTTAAATGAGGGTTTGATGATACGCTAACAAAGTTTTACTATGTTTTGGTGGGTCCTTTGAATAATGAATAAGTGATTCTATTTTGTAACTCTCATGGTATTTACTGATGATTTGCATGGTTTTGAAGTTATTACATGAACCTACCATGATTTAAGTAACGATGTAAACCAAGATTCTATGAATTTGAAGGCCTTATGGCAAGTTATGTGATATCATGAATTATATGAATAAAAAGGACTATTATGTATGCTATAAAACAACGAATGTATTATGAAAGTTATGAAGCCCTATATTGATGCTAAGAAGCTTTGGTTTGATGAGCTACTCTATGAACGATGATGATATTATGATACTTTCCATATTATGGCTATAAGTAAGATTTATGTATTCCTTGGGATTGTGACCTAGCATCGAGCGGACCTTGGTAGAAAACAAGTGTCCCATAACTATGTTTGTCACGATCCAAACCTAAGGCTTAGATATGACATAGCGAGTGAGAACCCGAAAGGACCCAAACAAACCTCTTAGCATATCAATTACACATCTTTCATTACGAAAGCAATTAAATAACAACAAGAGAGTAAAAATAAGGATACAGGGACTAAGGGAAATTTTATATAACTATAAACAAAGAAGAGTCAAGAACATAGCATAATTACATCACTTGTCCAATAACACCTCTAAACATAGACTTGAGCGGGGGCCAAGATACTTTCTGGACTCACTCTCAAATTATCAAGAGTTTAACATAAAGAAATAACATAAGCAAGAATAATATATCTAGTGTCCTCGAACTTGAGGACGCACCAAAGTTTATCTTAAAGATATCTTAACTATCCACGTGGAGGATGATCATGACAAGCTCTGCTCCCTATATGGTAACATCATGTAGGCATAGAGTATGTATTAGTACGTTTGAATATACTAAGTATGTAGGATGAAATGCAACAAGAGATAGACAACATAGTCAAAATGCATAATTATAAGCAAAGGATAGTATATTAACAATATGGCATGCATGATCAATGCTTATAACATGCCTGTATAGAACATATTGCATGTGTAGGAAGAGACCATCATCATAGACCAAGCACACTAGTACTTGGAATCCAAAGCATGTCACCCCTTTGAAAGGTGATTGAGGTATCTACCCCTCATTTGGTAGATGACATGTCACCCCCTTTCATAGTGGTCAAGGTATATACCCCTCAACATGGTAGATGAGCATGTCACCCCCTTCAAAATGGTCAAAGGTATTTACCCCTCTTGTCTTGTGATCTTGGTTGAACTTAGCTTGATTGGTTGGAGGTCTTAGGGTAGTTTGGGCTACTTGCATAGATGCTTCCAATGAGTCTAGAACCCGTAAGGTTGTAATATGATGGTTAAGGATGGGCAATTTATTTGGTCAACTATAATGTGTTAATCACTTCTCTAAGATTGATCTTTGGTTCAGGTTTTGTCCCCAAGTGAGGATGAGGGTAGGCGATATCCCTAAGTGTCTTTTTTGACTAGGAGTGAGCATTTTGAGTATTAGTGGAGTTTTTTGGTTGACTTATACACTAACTATGTTTATGGGTTTCATGAATAAGGTCTTAAAACCCTACCTTGACATGTTAGAGGTGGCCTAGTAGTGGAGCATTGACTTATTTAGAGCTTGTGAACAATTTGGAGGTGGTGTTGTAAGTCTTGGGGGATGAGAAGTTATTTGCTATATGATATGTGTGAATCTAGGATAACAAGAAGATGGTTAGAATTCCTTAAGGATTATGATATGAGTGTGCATTATCATCCTAGTGAGGCTAATGTTATGGTCGATGCTTTGAATAGGGTGTCTATGGGTAGCGTAGCTCATGTAGATGATGGTGTCAAGAAGGTGGCTAGAGAGGTTCATCAGTTGGCTAGATTGGGGGTTAGGTTGGAAGAGGTTGGCTATGGTGGTGTAGTGGTGGCTAATGGTTCTAGATCTTTCTTGGGTGAGGATATGAAGGCAAAGCAAGATCTTGACCCCGCCTTATTAGAATTGAGTGCTTTGGTATAGGGTAGTGAACTGGAGGTTTTCTCCTAAGGGGGAGATGGTGTCATTAGAATATTAAGGTAGGCTATATGTACTTGTGTTGATGATTGGGTTCACTTGGAAGTTCCACCCATATAGGGTGTGGTCCAGTTAGGTAAGAAAAGAAATTGAGTCTATGGTTTATCGATACTTATAGAGTGTTAAGGAGGGTTGGTAAAGTTGCATGCAAATGGGAATCACCTAGGGATATGGGTATGGTTCGTCCGGTTCTTCATGCATCTAGGTTGAGGGGATGTGTTGGTGACTCTAGTGCCATAAAACTCTTTGACGTTGTGGGTGTTGTGGAGGATATATTGGCGTAGAAGAAGGTCCTGGTGGGGGTATTGGATGGAAGGGTGGAAAAGTTGATTAATAAGGATTTAGTGTCCGTCAAGGCCCTTTTGAAGAATCGTGAAGTCGAAAGTGTCTCTCGGGGAACCAGAG
Organism: Solanum sejunctum; assembly: GCA_025642045.1. Taxonomy (NCBI): domain Eukaryota; kingdom Viridiplantae; phylum Streptophyta; class Magnoliopsida; order Solanales; family Solanaceae; genus Solanum; species Solanum sejunctum. The sequence goes on from JAOTQJ010000049.1 coordinate 6,266,716, forward strand.
CGGGCATGGAGGGGCAAAATCCATATCTCTTTCATTCTATTCAAGCTTATGATAACACATCAAGTCCTTTTATGATTGCAAGTCTTGTATTTCAGGCCCAATGTCATTGCATGCATCCATTCTTATGTTGACAAGTTCATGATGATTTTAACACTTGTGTTGAGATTAAATGGTGTTTAAGCGCATTGTTGCATTCTTGTTGGGGCTGATTTCTTCATGATTAATCTTCTTATATACGTTTCTTTGACATTTAGGGATGAACGTTCCCAAGGGGGAGATATTGAAACGATAGCAAAAAGTGCTCGAAAATATGGGCCAAGTGCTTAGAATCGTAATTTTCATATATCTCAAAATTTGTGCGTGATATCAAAAATCTGACTTCATATTCTTGTTCAGGGGTAAAATTAAGTAAAAAATGGGTCTAACCTGAATTTTAGAGCAACCGTAGCAAAATTCAAAATTTTCAAGCAAGTGAAAAACAGTGAGCAGGTCGCCCCTGGCACGATGCAGCCAGGGCATGCCAGTGTATTTTGTGCCTAATTTTTGTTAATCGGTCCAAGGCTTTTGGGTCTTGGGCCTAATTCTTTCCATATATGAAAATAACTATACTTAGACATTCCCCAAAACCCTCTCAAACACTTATACTATTTTTTTACTCAAAATTCAAGTGTCCAAATCTCTTATGAATCTTAAGAAATTCATTCAAGCTTCAAGCTCTCATTCAAATCTAAGTCAAGATTATTCCTATCTTTTAAGACCATCGTGGATCCCCTACATCAAGCCAAGCTCAAGGAAATTTCCATTGGAAGTACTAGTAGGAGGGTCAATTTTAAAGGAACATATCTCTTAGTACACAACAAACTGGGTGGCCCACGACCTACCGTATTAAAGCTCTTAGAATCGACTTTATAATGCACTTGGTTTCACCTTATTTAGAGGTCGGATGAAGAAGTTATGCCCATTTTCATAGAACTCGTATGTGTAGGGGTATATATGGGTTTTAACCAAATTCTGTTTCATTAATGACATTCCGTAAATTTAGTCATTTCTATTGGTCTTTTGGGGATTCCAATGCTATCTTGACACTTCGTAAAGACCTAAACCCTATTTCTAAATATCAATTCACTCTTCCCAATTTGAATACACTCTCAAATTCTCTCAAGAGCCTCCATCAAAAAGCCAATACAAATTCAAGAAAACTCAAGAACAAGTTGTGGATTTCAAGACCCCATTCCAAGCTTCAAGTTTTTCTCAACTCAATTTCAATAAATTCAAGGTCTAAAGTATGTGGGTTTCATCTATGGGTACCTTTCACCTGTGAAGTCCAACCCTTTCTTTTCATGAAAATTGCATGTTTTCAAGTTGTATTACTTATGGGTATTACTTAATATGAATTATGATTACACATTAGGTTGGGTTTTTAATGAAATGTTGATTGCAAACGCATGTTTGCCTATTTCAATATTATATTATAAGATGGTTTGTCTATTGTGACTCTGCATGTTTTGGGGTATTAAACTATGGTCTATTATGATATTTGATGATAGAATTCAATGTATATTGTATGATGGTGTTATCAAGTGTTGTTGGGCTGTTTTACTTCAAGTTTTCTTGCATGAATTCACTCTTGAATTGCATGGTCTTACACTAGCTCTATACACCCGCCAAGTTTTTGATAAAATGTCCGGTTATGATTTCTTGAGGAATTAAAGGTCTAATGCATGTCTTATGAGTTGAATAACTTTATGATGATGAAAGTATGATATCTATCTATAGATTTCATGAAAAGTATCTATAGTGATGAAAGTTAACCAAATTGAGGGGTTGGTACCTCATTAACCAAATTGAGGGGTTGGTACCTCATTAACCAAATTGAGGGGTTGCTACGTCATTAACCAAATTGAGGGATTGGCACCTCATTAACCAAATTGAGGGGTCGGTACCTCATTAACCAAATTGTGGGGTTGCTACCTCATTAATCAAATTGAGGGGTTAATACCTCATTAACCAAATTGAGGGGTTGCTACGCCATTAACCAAGTTGAGGTGTTGATACCTCAATCACCTAGGGTGGGAGGTGGTAAACCCATTAGCCAAGAGACGTTCTTTTCTTACACATATATTATATTCTATGTAACCATGTTTTACTTAAGCATTGATCATACATGTCATATTATTATTATTCTATCTATTGCTTATCATTATGCATTTTGACTATGTTGCTTATCTCTTGTTGCATTGCATCCTACATACTTAGTACATTTAAACATACTAACACATACTCTATGCCTAAATGATGTTACCATGTAGGAATCGGAGCTCCTACTGATTCTCCTCATGGCTAGACGGATTGTTCAAGTTAGCTTTTGGTGAGTCCTCATGTCTGGGAACAATATCTATCTTCCTTCATGCTTATGTTTAGACTACATCTTATATATTTTATGGCTATGAATATGGGTCTGGTTGCTTGTCTTAGCCCCCGCTAAGTTTTATGTTTACAGGTGTTGTTGGACAAGTTATATATTATTCTTGAGCTTTAACTCATCTATGTTATTTAAGTATTAAACTCTCTCTCCCTTAGTCCCAATTCCCCTTGTGTTTACCTGTCTTGTTGTTTTATCTTGCCTTCGCGACCAAGGATGTGTGTATGATATGCTAAGAGGCTTGTTTGGGGTCCCTTCAGGTTACCCATTCGTCGATCACATCTAAGCCCTAGGCTTGGATCGTGATAAAATTTCTTGAGATGAACTGAAGGAGACTTGCATCTTTAGATGGGTTCTTTGAGTTCCAAAAGTGTGCTTGAAATCCTTGAATTTGAATGAGAGATTTGAGAAAGTCTTGGAGATATTTTAGAGAGGGTTTTGTGAGCTATAGAGTTAAAAAATCGCTAAGCATGGTAGATTTCACGTTTAAATGGGCATGGGGCTATTACCCAATATCTTTGGACGAAATGAGAAAACTAAGGAAAAACTTATATTGTACGCATCCCTAGAGCGACATCATTCAAATGCATAGGACAACTTATATTAGTCCACGCCCCAGGCATGTCACAGTCTGGGCACGGACAGAAGTGGAAATTCGGAAGTTAGTAAAAATTATTTTTCGCTATGGGTCTTCTAATATCCAGGTTATACCCATTTCACACTCAATTTTGCCCTCTAATCAATAATATGAAGTTGGATTTTCGAAATCATGCATAAATTTTGAGATATATAGAAATTATGATTATAGGGCATTCCAAAACACATGAGTGGTGTTTCAAGCAGGCTGGCGTTGTGTTCGCCAGAGTGCTATCGAGTTCTCTTTAGCCTTGATTAGGCTGGGATCCAAGGTACACTGGCCCTTAATCAGCTAGTCTAGCTGGTGCAAACTCTCCTTCCTCGACTTTATACAAAGCTTGTATATCAAGCAACGGAATGAGATATAGGTAGACCTCTTTAGAATGGCCTTGTGAATCTGCTTGGCATTAAGGCATGTCCAATCAATATCATAACTAGCTAAGATGCTGGCAGCGAGCACTGCATGCTGTAGTGTCAATGTATTATCAGCAAATGTAGCTCGGATGCATGATTGAACAACCACCCACCAAAACTTGGAAGGGAAACTGAGAAAAGACTTAACAATATGCTCTGAGTATGGCGACCCAGGCAGGTTCCAAACGCTGCTCAACAATATAACCAACCACACATCTTATCAAGCGAGCTCTGCGCTTTGAATCTTTTATCACTAGTGGGTCCCTCATCTACCCCACTCTGTAGTCAAACTCTACAGTGGATTTGGGGGCCAGGAACTCTGGTCCGAAAAACATCTGGTGGATGGTGGTCTCTAATATATCCACCTATCAGTCCCTCACTCTCGTCTCTATCAGTCTGGGTTAAACGAGGGGCTTCTTCGCCTTAGGAAAAGTGCTATGAATAGTGGCTACATATGAAGTATAGAACTCCCTCACCATGGTGAGGGAGTATCGTACGAGTGAGTGAGTCATCCACTAAAGTCCATATCTGATCATCATGTCCTAGAGACTGGGGACATAGTCGAGCCTTTTTGGGATGACCCTTAAATAAAGTGGGTTGGCTTGCCCCGCTCTGTCTGATGCATATCTTTAGCATAAATAGTTTGTATACCCTCGACACATGATCGAATAGTAAGAGCATTAGGTGGTGATGACTGAGGCGAGGACTCCGTCTCTGATCTGTCCTGAGAGCGTACCTCAGAGGTGAATTCCTCTCTGGATGGAGTCAACTGGGTGAGTCGCTCCTGTCATGGCCTCCCTCATCAGACTGGGTAGTATGGACAATAAGAGCCTGAGTGTGCCCAGCTCTGGTCTGTGGTCTATCAACCTCTGGGTCTAGGTCGACCCTGAGGTCCCCTAATGATCTACTTAGGGTTAAGGTCTGATCATCCCCCGAAGACTCATCCTTGAGCCTCCTCTTTAGGGACTTGATCTCATCAGGTCTGGCTTTTGGGGCCATAGTACCTGAAACATGAACATTTACGCACCTTGGTTAGCCTCACAAATAAAAATTTAAATTGAAAAAATAATTCAGACTAAGTTGCAGAAGGGTCTATGAAAGCATCTTTACGGGCCATAGTTGGTACTATTAACCATAAAAATCTCCCGTAAAACAGTGGTTCCATCAATTGTTTTTCACAGGAGAATTCTACGAGTCTAAGTATGACTCGTGAAATGATTTACAAGTTGTACATTAAGCTATAGAAAGTTCCAGTGTCTGAACTTATTGTAGGCAAGTATCTACGAGATCTTTCTATGAGCCATAATAGTTCTACGACTTACAAAAGTTCTTATCTGATGGATACTCAGAAACTTGAAGTTTTTGGAATCTTGTACAAGGGGCAATTACGACTCGTGGAATGATCCATGGGCCATAAAAGCCACTTGTAGATAAGAAAACTCAGTTACCTGAGTTTCTAAGTCTATCACAATAGACCCTGTATCAATTTTGCAATACTATTGTAAGAGCATTAAAGCACAACCCACCCACCCACATGATTCTCAAACCATAACCAATTACTCAATATGCTATTCAACGTATATACCCCATCGAAAATAATTTGACATGTTTCCCCAACTACTCCGACCACATATGAACAACTTCTCAACAAAATTATGCACCTATGTCATCACCCACCACTTTACACACAAAATCAATTCATCATTCATGGTGGGTGATTCAATAGGTGTGAAACATGCTATTCAAATCATACTTAACAAAGCAATGAGGCCTAATTCCGGACTTAGATAATTATTCAAACATGGGTACCCAAATTCAATTATCATCATGTTAGTTTCATACATAGGTTTCTAGGTCTCATTAATAAGGTCTTTAATCCCTACCTTTTTAGGTTTGTGGTGGTCTCTAGTGATTAAGTATTGATTTATTTAGAGCTTGTGCACCACTTTGGGGTAGTGTTGCAAATCTTGGGGAAAGAGGAGTTGTGTGCTAAGTATGAGAAGTATGAATTTTGGTAAAAAGAGGTTACCTTCCTAGGTTTTGTGGTATTGGAGGATGGTATTAGGTGGATCCTAAAAAGAAGGATGTGATTAAAAATTGACTTAGACCTTTGACTCCCTTGGATATAAGAAGTTTCTTAGGCTTAGCAGGTTACTATCGGAGGTTTGTGAATGGGTTCTCTTCTATTGCTTCTCCCATGAATAAGTTGACCCAAAAAAGGCTATATTTGTGTGGACTGATGAGTGTGAAAAGAGTTTCCAAACCTTGAAGGATAAGTTTGGGTCTGCTCCTATCTTATCTCTACTGGAAGGTTTGGAAAGGTTTGTTGTGCATTGTGATGCCTCCTGGATTGACTTGGGTTGTGTGTTGATGCAAAATGGTAAGGTGATAGCCTATGCTTCTAGACAATTTGAGATGCATGGAAGGATTATCCTATCTATGACCTTGAGTTGGCCGCTGCGGTATTTGCTTTGAATACTTGACATCATTGTTTGTATAGGGTGCATGTTAATGTGTTTACCAATCACAAGAGTCTCCAAATGTGTTCCCCCAAAGGATCTTAGCTTGAGAGATAAGAGGTGGTTAGAAACTTTTTTAAGGATTATGATATGAGTGTACATTATCATCTCGGTGAGACTAATGTGGTGGTCAATACTTTGAGTGGGGTGTCCATGGGTAGCTTAGTTCATATTGATTATGGTATCATGGAGGTGACTAGGTAGGTCCACTGGTTGGCTAGGTTGAGGGTTAGGTTGGAAGAGGTTGACTATGGTCGTATTGTGGTTGTTGGTGGTTCAAAGATCTTCCTTGGCTGATGAGGTAGAAGAAAAGCAAGATTTTGATTCTTGCTTGTTAGAATTAAAGGCCTAGATGAGTGTTGACAAGTGGAGGTTTTCTCCCAAGGTGGAGATGGTGCCCTTAGGTACTAAGATAGGTTATGTGTGCCTAGTGTTGATGGCTTAAGGATAGGGTTCTTGATGAGACTAATAGTAGCTATCATTCTAGCTCCTTTTGAGAATCCATATAGTAGCCATTGTATGTTCCCAATTGGGTGGTTTGAAGCAGGAAAAATGGCTTTTTTCGGTCCTAATTTGATTATGGAGGCATGGAGAAGGTGAGGTTGATTAGGGAAAGGATGAAACAACCCAAAGTCATCAAAAGCCCTATGACTATGAGAGGAGAAAGGATCTTGAAGTTAAAGTTAGTGATTGGGGCTATTTGAGGGTTTCACTGATAAAAGGTGTGGTTGTCTTTGTAAAGAGGGAATTGAGTTTACGGTTTGTGAGTCCCTATAGAGTGTTGAGGAGTATTAGTGCGGTTGCATATGAATGGGAGTTACCTTTGGATCTGGGTAGGGTTCGTCGGGTTCTTCATGCTCCTAGGTTGAGGAGATGCATTAGTGATTCAAGTGTTATAGGACTTTATGAGGATTGTGGACTTGTGGAGGATGATTTGACTTATGAGAAGGTCCAGTGGAGAAGTTGTGTGAATATGAGTGAAGATTGACTAATAAGGCTGTGGTGTTCGTCAAGATCCTTTTTAAGAATTGTGAAGTTGGAAGTGTCATTCGGGAGCCGGAACGAGTATGGAAGGCAATATCCATACCTCTTTCGTTCTATTCAATCTTATGATAACAAATACAATCCTTTTTATGATTTCAAGTCCTAAATCTCAGCCCTTATGTCGTTTGCATGCATTTATGTTTATACAAGTTCATGGTGATTTTAACACTTATGTTGAGATTTTTGAAAATGGTGTTTAAGTGTATTGATTCATCCTTGTTGGGGCTGATCTCTTCATGATCACTCTTCGCATATACGTTTCTTTGACATTTAGGGACAAATGTTCCCAAGGGGGAGATATTGGAATAATCCAAAAAGTGCCTGACAATTTCCCTCGAAAGTGCCCGGAATAGTAATTTTTATATATCTAACAATCCATATGTGATATCAAAAATCTGACTTAATATTCTTGTTCAGGGGGTCAAATTGAGCAAGAAATGGGTCTAATCTCGATTTTATAGCAAACGAATCACAATTTTTTCATTTTTTCAAAATTCACTTTCCAGTAAGGTTTTTGCACCCGAGGCACGCCTCAGTTCATTTTGTGCTATTTTTCTTGTTCGGTTCACGACATTTGGGTCTTGAGCCTAACTCTTCCCATACATGGAAATACCTAAACTTAGCCATATTTCACTTTCATATCATACAAGACATTCCCCAATACTCTCTTAAGCACTTAGACAAATATTTCACCCAATTCAAGTGTCCCAAACTCACTTTCGGATCTCAAGAAACTCATTCAAGCTTCAAGTTCTCATTAAAATCTAAGTCAAGCTTATTTATGTCATTTAAGACCATCATGAGTCCCTTATATCAAGCCAAGTTCAAAGGAATTTCCATTGGCTAAGTTTTGCTCAAGTACCCCATAGGAGGGTCAACTTTAAAGGGAAATATCTCTTAGCACACATAGAACTGAGTAGTCCACGACCTACCAAATTAAAGGTCTTTGAATTACTTTCTAATGCACTTGGTTTCACCTTTTTTAGAGTTCGGATGAAGAAGGTATGCCCGTTTTTGTAGAACTCATATGTATAGGGGTATATAATTGGTTTTTACCAAATTCCGTTTCATTAATGGCATTCCATAAATTTTGTTATTTGTTCTGGTCTTTTAGGGATTCCTATGCTATCTAACACTTCCTAAAGAGCTAAACCCTTTCCTAAAGATCAAATTCACTCCTCCTAATTGGAATACACTCTCAAATTCTTTCAAGAGCCTCCATCAAAACCCCAATACAAATTCAAGGAAACTCAATAGCAAGCTTTGGATTCCAAGACTCACTTCCAAACATCAAGTCTTTCCCAACTCAATTTCAAGAAATTCAAGGTCTAAGGTATGTGGGTTTCATTCATGGGTACCTTTCAGCCATGAAGCCCAATCTTCCATTTCTATTTTCAAGTTGTGTTGCTTATGGGTATTATTCGTTAAATATTATGATCATATACTATATTGGGATTTTATGAAAGTTTTATTGAAAATACATGATTAGTCATTTTTAAGTCTATACCATGAGATGATTTACTTATTATGATTATGCATGTTTTAAGCTTTAGAACTGTGATCTCTCTTTGGATTTGATAAGGGGTTTCAATGTATTTTGCAAGATGGTAATACCAAGTATTAGTAGGCTATTTTACTTTAAGTTTTCTTTCATGATTTCACTCTTGAATTGCATGGTTTTATGCTAGCATTATATACCCACTAGGTGTTTGATGAAGTGTCCTATTATGATTTCTTGAGGAATTACAGGTCCAATTTATGTCTTATGAGTTGAATGACTATATGATGATGAGAGGAATTTATGTATATGCTATTATATTTATAGTGTTGGGGATGACCAAGCCTCATTCGGGATGTTGTAAGTCGCGGTAGCCTTGTTGAGAGGTTTGGTAGGCCCATGCAACCTTGTCAAGGGGTTTGTACCTTGATAACCTTGTCGAGGGGTTTATACCTCATCAACCTTGTTTAGGGGTTTGTAACTCATCAACCACATGAAGGGGTTTGAACCTCATGTGCCTCTCCAAGGAGGTGGTAGACCTTGGATTGCACTCACTCTTTACACAAGTATTATGTTCTATATAAGTGTGATTTACTACATAGCATCTCACATGCATTCCATATTGTTATATGCTACTCATTGCCTATGCTTATGCATTTCGATTATGTTACTTATCTCTTGTTGCATTGCATCCTACATACTTAGTACATTCAAACATAGTAATGCATACTCTATGCCTACATGGTATTATCATGTAGGGACCAAAGCTCCTATTGATTCTTCTCTTCGTGCCTAAATAGATTGTTCAAATTAGCTTTTGGTGAGTCCTCAAGTTCGGGGACAATATATATCTTCTTTCATATTTATGTTTAGACTATATCTCGTATATTTGGATTAGCTAATGTCATTAGTATGAGGGTGATCTCAGTTGCTTGTCTTGGCCCCCGCTAAGTTCTATGTTTATAGGTGTTGTTGGGCAAATATGTAAGGTTATTATGAGCTTGACTCTCTCTTTGACTCTCTTGATGTTTTTATGAAATGAAGCTTTCCCTATACCCTTATTTCTACTAGATTATTGTGTTTAATTGCTTTCACGTCCAAAGATGTGTAGTGGTATGTTAAGAGGCTTGCTTAGGGTTCCTTCAGGTTCCCATGTGCCATGTCACATCTAGGCCCTCATTTGGGTTGTGACACAACATCATGCTATTCAAGATTCAACTTCTTTAAGGCCCACATTCTCTTGTGTTCAAGCTCTACTGGTAGATGATATGCCTTCTCAAAGACAAACTTGTAAGGAGACATGCTGATAGGAATTTGGAATGTAGTTCGATATGCCCATAATGCATCATCAAGCTTCCTTGACCAATCTATTCGATTTGCATAACCGTCTTGGCCAAATTCTGCTTGATTTCCCTGTTAGATACCTCCATTTGTTCATTTGTTTGAGGATGATAGGGTGTTGCCACCCAGTGCTTTACCCTATACTTTTCAAAGAGTGCTTTAAAGAGATGGTTGCAAAAGTGAGAGCCATCATCGTTGATTATGGCCTGAGGAGTACCAAATTTAGAGAAGATGTTCTTTTTGAGGAACGTTGTTACACTTTTACCTTCGTTGTTGCATAGAGCTACAACCTCCACCCATTTGGAGACATAATCCACAACTACTAAGATGTACTTGTCTTATGTGAGCTGATGAATGGTCCCATGAAGTCTATCCCCCAAACATCAAATAACTCAATTACCAAAATAAGATTTAGAGAGAGCTCATGTTTATGGGTAACTCCACGTTCTCTTTGTATCTATCACAAGCTTTGGCATAATCATGAGGATCTTGGTGGGTTGTGGGCCAATAGTTATTACATTTCAGATCTTATGGGCTGTTCTGATCCCACTATGGTGCCTACCTACAAGTGATGAGTGACAAGCTTCACGTATGCTCATCATTTATACCTCAGGGACACAACGACAGATGATCCCGTCAGCATAGACATGGAATATATATGGGTCATCCCAAAAGAATTTCCTTATATCATGCATAAACTTCCGTCCTTGATGCGTGTTCAAGTTAGGAGGTATAATGTCACTTACCAGATAATTAGCATAATTTATGAACCAAGGAATAAGATCATATGAAGTCGCCAACACTCTTACCTCAAGGAAGGAGTCATTAATCTCAAGACTATCATCAAACTATATTATTTCCCCATCCTCTAATCTAGATAGGTGATCGACAACTTGGTCTTCTGACCCTTTCCTATAAATAACATCAAAGTTGAACTCTTATACTAGAAGTACCCTTCTAATACTCTTGGCTTTGCATCCTTTTTGTATATCAAAGACTTCAATGATAAGTGATCCGTGTGCACTATCACCTTGGCTCCCAATAAATATGACCAAAACTTTTTGAATGCAATAACCAGTGCAAGCAACTTTTGTTCTGTGATAGTGTGATTCTTCTAAGCTATGTTTAGGTCTTTTCTAGCATAGTATATAGGATGTCAGACTCTCTCTTTGCACTGTCCCAAAACTATGCCTAGTGCAACCTGCTGGTATCACACATTATTTCGAATGGCTTGGACTAATCAGGAGCTGCGATAATTGGTGCTGAGGTCAACCTCTTTTGTAATTCTTCAAAGGCTTGCATGCATGTTTCATCGAAGATGAACATGGCATCCTTCTCCAACAATTTACATAATGGGTGCAACATTTGGAGAAGTCTTATATGAATCGTCTGTAAAACCCTGCATGTCCCAAGAAACTTCTAACACCCTTTACTGAAATTGGTGGTGGAAGTTTCTCTATTACCTCAATCTTCGCTTTTTTGACCTCAATGCCTTTACTCGAGATTCTCTGTCCCAACACAATGCATTCTTTAACCATAAAATGACATTTTTTCCAATTCAGTACCAAATGACTTTCTACACATCTTTGCAAAACATCATGCAAGTTTGTCAAACAATCTTCAAATGAGTGACCAACCATACTGAAATCTTCCATGAATACCTCAATAGTGCTTTCCACTATATCCAAGAAGATAGACATCATGCCTCTTTGAAATGTATCCAGGGCATTACACAATCAGAATTTTATCCTTTTAAATGCAAATGTACCATATGGGCAGGTAAAAGTAGTTTTTTTACTGTTCTTCTGGAGTGATAACGATTTGATAGCTAGAATGCCTATCAAGGAAATAGTGCCAGCCTTTTCTACAAGTCTGTCAAGCATCTTATCTATGAATGGCATAGAAAAGTGATCCTTCTCTGTTAAGGCATTGAGCTTTCTATAGTCCATACATACCCTCCATCCAGTAATTGGCCTCATAGGAATCAATTTATTTTTTTCCATTGGGTACCCTGTGATGCTCCCTTTCTTTGGGACACACTGAATTGGACTCACCCATTCATTACCGGTAATTGGGTAACTAGTCCTGCATCCAACCACTTGATGGTTTCTTTGATGACTACCTCTTGTATAGGAGGGTTAGACGCCTTGTGATGATCTATGCTGGGCTTATAATCTTTGACTATCTGGATTTTGTGAGTGCATATTCCAGAAGGAATACTAATGATATATGCAATAGTCTACCCAATATCCTTTTTAAACTGCTTGAGTACTATCATAAGGGCATCTGCTTGCACCTTACTTAAGTTTGTGGCTATGATGACTGGTAGTGTCTTGTTCTTTCCTAAGAATGCATACTTCAAATGCGATGGAAGTGCTTTCAACTCCAATGCTAGTGGTACCTCTATAGAAGGTTTTGTAGGTGGTTCCTCCTGGTTCTGCAAGTCTAGCTCCAACTTGGTTTGACGTCTAGGGCCGAATGACAATCCAAGAACATTTACTATTTCCTCATAATCTAGGACACCATTGCTATCAAAGTTCATTAAGACCCAAAGTGTCAACTCCTATTCGTAGCTCAATTGGTACTTCTGACTCATCATTGTCATCAACAGTTTCAATCACCAAAGCTACTCTGAGATTATAGTTCTTTCTTTCTGATTGACAAACACGAAACACAACCTTTTATTTGCCAATGCTGAATGTGAGTAGCCCCTTTTCCTTATCAACTAGAGTGTGACATATAAGAAAGGCCTCTCCAAAATAATCAAAACTGCAAAATCAACCTCATAATCAAGTATAACAAAATCTTGAGGAAATATAAATTTGCCTACCTTTACGAAGACATCATAAATCACACCCATGGGTTTCTTGACTATTCTGTCTACCATTAGTAATGACATTTTCGTAGGAGTAGGAGTTCCTAAGCAAAGTTTCTTAAAGATAGAAGGCGGCATCAAGTTGATGCTAGCACCCAAATCACAAAGTGCTCTAGCGAAATCTACCTCCCTAATAGTGCATGGTATAATGAAGGCACCTGGGTCTTCACACTTTTTGATCAATGACTTGGTAGTGGTGGCACCGTAATGTTGAAGGTCATGTGAGAGAGCTTGACTCACCATTTGCTTCTTTGTGACCAAATCCTTCATGTACCCTGAGTAACCCAACATCTTCTCTAAGGCTTCAGTTAAAGGGATGTTCACCAATATTTTCTTGAGTATTGATAGGACATGATTGAGTTTGCTCTCCTCCTTCCTCTTCATGATTTTCCTAGGAAAAGGGGGAGGAGGTCTTGGGAAATTCTTATACTCTCTTGATACTCACCCTCTTTAACTACCCCATTTTTTTGCATCATCATCTCTATCAGCCATAACCCTCTTCACTCTTTTTTCTGAAGCCCATTTTCTACTTTGGTTGGCATAGAAGAGTCAATGCTACTTTATCTCCCTTAATTGCAATTGCCATGCAATGTCCCTCATTCTTTGGATTTTGGACTATATTAAGTGGCAGAGTACCCTTTTGGCGTTAGTTCATTTGGACGGACACTTGACCCAATTGTTATTCAAATTTCTTAATTACCACCAAGTGAGACTCAAATCTTTTTGTTAATACTTGAGATATCCGATTTCATTCCCTTCAAAGTCTTATCTTGGTGATCGTCTCTCTTCAACAAATTGTCAAACATTTCCTCTATACTTGAATTCATAGATCCGGCTTTGTGAATATGAGGAGGAACATAAGAACTATTTCTGTACCCATCTCTTCGCCCCTATTAGGCCCCGGGCACCCTATTTCTCTCAAAATAACTACCAAGGTTATCTCTATATGTACCTTCTCAGTTATAGTTCTGACCTTGATTTCCAAAACTTTGGTGCCAATAGTTTGGATTTGACCCTTGGGCATTGTTTTGAAAACTGACTACTTGATCTCTAACAAAGCAAGAATTTTCATCATAATATGACTCATCATACATAGGTGCTCTTGGGGGGTGGTGTACTACCACATGAACACTTTCTTGAGTTTGTTTCACAACCAATTCCACACTAGTTCGGAGTTGATCAAGTTGTTGCATGATCTTATCATTGATTTTTGCTTGATCCGAACTAATACTCACTATACAAGAGCTTCTTGTAGTAACTCTCTCCCTTTGGCCCCATTCTCTATTGGTCTTCATTACTTACTCCATCCTTTTCGCTATCCTTGTGAATGATTGGTCTAAGAACATGCCTCCCATGATTGTATTATCACATGCTTGACTATTCTCATCAAGAGCCCGATAGAAGAGTTCCACTAAGGCATCATCCACAATCTGATGATCCAGAACCATTCTCAAACAGTTAGTAAACCTCTCCCATGTTGTACTAACAGAATCACCTGGCAATTGCTCAAAGTTGTTGATTTGGTCCTTTAGCTTGAGCTTTTTGGATCTTGGAAAATATCGCTCTAAGAAGGCTCTACGCAATTCTACCCACCTGGTGATTGAACTCTGTGGGTGTTCTGAGGACAATATTGCTGTATTTCTTGTAAGAGATAAAGGGAACACTTGTAACCTAACAACATCCATAGAGAGATTATGTGTACCCATCACACTTTTACACACAAATGCAACATTATGAAGATGAATGTGAGGATCCTCAGTAGGTAACCCTGCAAACAAACCATGGTCTTGAAGCATTTGGAGTAATCCACCCAACATAGTGAACTTATGTTTGCTGGTAATGGTGGCAACACTATAGCACCTGTGACATCTATGGCCATAGGGTTCGACCGATATTGATTCCAACGATATGCATTCTCATTGAAATCCCTATGGTATGGCCTATTTTCCCTTGGTGGTGGATTCCTCTGTCTACCCATATCATCATCATGTTGATCCATGGCTTCATCAATAGTAACATCTATGTTTGCTTGGGCTATTCTCCTTACAACACGATGGATCTCAAGATTAATTAGAGCTAAGGGTCCGCCTTTGCTCCTTGTGTTGGGCATACACCTAGTATACCTTGCAAAAAAAAAAACTAAATATCAAAAATAAAAACAAGTGCAAAATACAAGAGAATTAAGCAATCAACACTTGAATTGACTACTAGTGAAATCAAGTCAAAACCTTACTGTATTCCCCATCAACGACACCATTAATTTTGATCATGCTCAAAATAGTACCTCTCACTTCGAGGATAAAGTGATCGTGTTAAATATAAAATGTAACCATAGGTTAGGGTCAAATCCCAAGGGAATACGGGGTTTTGCCATATTGATTCACCAATAATTATTTCAAGCATCAATCCACTCTATTCTCAATTAAAGAGGGGTGGGTTTTGAAATGACTTATAAGAAACTAAAACTATACTAACAAAGTAGAGGGATAATCAAATTGGAGAGCAACTTGGGAAATTGTGTTCCCTATGATTCACTAACTCAAATACCCTGGATAACAAAACCTAAATTGGGACATTACATGCAGGATGATAACTTAGGTTCTTCTGACCCTTGGGTAAAGATGAAGGCCGAATTTTACTATAGTGCTTAGCCGTCTACCACAATATGCCAAATAACTGTTACCTGTTGTCCCAGTCAACCTCTCGTTGGTCGAGTTTGATTGATTAGACAAGAATATATTAATTGAATTCTGTCACCCATTTTCTTTTCCTATTCATCACTACCTTGATCGGGATCATGACACTAGGCGGGGTTTAATGCTGGCCACCATTAAACTAAGCAAAATGAAGAAAAATTGATAATACATGCAAATAGCCAACTCAAGAGGTACAAATAATCCAGGTTATTAAGCTAGCTACTCATGGTTCCCACAACACCCAAGTTGTGGGGGTAGCTACTCATAGCTTGGCAAGCCACACAAACAATGAATGAAATAAACATAGTTGAGAAATTACCCAAAGAAAATGAATAACAATAAATCACCTTGAGTTTGGATTCACAAGCTTAGAAGATAAATTTGAATTACAAGTGATTCCAATCCCCAAATTGAGTCTTTAAGATAAAACCCTAGATTTCTACTCTAAACCCTTAAGATTCTCTCTACAAAGTGTTCTACGATATCTGAAATCTCATTCCTCCTCACTAAAAACAATAACTTATACTATTTATAAAAAAGTCCTTCAAATAAATTAGAAAATCTGATCGACAACAGTTACAACTTGTAGGTATGACT
>JAOTQJ010000049.1:6289450-6304395 GCA_025642045.1 Solanum sejunctum
CTAAAGCTCATTGAGTTGCTAGAGATGAAAGGGCATGATGAAGCTGGGAAGACAGATGACCCAAATTATTGCAAGTATCATAGACTTGTAGGTCACCCTCTTGAAAAATGTTGTCTTTAAAGAAAAAGTTATGCAATT
This sequence comes from Solanum sejunctum, assembly GCA_025642045.1. Lineage (NCBI taxonomy): Eukaryota > Viridiplantae > Streptophyta > Magnoliopsida > Solanales > Solanaceae > Solanum > Solanum sejunctum. The sequence continues at coordinate 6,289,589 of JAOTQJ010000049.1, forward strand.
GGCTAACGAAAAGAAAATTGTTATTGAGGATGGAAAGGAGAGCTCTAATCAAATCTCTATCATATTTGGCTCGCTTGACCCAATCCGAATATGTGCATCTGAGGAGAAAGGGTTGTTAAGAGTGGTCCCAAAATGATACAGATAGTGATGAAGGCTAGATTCTTGTGACAAGGCAAAGATGCAACAAGACTAGTCCATGGAAAGAATCATTTGAAAAATCGATCAGACAAAGGGTAGTGAGGAGATCAAAGAAGCAGAAGTTAGTCAAACATCCAAAGAGGTCAAAGGTAGAAGCACATCACTACCAAAAATAGTGATGTCACCAGTGACTTTTGGGGAATTCCTGCCAAGTTGGTTTTGTATGGAGGCTACTCAAGATAATGTTGAGGCATCATATTTCAGTGCTGGAAAGGGAGCAGTAATGAATCAAACTCCATCAAAGGTGTCTCTCGCTGACAAAGAAGGAATAACAAGTGATATCTCACCAAAGATGTCTCCTGCGGACAAGGAAGAAGCGATGGGTGGAATCTTATCAAAAGCATCCATCCCCCTCATCTTTCGAGAAGGCTATAGAACCTCTTCTTCAAAAAGTACATGTATGTGATACAAAGATCACATTTACAGGCGATGATCTTCTATTTGGTGAAATTATACATAATTGTACTTTGTACATGGTAGGTTATGTACTAGAGAGGAAGACAAATAGAATCTTGATAGATGAAGGGTCTGGGGTTAGCATTCTACCCATCCACACGATGAAAGAGCTTGGCATCACGACTGAAGAACTTAGCAAAAGTCATTTGTTGATACAAGGATTCAATAAAGGGGGCAAGAGGTATATAGGCTCTATTAAACTGGAAATTCATATGGATGATTTGCGATCAAGTGCATGGATGTATATGATTGATGCAAAAACTTTGTATAACATATTACTTGGAAGGACTTAGGTGCACGAGAACAAAATTATCGCATCTTCTTACTATCAATGCTTTAAGTACCTCGAAAATGGAATTGAAAGGAAAATAGTTGCTGATAATAATCCTTTCACTGAAGTTGAGTCACACTTTGCCGATGTAAAGTTCTATTTGAAGAGTTATGTTGTAAAAGGGGTAAACCTTAAGGGTGTCAAGCTGACCAAATCTGATAAACTTAAAGGCCAAGCAATTGATGTGGTCATTGAAAAGGGAAAAGTCGATATTGGGGAGACTAGCACTTGTCCAAATAAGAGGATGACCATGCCCTCGAAAGGAAAGCCAACCTCTACACTTAATTACTCCCAAAAATGAAAAAAGAGGAGGGTCAATCATCCGGTACGAAAGGGAATGTGTTAGGAGGGTTGACTCTTCCTATCAAACGCATTGATGCAATAAACTTATCTTCAAAGCTACTGGGAAGTTTTGTGGCTCAAAATCTGCCACAAGATGTGTCACTCCCTACAAATCATATAGAAGGCTTTGATCCAAATGCCTACAAGTTATTTTCAAAGGCTGGGTACAACCCTAATGAGCCATCTAGGCTAAGAAAACTCCCATCAGAAGGCACGACTAGGCAAGCATACGAAGGCTTAGACAATAGCCAACCATCACCAGTTCTCATCTCCATAAGAAGGGCAAGAAATAACTACATTACTATAGAAGATGAGTGTGCTTCTTCTAATAAAAGTCCTTCTGTCTTTGTTAGACTTGGACAACCTGTTGGGAGAACTTCTATGTTCGAAAGGTTGGGCCAATTGAAAAAGAGAAACAATAAGCATCGGAAAATCTATCTAAAAGTAACAACACTTGCTTCACCTATGATCCAAAAGGATTTCAAAAATGTAATTGCTCTGGGATGAAGCGACGAGTGGAACTCATGGTTTAGTGTAAAGAGTTGCTAAAAGTGAGGGCTCACACTGTAGTTTATACCAAAAAGCGTGAGGAAGATGAAGAAAGCGTAGGCTCCTCATGTCATGTTATAACTCAGATTGAGAATAATTCCTCTTGTCAAATAAGGATTGATGAAGAGTTGGGAGGTATTATTTGGTGTAATCATATATTAATCAATGACAATTATCCATAAAAAGAGGAGGATGCTAGAGATGTTCCACCAGAATTTGAAGAAGGAGTGAAGACCACGATTGATCCTTAAAGGAAGTTAACCTTGGCACGGATAAAGACCCGAGGCCAACTTACTTGAGTGCTTTCCTAGAAGCCGATGAAGAAATGGCTTATATGAACATACTCAAAGAATATAAGGATGTCTTCACTTGGAGATATAAATAAATGCCTGGTTTGAATTCCAAAATAGCAGTCCCTCAATTGGCAATCAAGCACGGTGCTCGTCCTGTCAAGTAGGCTCAAAGGCATTTCAGGACATACTTAGTTCCATTGATCAAGAAAGAAGTTAACAAACTCATTGAGGCGAGCTTCATTTGAGAAGTTAAATACCCCATATGGATTTCAAGCATTGTCCTTGTGAGGAAGAAGAATAGCCAAATTCGAGTTCGTGTCAACTTCAGAGATTTCAACAATGCATGCCCTAAATATGAATTCCCTCTGCCTATTCTAGAGCTAATGATTGATGCTACAACTAGTTATGAGGCAATGTGATTCATGGATATTTCTTCTGGCTATAACCAAATTCGAATGTGTCACCGAATGATGAAGAACTCACAGCATTCCGCATACCTAAAGGTATTTATTGCTACAAAGTAATGCCTTTTAGTTTAAAGAATGTTGGTGACACATGTCAAAGGACTATGCAAAATATATTTGATGACTTACTCCACAAAAATGTTGAGTGTTACATTGATGACTTGGTGGTGAAGTCAAAGAGAAGGAACAACTATTTAAAAGACTTGAGAATGGTATTTGAGTTGCTTTGAAGATATCAACTGAGGATGAATCCATTAAAGTGTGCCTTTGGGGTTGCTTCTAGAAATTTTCTTGTCTTCATTGTGCGGCATTGAGGAATTGAGATTGATCAAGCCAAAGTTGATGCAATTTTAAAGATGCCCAAACCCCAAAACATTTATAAGTTGAAAAGTCTCCAAGGAAAATTAGCCTACTTGAGGAGGTTTATCTCGAATCTAGCTGGAAGATGCCAACCATTTAGTCACCTCATGAATAAAGGGGTCCCTTTCAAGTGGGATCAAACATTTAGCAAAGCCTTTGAAAGTATAAAGGTGTATCTGATGAAACTTCCAGTTCTAGTGGCTCCTATACCAGGAAAGCCATTGATACTTTACATTGTGGCACAAGAAAGGTCCGTGGGAGCCTTACTAGCTCAAGAAAATAGTGAAGGCAAAAAAAATCCCTTTATTACTTGAGTAGGATGATAATACCAAATGAGCTAAATTATTCACCAATCGATAAGTTGTGCTTGGCGCTAGTCTTTTCAATTCAGAAAATGAAGCACTATTTTCAAGCGCATATCATCCATCTTATTTTCAGGGCAAATCCCATCAAATTTTTTATATCAAAATTAGTCCTTAGTGACCGACTAGCAAGATGGTACCTTTAGTTCCAACAATTTGAGATTGTGTACATCCCTCAAAAGGCTGTGAAAGGACAAGTACTAGAAGATTATTTGGCAGACCATCCTTTATCAGATGATTGAGAATTTACTGACGAGCTTCCCCATAAGGATGTATTGGCCATCAAGATTCAACCTCCTTGGAAAATATACTTTGATGGGGTTGCGCATAGTGGAGGAGCTAGTGCAGGCGTATATTTGTCACTCCACAAGGAGAAGTCATACCATTCTCCTTTACATTAAAACAACATTGCTCAAATAATGTCGGAGAGTACCAAGTGTTAATACTTGGACTCAAAATGGTTGTTGACATGAAGCAATTACAATTACAAGTCTTTGGTGACTCTCAATTGGTAATCAAGCAACTTTTGGGAAGCTATGAGGTCAAAAAGCCTGAACTTCAATCCTATCACTGTTATGCCCATAAGTTCATAGGATGGCTCGGAGATGTGACTTTACAACACATGCCAAGGAAGAAAAACAAAATAGCCGATGCCTTAGCTGCTCTAGCCTCCACTCTAACTCTCCCAGAGCAAACACAAGTTATTGTCTGTCAAAAATGGGTTATACCACCAAATGAAGATGAGTATGAAGTAGAGCATCTCATTGTTATAACCAAGGTTGATAAAGATGATTGGCGCCAAGCTATTATCAACTACTTATGTTACGAGATACTCCCAAAAGATATAAAGAAAAGGACCGACTTTCGACATCGACCACTTCATTTTCTCTACTACAAGGATACATTGTATAGGATATCATTTGACGGAATGCTCTTGCGATGTTTGGGGGAGGAAGAAGTGGCCCAGGCCTTGCAAGAAGCACATTCAAGAGTATGTGGGTAACATTATTTTGGACTAAAACTCTACTTTCACATAAAAAGAATGGGGTATTATTGGCCAACTATGGTGAAAAATTGTTTACACTATGCTCGAAGGTGCAAGGGATGCCAATTCCATGCTAATTTCTTATATCAACCACCTAAAGTTTTACACCTAACTATTACATCATGGCCATTTGATGCTTGGGGATTAGATATTATTGGATCACCGCCAAAATCTTTTGGTGGGCACTTATATATCTTGGTTGCTATAGATTACTTCTCAAAATGGGCCGACGTTGTAGCTCTTAAAGAAGTCAAGAAGAAGCATGTAGCGAACTTCATTCGAGTAAACATTGTCTATCGATTTGGCATTCCACGATACATAATAAAGGACAATGGTAAGTCATTTGATAACAAGTTGATGAATAAGATTTGTGATCTCTTTGGCTTTAAGCAGCAAAAGTCTTCTATGTATAATGTTGTCGCCAATTGTCTAGCTGAGGCATTCAACAAGACTTTGTGCGATCTATTGAAGAACCTTGTCTCTATGTCCAATAGAGATTGGCACGAAAGAATAGAAGAAGCCTTGTGGGCATACATGATAACAAATCATACACCAACTCAAGCAACCCCATACTCACTTGCTTTTGGAGTTGAGGTAGTCCTATCACTCGAGCGACAAATACCTTCCTTCAGATTGGCTATCCAAGAGAGGCTCACTGAAGAAGAAAATGCCTGACTACGTCTTGCTGAACTAGAAGCACTTCATGAAGAGACTGGAAGCCCAACAAAATCTTAAATATTATCAAGCACGTTTGTCTTGTGCTTTCAACATAAAGGTTTGTTCAAAGTGTTTTCAAGTTGAAGACCAAGTCCTTGTAGTAAGGAGGTTCATTATCACTTCACACAAGTCGGGGGCAAAATTTACCTTGAAGTGGGATAGACTGTATGTGGTACAAGAAGTATACTTAAATGGTGCTTACAAGCTTGTCTGTAATGACCCTCAAGTCATTTTGAGAAATAGAGTTTTAAAAGATTTGTTTTATAAAATTTTAAAGAGGCTTTTAGATAATTCAATAACTTTGTTATCTAGTTTAGGCTTGAATGTAAATTATTAAGTTACTTAATGGGTTAAGGTAATAATATAGTTAAAATTTTATACTATTTGTTCAATATTTATTAAGTTAAGTTGATATAATTTGGGACTGTTAGTATATAATTAGGTTAAAATAAAGAAGAAGAATAAAAGGGTTGCCTGAGAACTACCTCCGATAGCCATATGAGAGTAGTCCAGTGCATCAGGTAAAGTATTTCAGCCATTCTTAAATTCTATGTTCATGAATAATTATAGGACATGTTACTATTATTAGTATATAGCTTAAAATTGTGAAAGAAAAGGGAATGAAATTAGTAGAGTGATTATTGTCTATTGGATCAAGTTTAGTGGGTGAATAAAGCGTAAACATTGGTCAATGACAAATAAGGATTAAGAGGTGTATTCATATGATGTCACTGTTGAACAGTAGATTCCTACAGTTAATGTTCTCATAGCGTGGTATCACTTCCAATTAGCTTGCTTAACATATCTTTATTAGTTATTAGATATAGGGGGATATAAGTAGTATATGTTGTTAAGATTTATGAGTTGATTAGTGGTAATAGGTGTTGGAGAACGTGTTAGTGGGGGGTAGAAATATAAATTAAATAGTTGTTATATAGAAGAATTCCCTAATTCTCCTAACATATATTTGTTTAACAAGAAAAGTATAAGTAGGGGTCAGTACGGACAACATGTACTAAGCAAATATCATCGGCTGACTCAAAATAGAAATCAATATGTGTAAAATAAAAATAGAAATCAATCGTAATACTTAACAGGGAGTAATAACAAGGACAAGAACACAATCAATCAACGATATTAGTGATACACATGAAGACTCAAGCCTCCACATCACATTTCCTTTGGGAGATAGGTTCATTGAATTTGAGTACATTAAATTATTTTAACAAGTTTTCCCTTATTATTATCATGTTCAAATGTGATACCCGATCCTATAATATATATATCAAAACGTGACACTCGATCCTATAATATATGTGTTGGACATGACACCTGATCCTATAATGTATATGTGTCGGAACGTGACACCCGATCCTGTAAGATATATGTGATGGAACGTGACACCCAATCCAATATATATAATTCATTATTCTTTATCATTACTTCTCATTTCATTACCAATATTCCATCCAGCCTTCTTTATTCAAGGCATCACTGTAAGAGATCAAGTTTAAATTATGGGTTTCTTGGTCTTGGGATTACAGACCAATCACAACAATACCTCAGTCAACTAAATCCAAATAAATAAGTGCATAGAAAATATCACAGCTTTACCCAATGACTATCAATTGCTATTAAGAGTGACCCTCAAGTCATTTTGAGGAATAGAGTTTTAAAAGATTTATTTTATAAGTTGAATTGTTAGTGTCGATTAGGATTTATATATTAGTTCGCCCACCTATGAGGGTAAGTGTGGGTGCCACTCACGACCCATTTTGGGTCATGAGTAACTTGGTATCAGATCTTTAGATTCAATGATCTTATCATACAAGGACAGGTCTAGTAGAGTCTCGCAGAGCGGTACTGGGACACTTTTACTTTTCTTCGAGAGGCTACAAGGCCTTAGGAAGACTCCATTCTTTATATCTTTCATGCTATTACTTGAATCCAATTGGTATCTAGGTGATACAAATTGGTATCTGATTCTCTTCATTTTATTTCGTAGGATGGTTAGAACTAGAGCAACAATAATGCCTGAGCCAGTCGTAGGCTGAGGAGGAGTAGTAATGAGAAGTCCTGATAGAGGTCGTGGGAGAAAGCCCACCAGAGGTAGGGACCAAGCAGCTGGTCCAGCCAGGGAAAGAACAGAGGCCCCTCCACTAGTTGATGAGGTAGATAGAGTGGATGTTGAGGTGGTAGATGAACAGTCTCACGATAAGGAAGCACCACCACAGCCTACCCCAGAGATGATTTACCAGGTTCTCACCTATCTCAATGTGTTATTCAATCAGGTCCAAGCGTCTCTAGTACCTCAGGTTCAGGGATTACAACATGCAACTGTTATGACTCCTCGTATAGATTCATCCCTGGAGACATACATATTTCCTCGATTGACTACAGGGCCTATAATGACTAGTGACTAGCATGATCTTTTTGTCAAGTTTCTAAAGTTGAAACCTCCAGTCTTCAGAGGCACTGAGTTTGAGGATGCTTATGAATTCCTTGTTGATTGCCATGAGTTACTTTATAAGATGGATATCGTAAAGTGATTTGGTATTGAGTTTGTGATATACCAGTTTCACATAGATGCTAAAGTATGGTGGAGGTCGCTTGTTGAATGTCAGCCAGTAGAGGCACCACCTATGACTTGGATAACCTTTTTTGACTTCTTTATGGAGAAGTATATTCCCGGACTTTGAGGGACAAGAAAAGAGATGAGTTTCTTAATATAGAGTAGGGGAAGATGTCTGTTGTAGCTTATGATGCCAAATTTCTGCTCTATCTAGATATGCTACTCAACTTTGTTTCAGTCAAGAGGAGAGGATTCGTCACTTCATGAAGGGATTAAGGTCAGATTTGCAAATTTCAGCCTTGCAGATGGCTGATTTAGCAAAGTCCTTTCAGCAGGTGATTGATTTTGTTGTACGAGTAGAGGGGCTGAAGCTAGATGATTTCACCAAGATGACAATATTTAAGAAGTTCTGTAAAGGAGGAGAGTTTAGCGGATCTTACTCTAGAGGACAGAGTTTAGGTGGTTACTCAGCCCATCCGATTCAGTCTTCATTGAAGGTTTCAAATGGGGTTCCATCAGGAGCTATCCAGCCTCCCCCTGATTTTGGGAGTTATATTCCGTCTTCTTCATCTTCACAGAGGCCCACTCTTGATTCTAGGGCTTGTTATGGATATGGTGAGGTTGGGCATGTTAGAAGGTATTGTTTGAGGCAGAATCAGCCTTGGTATGACCAGGGTTATAGAGGCCCAATAGCTAGAGGTCGAGGTGGTCATAGTAGGGGACGTCAATCTGGAGGATGTAGTGGCTAAGGTCGTAGGGGTTACCATTATAGCCGAGGTGGCGGGCAGGTTGGAGCTATTGGTACGTAGCCTGGTAGAAGAAATGGTTAGACAGGTGATAGAGCCTATTGTTATGCTTTTCCAGGGAGGCTAGAGACAGAGGCATCACATACTATTATCACGGGTACCTTTCTGGTCTGTGATCGCACTGCCTTTGTATGATTTGATCTTGTATCCACTTTTTCATATGTATCTTCTGCTTTTTCCAATGGATTTAATTTGCATTATGACTTACTTGATAAGCCTATTCATTTTTCCACTCATGTTGGTGAGTCTGTATTAGTTGAGAAGATGTATAGGTCTTGCCTTGTGACTTTTGTGAGGAGCAGGACTTACGTAGATTTGATTATTTTAGAGATGGTTGATTTTGACATTATCTTGGGTATGACTTGGCTCTCTCCAAATTTTGCCATCTTGGATTGCAATGTTAAGACTGTGACATTGGCCAAGCCTGGGATGGATCAATTAGTGCGGGAAGGTGATTATTTTCTTTCTCCCATTCTAATCATCTCTTTTCTGCATTCTAAGAAGTTAGTGAGCAGGGTTGTCCAACCTTTCTGGCACATATCAGGGACGATAGTTCTGAAGTGCCCTCAGTGGAATCCGTCTTGATAGTGCGTGAATTTATGGATGTCTTTCCTGCAGACCTACCTGGCATGCCACCGGATAGTGATATTGATTTTTGTATTGATTTGAAGCTAGGTACTCATCTTATTTTTATTCCACCTTACAGAATAGCCCAGCTGAATTAATAGAATCGAAAGCCCAACTTCAACAGTTATTAGGTAAAGGTTTTATTAGACCAAGTTTCTCTCCTTGGGGTGCTCCAGTTCTTTTTTTGAACAAGAAAGATGGTAGCTTTTGTATGTGTATAGAATACGGACAGTTGAATAGGGTAACTATTAAGAATAGGTACCCCTTTCCTTGTATTGATGACTTATTTGATCAGTTGCGGGGTGCTTGTGTCTTCTCAAAGATTGATTTGAGGTCTGATTATCACCAGTTAAATATACAAGCAGACGACATGCCAAAGACTATTTTTCGATCAAGGTATGGGCACTATGAATTTTTGGTAATGTTCTTTGGACATACAAATGCTTCTGCTGCTTTCATGAGTTTGATGAATGAAATCTTTAAACCATACCTAGATCTCTTATTTATTGTCTTTATTGATGATATATTGATCTACTCAAAGAGCAAAAAAGATTATGAAGAGCATCTGAGAATTGTTCTAGGGCTGCTAAGGGAGAAGAAATTATATGCTAAATTCTCTAAGTGTGAGTTCTGGCTTAATTTAGTTTCCTTCTTGGGGTATGTGGTTTCTAAAGATGGAGTTATGGTGGATCCTCAAAAGGTTGAAGCAGTGGAAAACTGGGCAAGGCCCACTAATGTCTCAGAGATGAGGAGTTTTGTTGGCTTGGCTAGCTACTACCGTCGATCATCAAGAGGATTGCTTCTATTGCTTCCAAATTGACCAGTTTGACCAAGCAGAATATTCCATTTATATGGTCAGATGAGTGTGAAGAGAGTTTTCTAAAACTCAAGACCCTGTTGACTACCTCACCAATTCTTGCCTTGCCGATAGAAGGTAAAGATTTTATTGTTTACTGTGATATATCTTATTTTGATTTAGGTGTAGTGTTAATGCAGGAGATGAATGTAATTGCCTATGCTTCAAGGCAATTGAAGCTGCATAAAGATCATTATCCCACTCATTATTTAGAGTTAGTTGATATTGTGTTTGCATTGACGTAGTGGAGGCATTATCTATATGGGGTTAAATGTGAAGTATATACTAATCATCATAGTTTACAGAATATATTCACGTAAAAGGATTTGATTTTGAGGTAGAGAAGACGGATAGAATTGCTAAAAGACTATGATATCATTATTCTCTATCACCCTGGTAAAGTTAATATTGTGGCTGATGCATTGAGTAGAAAAGCAAGAAGTATGGGGAGTTTAGCTCATCTGCAGGGTTCTAGGCATCCATTAGCTAAAGAAGTCCAAGCCCTTGCTAATGAACTGATAAGGTTGGAAGTAACTGAGAAGGGAGGACTCTTGGCCTGTGTAGAGGCAAAATCATCATTTCGTGACAAGATTAAAGAGAAGCAGTTTAATGATAAGAAGCTGAGCCGAATTCATGATATAATCTTGCGAGGAGAGGTCAAGGAAGCCTTCATTGATGAGGAAGGCATTCTAAGGGTTAAGGGATGGATATGTGTGCCCCGGGTGGATGATTTGATTCAGACTATTCTTGCAAAAGCTCATAGTTCGAGGTACTCTATACATCCTAGTGCAACCAAGATGTACCGTGATCTGAGGCAGCATTATTGGTGGAGTAGAATGAAGTGTGACACTGTTGATTTTGTTGCTCAGTGTCCCAATTGTCAGCAAGTAAAGTACTAGCATCAGAGGCTTGCAGGAACTCTCCAAAGAATACCCATTCCTAAATGAAAGTGGGAAACAATTGCCACGGACTTTGTGGTTGGTCTTCCAAAGACATTGGGTAAGTTTGATTCAATATGGGTGATCGTTGATAGGTTGATCAAGACTACCCACTTTATTCTGGTAAAGGTGACTTATAATACAGAGAAGTTAGCCAAACTCTATATTCGCGATATTGTGTGTCTGCGTAAAGTTCCAATTTCCATCATATTAGATAGAGGTACGTAGTTTACTTCTAATTTTTGGAGGATCTTTCAGGCTGAGCTAGGTACTAGGTTAGACCTTAGTACTACTTCTGACCCTCAGATTGATGGATAGTCTGAAAGGATAATTCAAGTGTTGGAGGATAAGTTTTGCGCGTGTGTGATAGATTTTGGCAATCACTGGGATCGCTTCCTACCTTTGGCAGAGTTTTCATATAATAACAACTATCACTCGAGTATTAGCATGGCTCCATTTGAAGCATTATATGGGAGGAGATGCAGGTCTCCTATTAGTTGGTTTGATGCATTCAAGGTGAGGCCTTGGGGTACTGATCTTTTAAGGGAGTCGTTAGAGAAGGTGAAATTGATTCAGGATAAGCTTCTAGCAGCACAGAGCAGGCAGAAGGAGTATGCAGACCAAAAGGTTAGGGACATGGAGTTCATGGAGGGAGAGCAAGTATTATTGAAGGTTTCACCCATGAAGGGTGTGGTGAGGTTTGGTAAGTAGGGTAAGCTCAGTTCGAGATATATTAGACCATTTAAAGTCCTTAAGCGCGTGGGAGAGGTAGCCTATGAGTTAGCTTTGCCTTCAGGTTTATCCGGAATACACCTAGTGTTTCATATGTCTATGCTGAAGAAATATCATGGTGATGGGAACTACATTATTCGCTGGGATTCAGTCTTACTTGATGAGAACCTATCTTATGTGGAAGAGCCTGTAGCTATCCTAGATAGGGAGGTCCATAAGTTGAGATCAGAGGAGATTGCATCAGTGAAAGTCCAATGGAAGAATCGTCCAGTTTAGAAGTCCACTTAGGAGAATGAGACAGATATGCGTGGACGGTATCCACATCTTTTCATTGAGTTAGGTACTCATTCCTACCCTTGCTTTTCTTCTGACCATTCGAGGATGAACGGTGGGTAAATTGGTATCTAATGTAATAACCCTCAAGTCATTTTGAGAAATAGAGTTTTAAAAGATTTATTTTATAAAATTTTAAAGAGCCTTCTGGACAATTCAATAACTTTATTATATAGTTTAGGGGTAAATGTAGACTATTAAGGTACTTAATGGTTTAAGGTGATAATGTAGTTAAACTTTTATACAATTTGTCCAATATTTATTAAGTTAAGTTGATATAATTTGGGACTATTAGTACATAATCAGGTTAAAATAAAGAAAAAGAATAAAAGGATTGCCTGAGAACTACCTCTGATAGCCATACGAGAGTAATTCAGTGCATCAGGTAAAGTATTTCAGTCATGCTTTTGTGTTCATGAATAATTGTAGGACATATTATTATTAGTATATAGCTTAAATTGTGAAAGAAAAGGGAATGAAATTAGTGGAGTGATAGTTGTCTATTGGATCAAGTTTTAGTAGGTGAATAAAGTGTAGTGATTGGTTAATGAAAAACAAGGATTAAGAGGTATATTCATATGATGTCACTGTTGAATAGTAGATTCCTATAGTTAACATTCTCATGGTGTGGTATCACTTTCCAATTAGCTTGCTTAACATATCTTTATTAGTTATTAGATAGAGGGCGATATAGGTAGTATATGTTGTTGTTAAGATTTATGAGTTGATTAGTGGTAATAGGTGTTGGAGAACGTGTTAGTGGGGCAGGAATATAAATTAAATAGTTGTTGTATAGAAGAATTCCCTAATTCTCCTAACATATATTTGTTTAATAAAAAAAGTTGCGGTGGGTCAGTATATATAATAATGGTACAAAATGTGAATTGGTTAATGCAGTTCGACGTTAATTTTAGTGTAGTGTCTTTTTAGTTTATTCTTATGGTTATCACTTTATAAATCAAGTGTTGATATATGGAGGAACTATAACTTAATTCTATGCTTGAAATTTAGGAACTTGATTATGAAATTGAGTGAGTTCTAGTCTAGGCTAGGCATATAGTAATGTTGATGTCTATGGACTCGTTACTTATAAATATTATATATATTTTCTAGATTCAAAAGGTTTTGAGGCATTGAGGAAAGGGAAAGCATTGGTGGACTAGTTCACTTGATTTCGGTTCTGCAGTTGAGGTAGATTATGGTTTATTCTATCTAATAGGGAGACTCTTAATAGCAATTGATAGTCATTGAGTAAAGCTATGGTATTTTTTATGCACTTAATTGATTGTGATTTGGTTGATTGAGATATTATTGTGATTGGTCTGCAATACCAAGACCATGATACCCATAATTTGAACTTGATCTCTTACAGTGATGCCTTAAATAAAGAAGGCTGAATGAAATACTATTAATGAAATGAGAAGTAATGATAAAGAATAATGAATTATATATATTAGATAGGGTGTCACGTTCCAACACATATATATTATAGGATTGGATGTCACGTTCTGACACATTTATATTATAGGATTGGGTGTCACATCCAACACATATTATAGGATCGAGTGTCACATTTTGACACATATATTATAGGATCGGGTGTCATGTTCTGGCACGATAATAATAAGGAAATTTTTTTTAAAATAATTTAATGTACTCAAATTCAAAGAACCTATCTCCCAAAGAAAATATAATATGGAGGCTTGAGTCCTCATGTGTAACGTTGATTGGTTATGTACTTGTCCCTGTTGTTGCTCCCTGTTAAGTGTTATGGTTGATTCCTATTTTTATTTTATGCATATCGATTTCTATTTTTTGTTGGCCTATGATATCTACTCAGTACATGTTGCCCATACTGAACCCTACTTGTACTTTTCTTGTTTTGTTTTATGGAGTGCAGCGCGTATTCCACCGACTTCGACTTACCTTTAGCTCTAGTCAGTTTGTAACACATCAGGTTCTAGGGTGAGCTATTTCTCTAGATCGCGTTGAATCCTATCAGTCTTGTCATGGTGTCCTTAGCTTTCGAACATAAACTATTTTTTTTTATTTTAGAGTTGATATTCTTAGACTTGGTATTTTGATATTACTGTCTTTGATGTGATGACTTTCAGATTTTGGGGAACATTAAGTAATAAACTTAGTAATTTTAAGTTATTTCTGCCTTTATGAGTTTAACCTCTCAATTATTATCATATTTTATAAGTTGAATTGTTAGTGTCGATTGTGATTTATATGTTGGTTCGCCCACCTAGGAGGGTAAGTGTGGGTGCCACTCAGCCCGTTTTGAGTCATACATTGTCGATGCAGTCGGAATAAGGATCGGTCCTATAAATATAAAATTTCTTAAGAGATACTATCCTTAAGGCAAATGATGCTCCTTGAAGTATGAGTATAAAGCTGCATGACACTCCTGGCCCGCAAGAGTATAAACTGTGTATGGCACCATAAAAAAAATGTATCCTCTAGGTTGAAAATCTTGAAAAAATTGGCCTAGGCAAAAGTTAGGACAAAAAAAAATATTCCCCCAGAACTACGTTGTGACTTGATCCTCTTTATTGAGGTGCGTAGGCGCTTGGAATTATATTCCAGGTTCAGTTGCATGAGTGTTAAAAAAATATATGTCCATAACTTGATTCCTCGTGGGGGTAAAGCCCTATAGAATGTGAGTTCCTTTGATGGCACGCTTGAAGTCTTCAAATTTAATCAAGCTTGCAAGTTGAAATTTTCATATTCCTTAAGTCTCTAAGCTAAAATCTCTTAAGTCTACGAGTTGGTTCTCAAATTAACCAAATATGCAAGTTGATGTCTTTGACTCTCCAAGTA
>JAOTQJ010000049.1:6304495-6317358 GCA_025642045.1 Solanum sejunctum
GTAAATATACTTAAGTTCAAATTACATGACATCCACAACAATATTTCCCAATTGGATAATTATCCTTAATTTAAAGAAAAATGGGGTCTAACAACTTTTTATATTTTTTTCAATCAAAAACTCTTCATTGAAGCAAAATCAAAATTTATTGTAAACTCTTCATATTCGTTTACATTCCAGGTAACTTGCACTAAACCTTTTTTTAAAAAAAAAATTATTCTCCTGTTTAAACAAAATTTTTGTTTGTTTGAAAGATTCTGTATGTGTCATAATTTTTTTTTAGTTTCTATGTAGTGCTCTTTTACTAGTGCAAAGGAAGAATGACTATGGAGGGCACACCTCTAGGAAAAATCCAAGATTTCAAAGTGATGTTATTTCCATTGAGAGGACTCCTCGTTGTTGTTCTAGATGTAGTGTTGACTTTAGAGGTCAAGGTTGAAGCGTAAATTGTGGAATTAAAAGCTTACATGGATGAATGTTTCAAGAATCTACTTAGTGAGATTAACTTGATACAATGTGAAAGATTAAAGAATGAAGGAGTTAGTGCGGAGAAGATATCATAGATATTCATATATAGACTTGTTGATAAAAAATTTAATAGAACTTTATGTGGAATGTATTATAACTGGTATCCTTTTATCGATATTGTTGGTTAGCTTTGAAATACACAATGGTATTCAAAAAGGTGAACATTATGATTTTGTAACTGTTGGTGGCTTGATTTGTTAGTCATGGTTAGATTTTTTATTAGATTGTTGATGTGTTGGTTAGTGATTTTATTGTTGCACAATATTTTCGGTTCTGAGACTTAACATTTTGGTATAACTATTGGTGCCTTGGTTAAATTATTTTTGTTATTTGTTTGTGTCAACATTATTTAATCATGTGGTTCATGCATTATTATCTCCATATCTCTATCAATATACGTCACACACAATAGATATTTTGAAAAGAAATTCGAGTTGAACCTTTTCTAATCTAAATAGACTTTTACCCCTATGGTCATTGTGTATTTTCAATGGCGGTGAATGCATATTTATGACATATTGTATTACCAATTCAACGTTCGTCGTATCCAACCCTATTTGAGAAGCAATGGCTCTAACCAAACCATCATAATTTGATGATATATCATATAACATTCCTTCCACCTTATAATCAATAGTTACCTGTGTAAAATACTAAATATATACCACAATAATCACATAGTGCCCAATCAACATTCCAATGTTTCACACTATTAAAATACCATTAAAAAAAATTGAAAGCCATTTGTTAATGTCACCATTATATACACCAACTTAACCTCATGCCTTTAACACAATTAAAATACCATTCAAAATATCAACTTCAAATATGTTGTTAATGCCATCATTATATAGACCAACTTTACACCACAATAATTGGATTACCACATTCAAAGCATTAACTTCAAACCATTTGTTAATGTCACCACTATATACACCAAGGGGCATTGGCGGAAAAACTCCTGTCCAAGCACGATCTCAAATATGTCCAAATGAGCCACGACAAAATTGGTCTTGCCCCGCCAGGTGCTCAAAGTAGTGTCTAGGCCACTGGCGATCCCGCAAACTGGTGTTGGTGGGGCGTTGACTGTCTTAAGCCGTGTCTCGCATGGGCTGTAAGTTAGACCAACTGTAATCAAACATATTTATTGAGCGTTTATTTAGTGGTGACATTTGTTAATTCCACCACTATATACACCAACTGTAATCAAAATTTTAAAATTTATTTAGCTTTGTAAAAGTTTAAATTATAATAATAAAATAAATTATTTTTACTTTAATTTAATAATTAATAAATAGAATTTAATAAAATAATATAACGAACAATTATATGAAACCAAGTGAGTAATGCTCCAATAAATTATTTTAAATCATGTAAATATTAAAATTATGATAAATTAAGTCTTCCTTAGGCATGTAGGTGGCGATTGACGTACTTGCTTCATCTACTTGATTTTATATTGTTTCTATTGATTATTTCTTCAACTATTTCAATAGTGATTTTTACAATATTACCCTAATAAATCATATGGGACCATGCTTGATTAACTTCTTAATCAAACTAAATATTATCTCCATTTTAATTAATTATTTCTATTTAATTTGAACAAAAAATAAACAAAATTTATACATTTTGTAATATTAAATTAAATATATATCAAATTATTTGACTCAAATATAAAAAAATATTTTTGACAGCAATTTTTTTATTTTCTTGCCTTTTTACATACCAACAATAGTGAGACCCACTTACAACAATTAATTACTTAATCAAAAATTGAGGTGATCTCAAAATTTTATATGCAAATCATAAATTAGAATAAAATAAATAACAATTATTATTTAAGATTAACATAAAATATACAATAAGTTGCAATAATTTATAACTTAAATTTTTAAAAAATATATATAAAAAAATTATTTGTGTCATAAATCAAGACAAAAAAAAATGAAGACAAAATTTTTTTTTTATGGGTCAATGTGGTTGATTAACTTTTTAACCAAACTAAATATTATCTCCAATTTAATTAATGATTTCTATTTAATTTGACCAAAAAATTAACAAAATTTATACATTTTATAATCTTAAATCAAATATATGTCAAATTATGTGACTCAAATAAAAAAAGATTAACCTTATGATATATCATGTGAAAAGTTAAATTTTAAAAATTATGAAGAAAAGAAAGAGATAAAAAAAACATTCGCTTTTAGACAAACTAAAAAAAATACAAACAAATTAAAATGATTTAAATTTAAATTTAATCATCTATATCTATATTATCTTAAAAGCATGAACCTAAAATTCCCAATGTCAAATTATTTTTTTACCCTCTAAATTTGCAATGCTAAATTACCTTTTACCCTCTATTATTTAAACTAAGGGACACTTCTACTACGTTGCTGCCCTATCACGCAAACGACGTTCCCCCATCCTCTTTCAGTGGCACCTCCCGCCCCTACGCCCCGAACAAGCATCACTTCGCTCTATATAAGTTTCCAGTGCAATCTTCTTGCCCACGAAACATCTACCAACGGTATTGCTCGCAGATCCTGTTCAATTTACCCGCAAGTTGTGCCCTTTCAACCCTGCATCCTCCCTCAACTCCTTCACCTTCTCTCCTGTTTATGCAGATTAAATATACGGCCTTGACTTTGACGTTGGCATTGGCATAGAGATCTTGTTTCAATGAAGTGGCCTTCATATCCCGAGCAAGCCTATTAAAAGTCTCATAAAATAGTCAGGAGGAAAACCAACACAAGAATACAACATGAAACTTCAACTAGAAGCATAACTGACCAAACATTTCTTGTCACAAAGAAGAATTTCAGGAGGAAGCATTACAATGTCAGAAGAAAACACATAAGATACAAAAAAAAAATTCAGGAATTCACATAGCGCACTGCCCACGGCCCATCGGCCGGATGGACGCTCTGTCACTATTTATGCCTTATACACCCCTCCTGTACTCTTGATTACGTCTCATATTTCACCAGTTAATTATTAGTCTGAGTTTCTGACTAGGAATGCACAGTTTTTAGTTTTGGTACGTTTTTCTTTTCTTCTTTGCTTATTACTCCATCTATTGTATTAGTTTGAGTTGTATATATTGGTTTCTTTGTTCTTCGATTTTGTACAATCCAAGTATAAGTGGAAAAGTTTAATCATTCTGAGGAGTGTTTTGGATAAGTTGTTAACGCTATAGATAGCGGTTTAAATAGTTTGTCACAATTCCATTGAGTTCTACTTTGACGTTATTGAATAGGCTAAATGTTGATAAGAAAAATTTATAACTACTAGAGTAAATGAGAAGTCACAATTAATGAGGATGCTTAAGAGTCTTATTATACGAAGACCCCTTCGCCATTGTATATCGTGTCATTTTTAACCATTTTTAGAAGTTGAGCCTAGCTCAAATGCTTTGCCAATACAAGCAATGATTGCTTATATCCATTCTTCACTGATAACTACGATAACAAGTCATTACTTTAAATTTAACTTGGTAGCATTTTACATACTAGTATAACTCATCACAAAATAAGGGGTAAAATGCACAGCCATTGTAGCGAAAGAAATAGAACCATTTCCTCCCGTCTCATAAACATACTTTAATTGTTGTAAAAAAAACTTGGTACATTGGAGACATGGCATACTGGATGCTTTGCCTACAACTTCAGAGTACATGGTAGTTATGAATAACCATTTACTTATAATTCCTTCAGTAATTAGTCTGTACAGTTGTAATTTGAAGACTACAATAATAAGTAACTAATTCACTAAAGAGTCAATATAATTGCAGTTTGACAATATAGATACATTTAAACACCAACTCTCTCCCTGTGCCTATTTTCATTTGTTGGATTACATGATTTCTATTATGTTCTCTCTGTAACATTATCACCTTCATGCTTCTTGTATTTACGATTTCCTCGCGTGGTAACCCGTTTAGTCTTTGCGTTTCTCAAATTCTGCGACAACAGGCAATTCGTTCAACGTCAACCAGGAAAAAAAAAAAGGCTAGCAGTAACATAGATATGGGCAGAGTGCAATTGCAAAATTGCTTTGCTGGCATACCACTGATAGGAAGATGGGAGTAAGCAGAGTGTGAAAAGCCATCAAACATATTGATGATTGGATTACTGCGGGAGTAACGACATTGTGAACAGGCCGGAAGACGACTTTAAATTGCTTTTGGGCCGGCATTGTGCATTAATAAGGCAGTAGCAAAGAAATATTGAAAGTAATCGTGTATACAGAATATTTCTAACCATAAACTTCCCTAACCATGCGCCTTCCATCGCAAAACACCTACTTTTTACAAACTGAGTAGTATCATTCTACTGAACATTTACATTTGCGAGAAACAATGGCTTTGGAGTCGGTGATTCTTATGGTAAGTCTGCATAACTGACTCTTTTTTTTTTTTCCATTCTTTCTTTTTCTGGATAAAGGTTTAGCATAGTGATTATTATCCTCTTTTTCTTCTTTTTTGCGTTATGAAAGTGTTGAAGCCTTTCTTTGAAACAAAAAAAAAAGTGTTGAAACTTTCAAGTCGAGCTTTATGAGGCCGATGATTGTTGCACAGTTTGATTTTGGCTGCGGACATGGTCGATGTCTTTGAGGTGAACAAAACTGGGATTTCAAGTTTTGTTGTAAAAGGACAGTAATTAAAAGGGTAAGGACGTTATTCTATGGTTATATAAATTGCAAGAATAGCAGCGCACGTGGAGCAAATCTAGTATGAATAAAAATATAAAAATAATCAAACATATTTATTGAGTCTAGGCATCGCCCTAGCAGCGTTCACTAGTATATATAATAGAAGCGACCCCTGGAAGACATAATTAAATGTACTTTCCAAGTATGTATTGATTAGGCCGAGTTTTATTTCTTTGTCATCTCATGCATGGCGAATGACAAATTTACAAGGCTAGTTTGTCCAGTTCATATAAATGCCATTTTTTGAGTTTATGCACATAGGTCAAATCATTTTATCATATGGCTAACACAATGAGAAAGTGTGGAATAAATCATGCTTAATCATAAAAGGCAAATTCGCTGTGACAATAAGATTATTCTTCTTCTTCTTTTTGAATTATTGTGCGCCAAATCATATGTTGTAGGTATATATTTCATAAGGCAATATCCCTTTTATATCTTTAATGAACTCATTTGGATTTCCCGTGTTTATAGACTTCTCCCTTGGATTGATATTGATTATGCATTCTTCCTTCTACTTTCTGTTTCACGATTGTCTATCCTCTTTTGTCTTACTCTCTAATTTATTTGCTCCCGCATATTTGAGTTCATATAAACTTGTAACTAAACATGTTTGCCGCCTTTGCTACACAAAAATGAAAAAGCAACAGTTAGTTACTGGTGGTTGAATTAGTTCGAAGCAGGCCAAATATATTTCTTTTCAAATTGTATCAAATCATCAATTAAATATATTACGGATATTCTATTCATCATCTTGTATATTTTCATCCTCCATAGCTGAATAACTTGAGCTTCTCCACTAAGCTCCTGTCCAGCTCCTAAAATCTCAGTTTCTATCTCGAATCAGAAAACACCCCCTTCCGAGTTTAACGGGCCGTATTTTGCAACAAAACTTGGTTGAGCTCTACACAACCTAAAATCCACTCTTTTATGTTTCATGACATGTAAGAAATTCTTTTTGTAGTTCTACACCTCAGGTGAACCTCAAAAGAACAAGAATGCTTTACTGAATCTAAGGTATCAACCAAAGGGGAGATAGAGAAGGGGTAATGCAGTGGGAAAGGGAGAGTAACATATGTTTCCAGTCTCAAACCAGATAGAGAGAAGAGTACACATGGATAAAGCTGTATGATATGTTCAGTTGCTCCAACTCGCCGTGTGCATAAGCAACATAAAGTACTCAACAAAGGGGGCAAGAGGAAACACTTGTATCAGTCCCATTACTAGGCTTCATCCACAACTAATATTAACATGGATTAACTAACTTCATAACAAAAAAGTGAACTGAACCAGAATACAACAATCAACAAGTAAAACATTTATCACATCATCCATTTACCCCTTTCTCTTTCCTAAAATTTTTCTTTTCAAAATATGTGTGCAGGGAGCTACTTCCTCATCTGCGTGAAGAGTTGAGAAGGTGGTCTTGCAGTAGATGAACTCCCACCAAATGCAGGGAAGCCACCACCACCACTTTGTTGGCTGCTAAAAGCTCCAAAGCCACTGCCTTCAAAATTTAGCAGACCAGAAATAATAAAGTCAAAGAGGGTGTCCTTACCATGTTAAGTAAGCTAAATCAAATATTATTAGGTATATTTCAAATCATTCGAGTTGCACAAACTAAGTATAATTGTGTATACCATAGACAAACGATAGAACAATACTCGGTCACTTTCCAAAAGAAAAACACCGTTAAACAGTTTCATCACTTTTTCACAAGATTCTTCCTAATTAAGAGTGGACTCACTTCTCTTTGCTGCTTTAAAACTTCACATTTCACTTAAATGTCAATCAAATGGGACTGCATCGGTTGAAGTATAGCAGAGCTACATACCTGAAAAGCCTGAACCAACAGCAATTGGAGCAGCAAATCCACCATCAGGTGCAGCAGCAGCTCCAAATCCACCGGCAGGTGCGGCAGCAGCTGCAAATCCACCAGCAGATGGGGCAGCAGCTGCAAATCCACCAGAAGATGTGGCAGCGGCTGCAAATCCACCAACAGATGAGGCGGCAGCAGCAAATCCACCAGCTCCTGAGGCGGCAGCAGCAAATCCACCAGCTCCTGAGGCGGCAGCAGCAAATCCATCACTGGGTGCTGGAGACGCACCAAATCCAACACCACCAGAACCAAGACTGGCAAACCCACCACCAGTAGAAGAAACTCCAGCAAACCCGCCTCCGAAACCACCAGCAGTGCTATTGCTCATAAAACCTCCGCCAAAAGAGCTTGCAGATCCCACACCAGTTCCGGGTAAACCAGCACCAAGCTGCCTTGATTGTCCAAAAGTGCCAAGAACTGAACCTAAAGCATGCTGCCCTTTCCCAACCTGAGCTGGCAGGCCAAACCCACTCACTGCTGGAGCCTGACTCGTGGAAGTGAGGCTGAAGCTCCCAGGAAAGGCACCAAAATTTGCAGGTGGCGATGGTTGGGGTGGCTGTATCGGTTGAAAACTAAATGATGCTGGTCGAAATAACTCACTGCCAGAAGCTGTACTTGTAAATAAGGAGTTCGCTGGAGATGAAGCTTTATTCAGTGACGTTGCACCAAATGGATTAGGCTTCGTAGAAACTGGAGTAGCGGGTGTTCCAATACCAAACCCAGCCAGGTTACCCAGTGCATTCTCTGTCATCTGATTATTCTCAGGAGCTTCTTCTTCCATCTCATCCTCATGGGCGACAACATCTGAACAACCACTCTTCACTGATGGTGGAATAGCAGAAGCAGAAAACGGCTGTCCAGGTATAGAATTCAAGCCAACATTTGAGATTTGACTTGATTCCCCACGAGGATTAACCTCACTTGCAGATTTCAAACTGGCTG
Organism: Solanum sejunctum; assembly: GCA_025642045.1. Lineage (NCBI taxonomy): Eukaryota > Viridiplantae > Streptophyta > Magnoliopsida > Solanales > Solanaceae > Solanum > Solanum sejunctum. The sequence goes on from JAOTQJ010000049.1 coordinate 6,312,564, forward strand.
ACTGTTCATTTGTGGAATTTGATGGGACCAAAGATCCAGCTTGTAAGTTAGACACACTGAAAGATCCTACAGGCTGCGAAGCTGAATCTTGTGGTGTATCTATTTTCGTACTTAGATTCGCATGTGAAGCTGGTCTATCAGAATTTGTATCAGCCTTTCTTTCAAGTATGGCAACCGAAGGCCGAGACCGGATTGTTGGGGACTCAGACCTTGTACTATCTGAGGCAGGCGTAATGAGTAAGGATTCCAACTTTTGAGTGCTTGGAAAAGATGAAGACTGCGTCAAAGAAGCTTCTGATGATTGAGAGACCTTTTGGTTAGATACCGTATTGGCTTTAGAAACAGATTCAAATGATGTCCACGTGGATGATATTGGTGATAACATTGGCTCTTGTGAAGAAGACAAAGGTGCTGATGGCATTAATTTTGCTTGCGACGAGGAACTCTGTGTTGATTCTTGGGAAGACAATGAAATCTCACTACCTTGGCTTTTATTCACAACTTCTGAGTGTATGACCTTCGCAGACAGAGTGAAGGCAGAATTAGCAGCAGCAGCAGTTGGTAAGGAATAGTTAGGACTACTGTTGGATTCAAACTGTGTGCTTCCACTAGTCACCGGTGCATTCTTCCAATCTCTGACAGGTTTGGTGATTCCAGGTTTACCATCAGCATTTGAAGTCTCAATTGTAAACCTGATAGGGGTCAATGTCTGTGCAGGAGGACTTGACGAACTTGGCTGCTGCATTCTGTTCCCTGATTGCTGAATGGCCTCCGCTGCACCTGTTTGTAGATTATCTTTAAGTGGTATTGTGCTTCTACTTGATCTTGTTGTAGCAAGATTGTGAGTATCTACCAAACCATATTGGCCAGTGACTGCAGTCAGCGGTGATTCATGCTGCGGTAAAAACACTGGAGAACTCATTGGTGGCGTTTCAGCTGCATGTCTTGGAAGTCCATCTGCCCATTGGAAAAAAAAGGATTTTTAGTGGACTGTTTTCCCAGTGTATCATGAAGACCTACACATTTTTCAGCAAAATATATTCAAATTGCATAACATCCATTAACTGAACATACATTCAGCATATTTATTGCTTCTAACTTGCTGTGGAGAGGTGGAAGAGCCATTAAAGATATTCGATTGAGCAGTCGCTGATCTCTCTTGTGTCTTAGACTGGTGATGTTTCTTATCCAGTGACAAAGACCTATTTGAAGTTTCCTTCTGGCGATCTTCATGAAGAACAATTCTTTTCACAGTTGTTTTCGGAGTTTCGAAGCTAGCCCAATTCTGCCAAAGGTCAAAAAAGATGCTGCAAGTTAAGCTTAATAAAAATGAATGACAATAACCACTTGATTATCTAGCCATGAAAATGCTTAATATTAAGAATAGTACTGATGATACCAATTTAAGGAATGCAACAAGAGAAGCTTTAGCTCAAGGAATAATGAAGCTCTCTGTCTTTGAAAAATACGACAAAAATATCATCTTCCAATAGGAAAACTTGAATAGATGCTTAAGTTTGTCCTCTTAATTGCACATTCCCAACTACATACTCCACACCAACCTGCATAATTTACTTGAGGGATTAACAGTCGGCAAAACTAACTCTTTTTACTTTTGTGCTTTACTATGCAATCTAGGATTCAGATTGCCAGACTACTTTTGTCTTTCTTTTGCTTAGCAAAATAATTGTAAGTACATATACCATTGTACTCCCAAAACTGCTGAAATATGTCACTGACAGTACCTACTTTTAACCAATATCTTTAGATTATCAACCCAAGTTTAAGTTAATACCCACTTTCAACAACCCAGTGAAGGTCCCTGCAATTCCCTACAGGTTATGAGTGGTATTTACAAAGCCCAAAATGTTCCGTTCTTCATATTGTCTCAAAAACATGTACTCCTATCCCAATTTATGTACTTTCCTTTTTAATCAGTCCCAAAGGGAATGAAATATTTCCTTATTTGACAAATGTTTAATGACGCTATCAATATTTTACCCATGTTGGGTGCCACTTATTGGCAAAAGGCTCACAATGGTGTACTCATCTTTTAATAATTCATTTATTTTAAGGTAGTTTTGAAACATATCAAAGTCTTTCCATGTTTCTTAAATTCTGTGCCCAGTCAAGCCAAATCTGACATGTAAAAAGTCTGCATGCGTCATTAAATAGATAGGCCACAACATCTTGTTACATGTCCAGCGCATGTCATATCCTATGCAGTTGACATTCCCCAACTAATAGGACAATTCGAAATTCAAAATACAAGTCTAACTAATAATGCTGATAATGCCACAAACAGCTAAAATTGAGGAACAGGCCAACTGCAGAGGCATGTGTGCAGCACACACAAGCAACCTTCAAATCTGGCACCCAGCTTCGTGCCTTGGCCACATGCCTATCTTGTGTGCAGGTTCTCCAATTGTTATGCAGCCAACTTTTCCTTGTGCGACTACACACAGTAGTTACGCACCTGTGACTTAGCCCTCTTCTTTTTCCATCAGTTTACTTCAACACTAAAGATTATCTATGGCATATGAAATTACAACACAAGACGTGCAGGAATCGCTTCCCAACAATGTATTTAACTCCAGCCAAAAAGCAGAACACAAAACTCAGTCTCACAAAGTTCAGCCAACAAAGCCAAATCTGGCCTGTGATACTAAATAGGCCACAATACCTTGTCACATGCTAGGCACATGTCTTATCCTCGTGCAGTTGGGTGTCCCTGAACTGCTAGACCAATTCATAATACAAGTCTAACTAAACGTACAGCATTAAAGTCTGGAAACAAAACAACTACGCAACTGCTGAAGCATGTGCACGGCATACATGGAAAAATGTCACTCTGGCACCTAACTGCTGAAGCATGTGCAGGGCATACATGGAAAAATGTCACTCTGGCACCTAGCTTCGCGCCTTGCCCATGTGCCTAACTTATGTGCAGTTCTTCTCCGCACAGCTTGTCATTGGTACCCAATCCCCTGAGTCATCCGCCTTGCCCAAGTCATATCAACACAACTTTGTATTACTCCGGTAGAATCGTCGAATAGGCTAAAGATACATCCCACCTTCCATGTGCATATTCTGAAGTTATTTTATGAAGATGTTGGGGATCTAGCAAGGTCGGCATCTAGACATGCCTCTCCTGTTGTGAAGCAATATGAGGAAGAGATTGAGAAGATCTTAGATCACCGAACTTTGGGTCATAGCAAGAAGAATCGGCGGATAGAATTCCTGGTTCATTTGACAGTGTGTGATGGTCCAGGTCATAATCCACAAACTTGTTTTAGTCATGTCATAGCCTAGCCTTGTCTTGCCCAGCTGCTGTCATGCCTTAGTCACGCCACAGTCAAGGTCTTGTTAGACCTGCAGACAGTCTTGCCTCAAGTGAAGTTGTTCTTAACTGAAGTCATTTTTTCATAGCTAGGTTCATCAGTAAAATCACTAGCCATCGAGCTCAGTATCTAACAAACCTCCTCAACCAGATGAGCTCGTTGATGTGCTGTCAAAATACAACACATTTGATGCCCAAAACAAGGGATTTTGTGAGTTCTTAATGCGACTTTTTATGGTTTTTATGTGTTTCTGTGTTGTTCTTGCAGAAAAGTTAGTTTGGCATGATTTTGAAGAAAAGTTGCAGATTTTGCTGAATCATAGGACATACGAGCTCACCTACGAGTTGTAGCCCAAGCTACGAGTCATAGGGTGTGTTGTAGCAAGAAACAGAGACCAAAATTCAGAAATCTGCTAAGTGGAGGTCACCCCTACGAGGCCATCCTACGAGTCGTAAGTCTCACCATGACTCGTATCAGTGGACTCGTAGCAGGAATCGGAGAGCCAAAATGTTGGACCAAAAACTGAAGGCCAAAACTACGAGAGGAACAAACGAGTTGTAGCTCAAGCAACGACTCGTACCTGTGGGTCGTACCAGTTTAGTCCAAGATGCAAAGTACCTGAAACGAGACCCTGACTACGACTCGTAGGTCACCCTACGAGTCGTACCTGCAAGGCATATCAGTTGCCAATTGTCTTTTCTATGTTATTTTTAGGGTTATTTGTAAACACTATAAATACATTAAGTTAGGTTTTTATGAGGAGATTCCAGATTTTAGAAGAGAGGACTTGCAATTGAATATTCTCTCAAGAATATTTTAGGGTTTTAGATTAGTTTATTATTCTCTCTTGGAAAACCCATTTTGGGGATTGCAAATCTTGCTTTATATTCATTGTTGATCAATTAAGCTTTTGCGGTTTGCAACTTGTGGTGCCTACATCTTTAGTGTTTTTGGTAAAACTTTCACTTATGTCTTGTATTTGCATTTTTGCTTGTTTTGCCTTAGCCATGAGTAGCTAACTACCCACAACTTGGGGTTGTGGGAATCATGGGTAGTTGACTTGAAATAACCTAGGCTTATTGCATTTCTACGATTGGGGTTTGCATGTATTGTCTATTTCCTTTCATTATGTTTGTCGTTTGGTGGTGGCCAACACCAAACCCCGCCTACTATCACTAGCCCGACCAAACTAGTGACGAATAGGAAAAGGGAAGTAGATAACAGGATTCGATTGATGTGTTCTCGTCTAAATAACCAAACTTGACCAAGGGGAGGTTGACTGGAACAATTGGTAATGGTTAGTTGGCACGCCATGGTGAAATTCGACCTTCACCTTCACAAGAGGGCTGGAAGAACCTAAGTTACCGTCCTGCATGCGAATTTCCAATTGTAGTTATGTTACCTAGGGTAATTGAGTCAACGAACCATGGTGAATACAATTCCCAAGTTGTCCC
>JAOTQJ010000049.1:6317458-6333104 GCA_025642045.1 Solanum sejunctum
TTAGTTATTTATGCTTGAAATGATTAGTAGTGGATTCTTGTAGTCAAGCCCCGTATTCCCTATGGATTCGACCCTAATCTTCGGTTAGGTTAATTGCTAACAGCGACCGCTTATTGGAGCATGAACATCATCAAAAATTATGGTGCCGTTGCTGGGGAATACGACTAGGTTTGACTTGAATTAACTATTAGTTAGTTCTAGTGTTGATTCCTAGAATCTCTTGTATTTTACTTTTGTTTTTGTTTTTGTTGTTTGATTTTATTTGCAAGGTGTACTAGGTTATATGCCCAACACAAGGAGCCAAGGCAATCCCTTAGCTCCAATCAATTTAGAGATCCATCGACTAGTGAGAAGAATGACTCAAGTGAATGAGGATATCGAGGTAGAGGAGGATATGAATATGAATGAGGATAGGGGAAGAGAGGAGAATCCACAACCAAGGGGTAACAAGCCACAACTTAGGGACTTCAACCAAAATGCTTATGGATGGAATCAATATCAATTGAACCCTATGGCTATGGACGTTACCAGTGCCATAGTACTGCGTCCTTTACCGGCAGATACTTAGTTCACGATATCGAGTGGATTGCTCCAAAACCGCGGACTATTCATAGGGCTACCTTCGGAGGATCCCCACCGTCATCTCCAAAATGTGGTGTTTGATTGCAAGAGTATCATGGGGACACAAAATCTTTCTCTTGATGTTGTTGGTTTAAGAGTGTTTCCACTGTCATTGACTGGCAATGCAGCTGCATGGTTGTCCGAGCTTCCTTACAAGTTGGGCTGAGCTTTAGAGAGTATTCCTTAAAAGATATGTTCCAAGATCTAAGAAGTTGAAGCTCAAGGACCAAATCAACAACTTTGAGCAATTGTCGGGTGACTCTATTAGCACAACATGGGAAAGGTTTACCAAATGTTTGAGGATGGTCCCCGATCACAAGACTGTTGATGATGCCTTAATTGAGATTTTCTATCGGGCACTTGACGAGAATAGTCAAGCTTATGCCGATACAATCATGGGAGGCATGTTCCTTGACCAACCTTTTGCATTGATAGCCGCAAGGATGGAGCAAGTGGTCAAAACAAATAGAGCATGGGGTCAACGAAAGCGAGGTGCGATGAAACCTTCTTGTGCAGTCAATACCAACAATGAGCAGGCAAAGGTAAACAAAGAGATCACGGAGCAACTTGCTCAACTTCGACAAGTATGGACTTGGTTTTAAAGCAAAACCAAGCAAGTGTCAAGGCAGTCACCCACCAACCTCCGAAGGCTCCCATCTATGACGATCTATTCTTTGATGAAGATGCATGTTTTGTAAGCAACCAAGCGGCGGGTATACGGAACAACCCCTAAGGGTCCAATTCGAACTATTAGAGGCAAGGGTCCGAGAATCAAGGTCGGAACTTCAACCATGATGGGGTGTATAGAGATAATCGGAGCGGATACTATAAGAGAGCGAGTGTCAAATGCCGAATAGGGAAGAAGAGAGGGCTATAGGAATGGTCCTTATGTGCCACCTCACAACCGTGAGGCCAGGTCAAGTAACTCCAAGACCGAAGAGATGTTCGAAAAGTTGTTGAAGAGGGCCAACCACCAAGATGAGACTTTAAAGGGAATGAAAGCAGATATTTCAAGTATTAACCAAAAAATAGAGTCTCACTCAATGGCGATTAAGCAACTTGAACAACAATTTGGACAGTTTTCTTCGCAATTGAACCAACGCCAAAAGGGCACCTTACCAAGCAATACGGTTCAAAATCCTAAAAATGAAGGGCATTGCATGGAGGTTATAACTCGGAGTGGCAAAAGCACCATACATCCCCCTATGCCAGTAATTGTGGATGAAGTTGATAAGGTCTTAGTGGTGAAGTCGTGGTTGAGGGAAAAGATCCGAAGGTTGTCGGTATGCAACAAGAAAGAGGTAAGGGAGCACGAAAAATTTAAAGCAATTCTAAAACTCCCTCCTTTCCCTCAAAGGCTTAAGAAAAAAGATGAGGAGGGCAAATTCAAACACTTCCTCTCAATGTTGAAGCAACTCTCCATCAACATTCCTCTTGTAGAAGCTTTGAAGAAATACATGAAGGATTTGGTGACCGAGAAGCGCACTTTGAGCCAAGAGTTCTCACAAGAACTCCAACAATGTAGTGCAATTATGACCAAATGCCTTGTTCAAAAACGAGAGGACCCCAGTGCATTCACCATTCCTTGCACCATTGGTAATGTTGAGTTCGCTAGAGCATTGTGTGACCTAGGAGCGAGCATCAATCTAATGCCTCTTGTTGTATTCAAAAAGCTTGGCCTTGGCACTCCCACACCGATAAGAATGAGATTTCTCATGGCGGATCGAACCATTAAAAGCCGGAGGGAATCCTTTTGGATGTGCTTGTTAAAGTTGATAAATTCATCTTTCCCGCGGATTTGTGACCCTTGACTGCGAAGATGATTTTGAGGTGCCCATCATCTTGGGGAGACCATTTTTGGCCACTGGGAGAGCCCTAGTGGATATGGATTCGGGTGAACTGCGATTTAGGGTTAATGAAGCAGAGGTCGTGTTCAATATTCGCCAATCCATGAAGCACCCAGACGAGTTCAAGAGTGAGGTGTGGACCCTTGATGATAGTTGATGAAGGACGATGACAAAGTCAAGCCACGATGTTAAACAAGGCACTTCTTGGGAGGCAACCCAAGTATTGTTGATAATTGTTGGTTTGTTTTAAGTATTTTTGGTTGTTGAGATTCTTACGTAGAAGGTGTGAGTGTCCTTTTAGTTGAAAGACATTGATGCAGTTGTAATATTTTGAAAATTGTTGTGTTTTGAGACTTGGGGTGGAAATCAAAGAGTTGAAAAAGTTAGAAAATGGCACTTGGAGTAACCTCTACGAGCACGCCTATGAGTAGTAGTTATCACTACGACTCGTAGTCATGACTACGACATCCTCGTAGAAGGAATCAGTGAGTATCAAATGTTGGCACATACACTACGAGCCAACCTTACGATTCGTAGGGTCTCTTACAAGTCGTAAGCGGGGTTCATAGTGCCCAAGTACGAATTTCTACAACTGTTGGGTCTGCTACGAGGACGGGACTTACGAGTCGTAAGACACCTTACGACTTGTAGTCGGGGGCTACGACCTGCAGCTTTTTAATATCTGACCCGGTTTCTTTTAAATAGTGGTGAAAGTAAAATTTGATCCCAATTCTTCATTTCCCTCAACCCTAAGCAACCGAAAATCGCCAAACCCATTCTATATTCCTCTTTTCCGACCAAAATTCTGGCCACCCACGTCATTTTCCGGCGACAAGGTCACTATTTCCTAGGATTTCGGCGTGGTTTTTGATTCTCTTTTTGGTTAAATTCTCCGATTACTCGGTAAGCCTCATGGTTAAATTTAGCAATCTTTTATGATGAACCTATTACTTAGATGAGTGTAGGCTTAGTTTAACCATGTATAATCATGCGATGTGGTGATTTTTGATTTAGACATGAAATCTAAGGTTTGTATGCTTTGAAAAGTTTTGTTATGATTCAAACTTTGTTTGGAATTCTTGAGTGGGAGATTGTGCATGCGAAAATTGTTGGTTCATGGAATGTAATGCTTAATTGTTGCCCAACCATTGGGTGAATTATTGTCGGAATTGGAATTTAGGAGGTGTGGGTGTGTTTCATATGTCTTGTTGGACTAGATTGAAATGGTCTAAATGGTATTTGTATCTCTATAGAATGTCTTGTTGATATCAAGTGTGAGCTTGGAAAGTATTTTGTTTTCGGTGTGCTTGACGTACTGGTAAAATGATTTTGATTCTTAGGAACGATGGTTGTTTTAACTTTCTGTTGTCATTATGAGACTGCTTATGTGCCAAATATTTTGTATTGCTCTTATATGCCAAAGTATTTTGAATGGTGTGCTTTGCTTGTGCTTGTTGTTTGAAAATGATAGGCACTACTGGTGCCTTCTCTTTTCAGCTACGAGGCACTCCTACGACTCGTAGGCTCCCTTACGAGTCGTAGTGGTCCCTCGTAGCAAGCATCAGTCACCTGTCGTTTCTTTATATTTCTTATACGAGACTCACATACGACTCGTAATACCTGTTACGTCTCGTAGGGAGGGTCTCGTAATCCTAACTCAGTTCTTAAAAATGTCTCTAAAATTTGGTATAAGGCCAGACTACGACTCGTAGGCTCCCCTACGAGTCGTAACTGCCTCTCATATCTGAGGTCAGACTGCATTTTTGTAAGTCATTTTATTACTACGAGGCCAATGTATGACTCGTTGGGCATCCCACGAGTCGTAACTGTATTCATATCTGCAGACCTACAAGTGTTTCAGTGGTCTTTCTTCTGTTTTATTTTGTTTCTATGCTCAACTGTTTGCGTTTCTTGTTCTTTGTTATGTGATTTATTGAATCGGACATCTTGAAACTTATATGTTGCTATGTGGTTGCTTTGCAGATAAAATGCTCCCAAAGGACAAACGTGCAATATAAACTTTCCAACGGAGGTTGATTGATGAATCAACCGAGACTGATCATTCAAAGGGCTCTGTGGAAGTTCACAGAGTCAGGATAGACCCTGAAGCTAATAGACCCCAGACCCGGTAGCAATTCATCCCAGTCTGAAGAGGAGGAACAGCAGGGTAACGGGGATGGATCAAATAGCAGCCTACCACAGATGACCCCCTCACACTCAAGTCAGAATCGGAGTTCGAGAGTAGCTCCTAAACCCAGTAGGAAAAAGTCCAGTCTCAACCCCCCGCTGACCTCAGATGGTATGTCCCAGGGATGAAGGAGATATATGATTAGGGTTTAGAGTCCAAGGGACAGGGCAGATCGGTGCGGCAATTTCATGAAGAATCGAGATTGAACAACTCCGAGTTGGATGAAGTGCCTGGGTTGGATGCAGAGTTAGACAGACATGGGCTATGATGGACCATACAGCAGCTACGAAAGTATGCCCCCATCGTAGTCCATGAGTTTTATGCAACATATCTTGCTACACTCCGCCGGGGGTTACCAAAGAACAAAAAGCCAATGGAGCAGCCAAGGTTACAGGTGGTGCCAGTATGAGGTAGGAGAGTTCCTATTTTGGAGGAAACTATTCGACGGATCTAGTTTGGACCCACTTATAAAGTGCCTCAGTCTACTGTAGAATATGATGGGCGCATTGACAAAATGAGGAGAGCGGTGACTGGGAAGGACATCGGGGCCAAGACAGAGCTTCTACGATGGATTGCAAGACTAATTTGTGAGGAGGGCTCGAGCCGACATGGGTTACAAACCACACTGATCCTATACTAAAGGCCTACCTCTCTTTCAGGGCCAAGTTTTGGTGGTCCATTATCCGTTGGCGTATCCGGCCCACTTTCACGGATAATGTGATCACTTTGGAACGACTGTGTTATTAGCTAGCATCTTAGCTAGTTATGAGATAGACTGGGCTCGGATCATCTTGGAGCAAATCCATGAGGCAGCCGTCCGGACGAACACCTCACTGCTATTTCCTGTTTTGATTTATTGTTTGTGCAGTGCAGCGGGTGTTTCTATTGACCCCCACCGGGACCAGCACAAAGAGGCTACACACATCATGGATCACAACCTGATAAAGGCTGAAGAGAATACGGTGGCCTTACCACGAGCAGCTCCTCCAATTTCAGAGTCACTCCCAGTAGAGCCTCCGACTCAGAGTGCACCTTCAGCTGCTACCGACACTACTTCAGTTGCTACAGAGCCCAGACAACTGTGGAGATCGAGTCCACATTATCCTCCAGTACTCCAGCACCAGCAGCAACTACATTACAGGTTGATTCTCTTACTTCTGCTGTTGCTTTTCAGGCATTATTAAGCAGGGTGGCTACGGCGGAGTCCAGACTTCAGGCTTTATCTGCACGGGTCAGACCTTGGGTTGACCAGACCGTACGGGACTCCAAGGAGAGGATGAAGGCATTTGCCCGTGATTTGGTAGATGAGAAAGTTAGAGCGGTGGATGCCCGAGTAGATGCCTTCGAGGCGAGAGTCCAGCGGAGACTTGAGGGAGCTCGGCCTGCTGACACGAGTGTTGTGACTGAGGAGTTGGCCAAGTTTACGGCCAACTTATTACAGACGTTGGCAACTCCTATTTCAGTCCCAGAGGTGGCACCGGCGTGCGATGAGGCATTCGAGTGGATAGCTGACCGTCCGGACGTCCGTGGGAAGAAGCCCCTTGAGCATGATGAAGATCTAGAGCCGACTCAAAAGAGCCGAGACTAGAGAAGGAGCCCATACCTGAGGCGATAGTGCAGGAGTCGCTATTGTTGGCGACTATTCAACGAGATCGGTAGCAGCACACCCCACATGGACAGGGTAGATCCGGTACTGCTACAGAGGAGATGGTGCCGCAGGACCCCACAGATCAGCCGGAGACCAGTGCTTGATGCACCATGAAATTTGACTTCTTATGACCCAGTTCTTAAATTTGTCGTTATGGATATTTAGTTCTTTTGCTAAGACAATTTTAATCATTATGTTGGTTTTGAATGTTTGTGTTGAATGATGTTTTGTTACTTTGATTTTGGATATTAGTTCTTTCGCTAAGACAATTTTAATCATTATGTTTGCGTATTTTTGTATTTTATGAGTTTTTACTATGAGGACAAAGTATACTATTTTGGTGGGATGTGGGAAGTTATGGATTAAGGTGAAGTTTGAGTAATCTCGAGTCCATAACTTCCCCTATTTTTGATCCCAAGGTTTTCTTGCCGTGATTCTTTTTCCTTGTGGTTGTTTACTTTTTTGTTGAACCGGCATGTTTAGGTAGTGTAAATAATGTGTAAATTCATAGTAGAGTTATCTGTTGGCATATACATAGTCTTTAGATGCGTTTTAAAGTTTTGATGAAAAATTGGGTACCCTCAAAATTTTTGAGATTGTGGTTGTTGATGCATTCATACATTTTTTAGTATCTGGCAATGTTTGTTCTGATATTGTTAAGGTAAGCTGAGGCTGAAAGCATGACCTATGAGTCTATACTTGATTGTGGATGCAATGTCATGTGTGTTGTAAGCTTATTTTGCTGCATTCATGCATCTTGTATGGATTCAGAACTTGCCTTAGTACTCTAAGATTGGTTTGGTGATGTGGTGGATATGGAAAGGATCTTAGGTCTTTGTTCTTTGAGTGAACCCACTTTTGGCCTAAATGACCCACCAAATGAGTGAGTGAATTCCTTGTTCCAAATTTTTGAGCTTCTCATGTACTCATTCTTTCTTGATATCTTGCTAGCTTAACCTTGTTTGATGAAATACTTTGATTTTGGCCCCAGTCTATCCTTGGACATGTGAACCTTAATTGAGGCTAAAAGCCTAAGTTGAGGGTGGCTACAAGTTGTGGCCCTGGTTTGAGGAATAGATATTGTGTACTTCATCTCAGGCTAAAAGCCTAAGTTGAGGGTGGCCCTTATTGTGGTAAGGTAATGACAATGAGGTGGTTAGTTGGGAAATAAAGAAAGAAATGAAAAATCATGAGTCGAGTGAAGAAAAAGAAAAGAAAAGTGCCTTGAATTAAGAAAAAGTAGCAAGAATTGAGTTCAGAAATAAGGCACAACTGAAAATAGAAAGAAAGCACTCGAGAAAAGTTCAAAACAGGAGAATAAGGTGGATTTATCGAAAAGGGTTGGATTATGAAAGTAAAAAGTGTTGGTAAACATGGTTTATAGATAGCTTTTAGTCACTACTTGCCTAAAATGCCATACCAAAGCCCCCTGAACCTATGTTACAAGCCCATAAGTCCTAAAGTGATCCAAATCCACTTTATCACCAAGCCAGAAGATGAGTATAGAGGCAAGCTATGGTGTTAATCAGTATGCATGAATTTCAATTGTAAGAGTGAGAATGTTTCCTCGGTCCCTGAATTCTAAATGCTTTGAGTGAGTATGAGGGACTTCTTTCCAGTGAGGGCATTTGCACTACTTGAGTAGCATATGACTATACCAACAATTGTGGACGGTTGATGCTCCTTAGCTTGTCATAGTTGGATTACCAGGTATCTCATTATGTTCTGGTTTTGCTTAATAACTTTGCAATCCTGTTTTGAAAATGGTAGTTGGGTACCTGAATCAAAGGAGTTGTTGTATATGCCATTAGTGTAGCTACTATGTATTTCTCATTGTTTGCTTAGATAGTTCATCGCTTGAGGACAAGCAACAATTCTAAGTTGACGATGTTGATATGTTGTCAAAATACAACACATTTGATGCCCAAAACAAGAGATTTTGTGAGTTCTTAATGCGAATTTTTATGGTTTTTTTGTGTTTTTGATGTTGTTCTAGGAGAAAAGTTAGGTTGGCATGATTTTGAAGAAAAACTGCAGATTTTGCTGAATCATAGGACATACGAGCTCACCTACGAGTCGTAGCCCAAGCTATGAGTCGTAGGGTGTGTCGTAGCAAGAAACAGAGACCAAAATTTAGAAATATGCTAAGTGGAGGTCACCCCTACGAGGCCATCCTACGAGTCGTAAGTCTTACCACGACTCGTATAGGTGGACTCGTAGCAGGAATCAGGTCACCTCTAGATGCAGCATACAACTCAATTTCAAAGCACTTTAGATGCAGCATTTCACTATTCTTACAATTATTTCGACTGCAATGCAACTCTCTTCTGTTTACACTACCAGCCCCACCATGCTTTTTCCTGTGACTGTTTCAACAACAAAAAGGTAAACCCAATGCACCAAGTATCTATGTTCATACTGGACCCACTAAACTAAACAACCACCACCATCACCAAAAGGGCTGTGATGTAGGAGTCTACTATGACGTAAGTACCAATAACAGTTTCACCAACACTGAGCATTTTCCAATGACTATTTAGGAAACATAGTCTTATTCAACCAGCATTCCAACTTTTTTTTCCACCCCTCTATCCTTCCATTTCTCCAACCACTTCTTCAGCAACTTTTACACGAGATACTAAAAATGAGAACTCTCTAGACAAGATTCTGGCAACTGGAGTTTCTGATCTTTGGCCATACTGGCCCTCAAGCATCAACATTAAAATTAAAAGATGCATAAAGCACAAACAATGCTTTAGTAGCGGTTGAACAGTGAGATGTTATAGTAAATCCAGTAACAAGTACCTAATTTTTTTCCTGATGCATTTTTAGATACACCATTAGCAGATTTTTTGATGACTGTTCACTATTCCAGACCATATAGTTATCTTACTTTTAAGGAAGAAAAAAAAAACTCAAGTTGAATTTTCGACCTTCACTTCGAGAAAATGTGTAAAAATATTAGAAAGTGTTATGTTGTAAAATAGTTATCTAACCACATTAACCTAATATCATATCTTTGATACATATAAAGAGAGAGATTTTGTATTTATCAAATTAGTAATTTATAAATATATCTTGGTCTACTCATATCTCACAATACACAATCTCTGTCAAGTTTTTAATCATACAGTTGAAATTCACATAAAGGCGTTGGTGTAGTTTGCAACCATAGGCTTCTTTGAACAGAGTAATGGACCTTAGTTGTTGAGCCAGGGGCCTGCTCTATGCAAAAGTGTTCTAGTACCTCTTTAAGTTTTTCACAGAATTGAACTTTGGCCTCAAAAGTGAGAACAAAAATTCCTTTTAAACCAACTTCTTTCACAAAACACAAAGATTTTAAAAATATGTTTAGTAGTATCCACATATGTTTAATAAGTTTAGCTATTAATTTCAGCATTATAAAAACTTCAAAAGAATTTCATAAGAATTATATTGAATTTTTACAGCATGAACGGAAAAATATATTGATCTGAAAGACATTTAAAATTGAGAACATGCTCATAGTGTAGCAGCAGTAAACTGCCAATGGAGTTGGCCAGGAAATCAATTTTATAGTGGGTCCACGATGATGGTATTTTCATATTTAGTCTCACAATGTGGAGACAAAGGTGTGCTAGGCTTTTTTTCTGTTTATGGATCTCTGGCCCAGCTAATGAGGAAGGAAGTTGTTGACTATGGTGTTTTCTTAAAGGTGGCAATGAACCTTTTTGGGGTGGGTTGAGTTGAAGATGAAGGTTGAAGGATTTTCTGATGGTGGTTGATGAACTGTGTAGAAATGATATTAAAGAAGAAGAAAGGTTTCTTTTTGAGTGTTGAAGGAAAGTAAAGGGAAGATGAACTTATGCTTGATTTTTCAGGTGAATTTCTTCTCCCTTTTCTGGCAGAGACTTTGGAGTGGGCTTTTGGTGGTTGAAAACGGGGTTTTTGGGAGGAAGCAGTCATTGGAAGATTGAGATTATTAAGACTCTGATTTTTTTTAAGAAGAGATGATGTTTTATGAAGAGGACAGTGAAGGTGGTAAACCGATGGAGAGATGGTGGTGAAGGATGAGAAAATTGAATCATACACATAGTATAGAGGCAAAATCGAATGATATGCATAGCGTAAGGATAAAGCTGACACACTTTGGTTAATTAGGTCATGTGGCATATAATTTGATTAAAATTTTAAAAGTTGAAAAAATAGGGTTCATTAGTCAAAAAGGGAAATTTCTAGCCACTTTGGTAATGATGAGGTTAGACTTGGGACGCGACATCTCTAGAGAAGGTTGATAAATTACCCGATCAAGTGAGTCACGGCGTCTCCTTGCTGTCTCTGGTTCAGAAATCTTCACAGGACTTGGCTTCTTTCTCCTGGATCGTTCTTTAACGGCAAGAAAGACTGGTAACTCCTTGTTAAAAGGTGTATTATCAGCCTTTTCCCTAGCTGGAGACTTGTAAGAGGCACCATCATAGGATAGACCAATTGTTTCAAACAACTCCTTCCTAACACTCTGACCTTTTGCAGGAGAATCTATGCTCAAATCAGTCATTAGTTTCGAGAGACTTTCAGAAAGCTGCTCTGCTACTGCTAGCTGTGTAGTCACTGTATTACGTAAATTGTGCAAGGACTGGGAATGCCTGAAATGCAAATAGCTTCAATATTCACCCTAACTTTAATCATTAAAGATGAGAAAAACAAGGTTCTGGTACAGAAGGGATGCAGTTTGGAGAAGCAAATTAGTTCTTCTCAGGAAAAGAAAGTTTGAAACCATACATGCAATGATATTGAAGAGTAGGTAAAAAGTAGACAACCATAACTCAAATAAACCTAATTGTATAGCCAAAGACAACGGGAAAACACCAATACCTGGGTTGTCCAGGCCTGCTGTGGAAACCTCTTTTACTTGTTTGTATCCCGTCAGTGTCACCAAACTTATTCAACTCGAGAGTGTTGAAATGTCTCTCCAATTCAATCAGCTGGCTGGTTAAGCTCTACAAAAAGTAGAAAATAAGAAGTGATGAGGAAACCAATCAAACCATTAGGAAGGGAAGGAACAAAAGCATTAAGATTGATCATTCTGATGGCACCTTATTAACTTCATTTATATGTTGGCTCTTCAACTCCAGTTCAGAACATAATTTCTGGCGATTCCAGAGATCCCAATACCGTTCATCAGTAGCTTGATTAAATATTCCTTCCATATATACTTTCCTTGCCAAAACTGGAAAAATAAAGAAGGGAAGAGGATACATCATAATGACGAAATCACTGTCATCAATAGTAACAACTACGCCTCAGACCCAAATAAGTTGGGATCTCGGATTGACTATATGAATCTCCACTTCTTGTCATTTCTTATCACCATCATACTAAATGAAAGTGAAAAATAAGTTTTATATATATATATATATATATATATATCATTTCATTACTAATGAGTGGCCAAAAAGCAGGCAGATGATGTCCGTCAACATGCCTGCTTCTAGCCTAGGGTAATTCAATTCTTTCTATCTTACTTTTTTAAGACTGCTATGTATTTAAAATTATATAAAACTAAATACTATAAATCACAATAATTCACAACTAAAAATATTTAAAAGATACTAAAAGGAATGGTTGACTCTCGAAATTTGATCAATGCCACATAAATTGGGATAGAGAGAGTATCATATATTATTTTAACATGAGGTTAAAGTATTATAAATCACAGTAATACCATATAAAAAATTTGACTCACTCTTCATACTCTATCCATGTCACATAAATCGATAAATTGAAACAAATGAAGTAACATATATTGAGCTCATCCTGGCAACATAGTCATTATAATAAGGGAAAAGGCTCAAATATTTCATCACTTTAAGAAAAGGCTCATTTATGTCATTTGTTTTGGCTAATCTATGCCATTGTTGTTTGGGAAAAAGCTCATTCATGCTATTATTTTTTAACTCCAATTTTTAAAATCATCTTTTACACATCGCCAATTATAATTTGATCATGTTATTGATTCTTTTTTTAAAAAAAAGTGAAATTCTAAAACCATTTGTGGAATTAAGAAAACCAAACCATACTAAACAAAAATTCCAAGAAAAAGGAAAATCAGGCCCAAAATTTCATAAATCTACTTTAGTTTGTGTTTTTTTTGTTGTTGTTTCTGACACTAGATCCTTGTTTCTTAGTATTTTTCAGTTTATGTTCAAAATTTCAAGTGATTTGGAGTTGTAGCAAAAATTCTACCATAAAAAAATGTTGATGTTATGAAACTTTCGAGAAATTTCAAGTGGGTCTTATTGAGTTAGATTGAATTCTAGGTCAAAACATATTGAATTTTGATGTCAACTTAGAGAGAAGCTATTCTTGAAACTTGGAGTGATTATGAAGAAATTCAAAATTTAAGAGTTCTTAGTGTTCTTCATGTGATCTCGGTATTCCTAAGGAAGAAGGAGCAAAAAGAGTACATTTGATCCAAAATCCAAATTGGAAAGTGTTAAAAGTTGTTTGGAATTTTGTTGAGTTAGGTTGGATTTTTTTTTTAAAAAAAAAATTAATGACATGGCCGAATTATAATTGACTACATGTAAAAATGATTTTGCAAAATCGAAGTTAGAAAACGACGACATGGATGAGCCTTTTCTCAAATGACAATAGCATAGATGAGCCAAACTTCTAATGAATGGCAAAAATGAACCTTTTCTCAAAGTTTGACGGCATATTTGAGGTTTTCCCATAGTAATAATATTAATCGTACTTTAATAATAATATTAGTTCTCTAACAAGTCTAAAATCAATCCACAACTAGAAGCTATCACTTATATGGTTATTAAATTGAACAGGCAATTCGCCCCATGTCTTGATCACAAGCATTTTTTTTCAAATAAATGCAGTGATTGTGCTATTGTTATAATGGTTCTTAAGCTCCAACAATCCAAAAGAGAGGCAACTAGAGAAAGAAATTGAAGAGGCAAAGCAGGTTGCTCAGGAGATAATATCTGTCCTCTGAACATATTCCAGATGTAAATTCCGAAGCTGATGCAGCAAAGCACAAGAATTTCACAACTTCAGATAATGTCCTTTGAATGTATCCCTCGTCTGATTTGACATTGGCAAAGCCATTGAGAAATAAGAGAAATTGAAAGAGGATAGTGCTAAGAATTAGGACATTTTCCTTTTTCGGAGACTATTAACATGGTAAGAACCCATTCCTTGTAAATATGGGAAATGTTCCGAATGCAATGCGATCTGGAATAGGAATTATTCTTTTCTTTTTCACGATTACTATGCACTAATTAAATTCTAACTTGAGGGGATAATCCAGAAATTATATTCCCAAATTCTCTTCTATTTTCACGGAGTCCAAGAAAATAAAAATATTTTTTCAAATGTAAGACAAATACATGCAAAGTACAAAATTATCATTTTAGATGAGCAGTGGTGATAGACTAAATAGTTTCCAAAATTGTTAGACAAAAACCAATACGATTGAGTTCTTGGATGGAAGTAGGAACTAATGCCACATTGACAAATAAAACCACAAAAGTACTATATTAGGTAGAAACTCAAGGCCGAATAATGTGAAATTGACAACTGCATCTAAGAATTCTCCATACTCACAGAATTCTCCATACTCAGAAAAAACTACAATATCTCACTACCCCAACAAACTACTAGAACCTCCAATTTAATTAATACTCACTCCGTCTCAAATTAATTGAATTTTTGAGGCTTTTTTCAATGTTCAAAATAGTTGAATTGTTCAAAGTTCAAGAAGAATGTTTGAAATTTTCCATATTTGTCCTTTCATTTTTTGAAGTTTTATAGTTTCTAGGAGATAAAGTACACTATATATTTATGATTTCACAAAGGGCAATAGTGGAAAATATGGTGTAAATTTTGCCTTTGAATGTTTTTCTTAATGTGTGCATTATTTCACAAATTCAATTAATATGGGACAGAGAGAGTATTGTTTTTTAATGGATAATGTATGTGATATGACTTTCAAGAAATATATTCTTTAACCATCACTATATTTCACCTTCACAGTACTTGGTTATTTTAAATTGTTGAAATCACTTTTCTAACGTATTTAGGACCAGATGTGAGAACAGAACCCTGGGGGGCTTTCAGAGGAATGCAAAATGGAAGGAAGTTGAAGAATTAGTTTATGGTAATTAGGTTTTAGTTCAAAGACATGGGTCTATTTAGAATGGATTCCTCCAATCCGCAACTTCTGCGCCAGCCTAATTTTTTGTCAAAATTGTTAAAACCAGCCCTCGCCCACCCCTCCCCGCATTTATATTTCCCCACACCCGCCCTGCATTGCCCAAACTTGCCCCTCCCCGCCCCACTTCCATCCCTAGTCAAGATTTTCAAATTCTCAAACAGTTAGATTCACAGTTTCTCACCCTGTGCATTAAGAATGCATGATTTCTGTAATATTGGCGCATTCTCCTTTTTTGCCTGGCTGATGTATGGAGAGGGGCAATACATGACCTCATATACTCATAAAAGGCATACAAAAAGATATTGTTCTGCCCACACACCAAACTTTCAGAACTATGTCATCTCTGATTCTCTTTGTTACTGAGAAGCACCCTCTAACTTACCAAAAGAAAGCAGTACCTTTTCTCCGGAGGAAGAAAATAAGAAGTAAAAACTCCACATGAAATTTGATCTTTTAATGCAAACACTAATCTTCAGAATGTTACCTTCGCAAAGGTTAAAACTCAAAATTATGAAGCATAACTGAAAAATAAAAATAAAGGAGATATTCTGCATGGTGGGACAGGGGGTTATTCAAAGCCAAACCCTACTCCTTGGTGAAGTAATTAAATGATATTAGATAGCATCAAGAAGATGCAAAGTTATAAAGCACAATGTGCAAGAAAAGCTGCTCCAAACAGAGATATATGGGGCTAGCTTGGCAAAAACTTGCGAAACAGTCAAAAGGGAACCCTACTACTCTGTTGTCCTAGGAATAGGGAACTAACAAAATCCAAAAATGTCTTCTAGAGCACCAAAGATAATAAAATATGTTTACACCAAAATTAAAATAAAGCCGAACACTTCATTTTGACATCCTGAAGACTGTTTTTTACATTTTCAAAGCTCCTATTGTTCATCTCTTCCAGATTGACCACCAAATGCATGCTAGGATAATCTTCCATCTCTCCTCCTTCTTTGTGACATTTCCATCCCTGTTCCAGCTACTAAGTACTCCTCTAATACATCCTGGTTTCACGCACCTGATTCCCTTCAGGCTAGTGGACATTCTCCATAGCTATCCAGCTACTAAGTACTCCTCTAATACATCCTGGTTTCACGCACCTGATTCCCTTCAGGCTAGTGGACATTCTCCAT
>JAOTQJ010000049.1:6333204-6358068 GCA_025642045.1 Solanum sejunctum
AGCTATCCTGTCCGTTTGCAAAGAAAAGATGGTTGACTGTCTCGGCTTGTTCCCCACACAAATCACACCTAGAGGCCAACTGATAACCTTTCTTATTCAGGTTCTCATGTGTTAGAACAGCTTCTTTTGCCAAGAGCCAAGTAAACAGTTCACTTTGTAAGGCACTTTAGGCTTCCATATCATCTTTCATGGCCAGTATTTCTCGTTCTCCTGTCCTGTTGAGGGCCTTATAAGCAGACTTGGCTGAGAAGCCACATTAGCTATCCTCCTGCCATAATAGCACTTCACTTTCCTCGGCAAAGGTTGTGTGAACTAATAAGTGGCTGAGCAGTTCTGTCACGTTTAAAATCTCCCAGCCATTTAGATGTCTTCTTAGGCGTAGGTTCCAACCATTGGCATAGTAGAAAAAGGACAGGATGTGCTTGTCTCAAAACTACTGTCCCATGCCACTTGTCTTCCCAGAAGGTCTTCCAACCATTTCCCACTTCACTTTGGTTCTTGCTTTTATCACTGGCCATAAATTTCTGATGGCCCTCCACACATCCTGCCAGAGCATGCCATATTAATTTGCAAACTTCCATAACCATTTCCACATCAAGCTTTGGTTTTCTTCTTAAGGTTCTTGATACTCAGGCTCCCTGTTTCCTTTCTCACTATTAATTCCTCCCACTTGACTAAGTGAAACTTTTCCTTGTCTTCACTACCTTGCCATAGGAATTTCCTCCTCAGAGCATCGGTACATTTGGAAACACTAGCTCACATAGGAAACACAGACATCATATAAGAGGGGATTGCATCAAGTACAC
The DNA here is from genome assembly GCA_025642045.1 of Solanum sejunctum. Lineage (NCBI taxonomy): Eukaryota > Viridiplantae > Streptophyta > Magnoliopsida > Solanales > Solanaceae > Solanum > Solanum sejunctum. Next base: position 6,334,011 of record JAOTQJ010000049.1, read on the forward strand.
TATTAACTAGTGTCAATTTGCCTCCTAATGATAAGTATTGGCATTTCCAATTGGTAAGCATCTTCTCACGCTTCTCCAGATCCCTTCTGATTTGCTTTTAGCCCCCAGAGGCATGCCTAGATAGGTAGTTGGAAGAACACCAACCTCTCCACCTAAAGTATTACTAGGCTTTCAATTGCATTCACTGTGTTGATAGGATAGACAACTTTTTTCCCAATTAATGTGCAACCCTGACACTGCTTCAAATACGGCAAAGATCACCCTTAGCGTCCTGATTTGGCCATGTGCTGTCTCACAAAATACTAAGGTGTCATTTGCATACTGAAGATGTGCAATCTCCAGATTGTTTAAGCCACCAACTTGGAAGCCCCTGACCAGTTCTTCTCTTTTGTTGTGTTAATTTAACTGCTCATGCCTTCCATTGCAATAATGAATAGAAATGGAGATAAAGGATCTCCCTGCCTGAGGCCTCTTTGAGAGGGAAAAAAGACTGAGAGATCTATTGATTAGTATAGAGAACTTAACAGTACTAATACAATATCTAATCCAGCCAATCCACTTACTTCCAAATCCTATTTTACCAAGCATCTGGATGAGCTAATTCCAATTTAGATGATCATATGCTTTTTGGATATCTAGTGCAAACAATCCCAGGTTTGCAACTTCTCTGCCTTGATTCTATACATTGATTTGCTATCAATACAGCATTCATAATATGTCTCCCATTGATGAAGGCATTTGTTGTCTATCCACTAGACCACGGATCACCTTCGTCAATCTTTCTGCCAGAATCTTAGCTATAATTTTGTATATTCCCCCAATTAGGCTAATGGGTCTAAAGTCAGTCAATTCTATTGCTCCCACTTTTTTAGTATTAGGGCCACAAAAGTAGAATTGAAGCTTTTTTCAAAAATAGCTTCTTTTATGGAAGTTCTGAATAGTTGCTACTGGTTCCACCTTGATGATGTCCCAACATTGTTTAAAGAACTCCATTGTGTAACCATCTGGACCTGGAGCCTAGTCCCTAGCACATGCATTTATGCCTTCCAATATATCCTGAGGCTCAAGAGGGACCTCCAACATATGATTTTCTCTTTCAGTAATCTTAGGGAAATTTATCGTCTCTAGTTGTGGTCTTCACTCCTCAGGCTCTACATAAAGATTCTAATAGGAGGACATTACTCCTTTGGATCCTCCATCATCACTGCTTTCACTTTCAGCTTGTCAATGGTGCTCTTTTATGTGCATTAGCAGTTTTATGGAAGAATCTAGTGTTTTTGTCTCCCTCTTTCAACGTATGATTTTCTCTTTCAGTAATCTTAGAGAAATTTATCATCTCTAGTTGTGGTCTCCACTCCTCAGGCTCTACATAAAGATTCTAATAGGACATTATTTCTGTCTTTATCTCCTCTGGATCCTCCATCATCACTGCTTTCACTTTCAGCTTGTCAATGGTGCTCTTTTATGTGCATTAGCAGTTTTATGGAAGAATCTAATGTTTTTATCTCCCTCTTTCAACCAGATAGCCCTAGACCTTTGTCTCCAAGCAACCTTCTCTTTTCTAGCAATCTCTTCAATTTCACTGATGAGAGTCAATTTGGATGCTATTTCCTCCTCATGTAAAGCTCTGTGCTCCTGAATTTCTTCTAGAGTAGCTAGTTATTTCAACACACTATGTTTCAGTAAAACAGACTTCCCCCATTCCTTGAGTTTTGTCTTCAAAACTTTCATCTTTGTCATAAGCACAAAATCTGGGTTGCCAGTACTGTGGAAAGAATCTCACCAACTCTTAATCTTTTCTTTGAACCCCTCTGTTTGCAACCACCAGTTCTCAAACTTGAAGTAGGATTTTGAATTTTCCCAGTCCCCACATTGAAGCATAATAGGTTAGTGGTCTGAAGTTACTTTCGGAAGAATACTCTATTTTATGTTCCTGAAATAGCTATCCAGGTCTTCTGAAATGAGAATCCTATCCAGTCTAGTAGTTGTATCATGCCGATCCCCTTTTCTCTCGATATACTTGTCCCTTCCATATCCAAATCCATCAGCTCCATGTCCTCTATGAACTCCGATAAGTTAGACATTGCTTTATTGATTCTGTGGCAGGTTTTCCATCTCTGAAGGATGTCTAGCTGTGTTAAAAGTCACCACACAGAACCCAAGTTCCTGTCATTAGACCCCTAGCAGCCCCTATCTCCTCCCATGTCTCTTTACTCTCCACTCTACAATTAGGAGCTTAAGCCGCTGTTAAATGTCAGTCAAAAACTTATTTCTTCCTGTGAAGTTGCAAGACACAGAGTACATGCCAACACTACTAACTACTCCTTCCCAGTCCCTTTTAACCCACATAATGATAATTCCTCCCCTAGTTCCACTTGCCTCCAATTGCACAAAATTGACCCACCTATTCCCTTAAACTACTTTCACCAACTCTGCTATGTTCCCCTGTAACTCTGTCTCTGGGAGGCATACAATGTTTGTCTTCCAAGTTCTAAGGATGTTTCTTACCTGTTCCCTCTTCCTCCTACAATTTTAGGCCCCCTCACGTTCCAAGAAACAATTTTCAAATTCATTGATCTTGAATTGGAAGGTACCCCCCATACTTCTAGACCCATAGCTCCAGTATTTGTTATCTAATTCTAGTCTCTTTAGTTCATTGGACCCCTTTTTTAGCTATCACTTGTGTATCCCCATTCTGTTGTTTATTGCTATCAATCTTTTTAAATAACTCTTTCGCCTTCTCCTTGCAGCCTTTGAAGTCAACACCAAACTTTGCACTTCATGATGTACTGCTGAATCCATTCAGACATGTTCACTTCCTGATCGCTATCTTCTGTTGGCATTTTCATGTTTGTCAGCGCAGCTGCCTCTTTTATTCAATTCACAATTTGGAATTGATTGTCTGGATGCATCGCAATTAGTTTGCCTTCACTTGCTTGCATTGTTTCTCTAATGTCCAGAAGCATGGAGAATTGTTCTAGCTGCAGATTTGATCTTTCCTTTGCAGTCTGGGTATCCTGCAATTTGTCGTGGCTGTTTGGTAGGTGGATTTAGCAATATTGGCTTGAATTTCTGTCTCCATAGTACTATCCTCCCACTGAGCCTTTTTATTGGTTTCTGGCATTTGAAAAACTTTCGAGCTATTTAAATTAAGGCCCACTTCTGCCACTTCTCCAATTTGTCCACGGGTCCTTCTCTTTTAATAGCCTTCTGCGTGTTCTTAATTTGAATTCTCCCCTTACTCTGCAGATCCCATGTGACTACCCTTATCAATACCCGAGTCTTTCACCATATTGGGTATCTGTCCCAACTTTGGCCTCTGTAGTGTACTATCCATAGATCCTTGACCTAAATCTCCTTTCTTCTCCCTTGCGGCCCTGCCAGTAATCGGAGCCTCCATCCATATCAGAATTGTGTATACAAGTCCGGCACCGGTCACCTCTATCTCCCATGGAACAAGCTTGCCATCTCCTCTCACTTTGATCTGGGCCCAGTGTAGGTTATTTTTCAGCATTGCTTCCTCATGTGTCTCTATAAAATCACCGCACTGATCTCCGATCTGTTTGAGAATCTTTTGGGACCACAAATTTAGTGGGAGCCCTATAATTCTGACCCATACCTAATCTTTATTTATTTCCGCTGGCCAGCAAACCATAGTGGGTTTCCACCATTCCAGCATTGTCTTCATCTTCTTCCATTCCCAGACACTATCGAGTACATGCTTTGCAATTTTCCTCGATGGTAACTCGAAAAGAAAAGAGGCCTTCAGTCATCGTTTGAACATTGACACTCTCAACTGATTTCTATGAGGTGTTTGCCCATCTCCTTGCATCGTCCAGGGTTCGAGGTTCCTGTGATTAGAACTTACCAACTAAGCATCTTCCGAGCAGATCTATTTCAGATATTGTCATGTCTCCAACAATTTCAATGCCTGGCACCGTTTATCTGGATCTCTGCCTTCTTTGAAGCTATCGTTTACCATCTATTAGTATTGCAAGCCCCTTTGAAGGTCTTCTCGAGTTTGCTTGCAGTGATCGTTTGAGGTTGCTTCTCCCTTTCTAGTTCATAAATAAATCTTGTTATTTTGTGGGCTATGTTTGCCCACCCTCCTCCGTGTGTACTCTCTAGTGATATAATAATAGATTTACTTTGGCCTTGCAAGGTGATGAAACTGCTGTACCTACCATTCTCATTGTATATGAGAATGCAAAAGTTCTCTGAGAAATGGTCCTTTGTTCTCCATCCTCTTAACTGCATTCCCTCTACTTTTGTAGCTTCAATAAATACAGAGACTAGCGATTTTCAATACTTTCCGGCTGATTTTAACTCTCCTCATTAAATTTCTGCTGCGTTCAGACGATCATACCACGACTCTCCTTCTGACTGACACTTAGTAATTTCGAATGACTTGAAACCAGCATTGTCGTAAATGGTGCTATCCCTTGATGTGTTAGTTCTGTCCATGTTGCCGGAAATTGACCCCAGAAAAGAAAATAGAACTTGCAGGCTGTCTAGAAAAAGTTGACCTCGGTATAAGAGCCTGGGAGAATTTTTTTAGGAGAGAGAATTGTTTTCATATGTTTATTTTAAAATCCAAAAAAAATGAGATATTGATGAAAGGTTGCCTTGGTGATGGATGAGCCGACATGGTCTATTCAGGAGGAGGTTCCATGGTGTATGTTATTTGCAGATGACATAGTACTGATTGATGAGACTCGGGCTAAAGTTAATGATAGATTAGGGGTTTGAAGACACGCTTTGGAATCCAAAGGGTTTAAACTGAGCAGGACCAAAACAGAATACTTAGAGTGAAAATTCAGTGTTGCGAGGGATAGAGCAGACATTGATGTGGGGCTTTCCATTCAACCTATTCCCAAGAGAGAGAACATTAAATATCTTGGGTCCATCATCCAGAGTAGTGGCGATGTCAACTATAATATTATATATCGTATTGGGGCAGCATGGACGAAATGGAGGCTTGCCTCTGGAGTATTGTGAGATAAAAAGATACCACCTAAACTCAAAAGTAAGTTTTACAAAATGGTGGCTAGACCGTCTTTGCAGTATGCGATGGAGTGTTGGCCAATCAAAAACTTACATGTTCAGAATATGCAGGTCGCGGAGATGAGGATGTTGAGATTGATGTGTAGACATACCAGGAGTGATAAGATTAGGAATGAGACCATTCGGGAGAATCTAGAGGTGGCCCCTGTGGCTAACAAGATAAGGAAAGCGAGACTGCGATGGTTTAGACATATGCAGAGAAGAAGTACCGATGCTCCTGTTAGAAGGTGCGAGAGGTCGAATTTAGGAGTTACACGGAGGAGTAGAGGTAGACTGAAAAAGCATTGAGGGGAGGCGATCAGACAAGACATGGTGAAACTTGATCTCATCGAGGACATTACCTTGGATAGAGATAAGTAGAGGTCGCGAATTAGAGTAGCAGACTAACAGATTAGTAGGACTGGTTAATGTCTGGTGTTGGGGTATACTAGGGTAGTAGGAATTAGTCATGTTTGTATACCCTGTATTGTCATTATCTGTTTTATATATGTTAATTTTATCGTATTTACACACTATCATATGTTTCTCATTATTAGTCGCTCTTTCTGTTTCCTTTTCTTTTCTTTTTCCCTTTTCCATGAATAGTTTATTCTTCTTACGGGTTTTTGAGATGATGGTTCCAAGGAAATAGCCTCTCTACTTTTGTGAGGTAGTGGTAAGGTCTACGTACATTCTACCGTCCCCAGACCCCACTTGTCGGATTCCACTGGGTATGTTGTTATTGTTGATGATGAAAGGATATTTTGAAGATATTCCCATGATCTAACCTTATGTGTGCAACCATGTCAACCCCAACCCTTATCACAATTCCCTAGCCATTTGTCTAGCCAAAATCAGATCTAAAGACCATTACCAGCCTTGAAGGATACTTCACAGAGGAAATCATCTTGGAAAACTAATTGTGTTTCCAGACCCCAAAACCATGGGGTTTAGTGCTTTTCTTTGGACAATAGTGACCTTGAATGTCATATTTAGCCTTGATAGTCCTCTTCAAAACCAAATCTTAGTCCATATACCTCTAGAGCCACTTCATGAGTAGGTGGTGGTTGTGGAATTTGAGATTCCTAATTCCCAAGCCTCCTTGAGTCTTAGGCTGAGTAACTAAGTTCCATTTGACAAGAGAGTCCTTGTGGGTAAGACTGTTGCCTTTGCACAGAAATCTCCTTCTGAGCCTCTCTATTTGTTTTAGAATTGAACCTGCTATTAGAATAGATACATACAATATGTAGGAATACCGTCTAAGACACTATTGGTGAAAGTGAGTCTACCTCCCATGGAGAGGTATTGCATTTTCCATGTGGCTAGTCTTTTTTTCCTTTTTTCAACAGCACCATTGCAGATTCTAGAAGATTTGGAACTTGCCCCAAGGGAAGGCCTAGATAGGTGATGGGTAAGGACCCAATTTTGCAACTAAGTACGCCAGCAAGTTTCTCTAGATTGACCACTTGATTTACCTGGTATATTACACTTTTGAGCATGTTAGTATGGAGTCCAAAGATGGCTTCAAAAACCATGGGAGTGATGTTGAGATGGGAGAGAGTTCATAAAAAATGAGTGTCATCCACAAAGTAGGTGAGAGACATTGACAGTGGTGGTTGGATTGTTGATTACTTGGAATCCTTGAATCCCTTGGAATTCTTCAGCCTTAGCTAACCACGGAGCCGGGATGAATTGAAAAGGAGAGAGTGGAACCCCTTACCTCAACCCCTTTTGAGTGGAGAAAAATCCAATTGGACTTTTGTTAATCAAAACTGAGAACTTCACCATTGAAATGCAAAAGAATATCCTTTTATCCACCTATCACCAAAGCCCATTTGTTTCGAAATGTTGGTTAGATAAGCCCAGTTGAGCTGTTCAAAGGCTCTCTGTGTCCAATTTTCATAAGATCCCAGAATTACCACTTTTCATTCTCCGGTCTAGCACTTCATTAGCAATCTTGGATTGCATCAGTTATTCATATGTTCTTTAGGAATGCGCTTTGTTGCCATGTGACAAGAGAATCCGTCACCTTTTTAATCCTCTCTGCTAGGATTTTAGCTAACTTCTTATATACACCACCTGTGAGGCTTATAGTCTCTAAGCTCCACAACACCTTTCTTCTTTCAAATTAGATAAATAAAAGAAGCATTAAAAGATCTCACCATTTGGCAATTCTAGTGAAAGAAATTGAGTGTTGCTAGCATACGTTCTTTGATGAAGCACCACATTTTTTGGAAATAAGCCGTGGTAATTATAAGGGCCTGGGGCTTTTTTAGGGGTACAAGCCATAAGAGAATTAGAGATCTCCAATTCAAAGAAAAGAAGTTCAAGCTCCTCCTTTTCTTTTATGCTGAGGATGGACATGTTCTCAAAAACATTTGAGGTCTCCATGATTCAACTTCTTTGTAGATTTGTTGACAATAACCCAGAATGCCATCATTTATCTTTCCTTTGTCTTCAATCAGTTCATCCCCAATTCTAAGTCTGTCAATGGAGTTACCCCTTCAATGTGAATTGGCCATTCTCGGGAAGAATATTGTGTTTTTATCCCCCACTTTAAGCCACATGCATCTAGATTTTTGCTTCCATGAAATCTCTTTAGCTATTGCAATTTGTAGCTGCAGTTTCAGATTCAAGGACTGAGCTTTCTCTTGAGTTGAAAGGGTTCAGAGTTTAGCTAGTTGATCCAACTTCTCCAGCTCTAAAAGAGCCTTGGTTTTTTGTGTTTCAATATTCCCATACATCTCCATCTTTTTTTAGGTTTCTGAGTTTCTGCAGCAACAAAAAGTCTGAGGTGCCCAATATAACGAAGGAATGCCACCATCCTTTTATCATGTCAATGAAGCAAGCCATATGTTCTCAAATTTGAAGTAGGATGGCGATGCCTCTCAATCTCCTTTTCCAGGATGATGGGTTTATGATCTGAAATTATCTAGGCACTGTGTATTGTCTGATAACCATGAATATTGCACTCCATTTTGATAAAGGAACCTATCAATTCTCAAGGCTTGGAATATCTCCTCCCCTCTTGACCAGGTACACTGTGCTCCTTGGAGAGGAGGATCAATCAGTTCGAGGTCCAAAATGGTATCGGAGAATAGCTGCATAGCTCTGGATCTTCTAGTACAATCTATCCTTTCACCCTCGAATCTACATAAGTTGAAGCCTCCTTCTATGACCCACAAATCAGATCACAGTCCCTTGATTGATGCTAACTCCAACCAGAGGTCCTCCCTTTCTGGATTGGTATGAGGTCCATATACTCCGGTGAAAACCCATTACAAGTGTTCAAGGTGCTCTCAAATCTACATGATTGGGAGAAGGCCCATACCTCTGACTCAACACAACTTCAAGCTCTTTTGTCCCATAAAGTTCATATCCCACCTTTGGTGCCAACTGCTTTGACTTCTACACAGGAAAGCGATCTATTCCCCCATATTTGTCTGATTAGATAGATTCCAAGACTCTATTTTGGTTTCCTGTAAATAAACAATGTCTGCTCCCCACTTTTAGATAAGAGATCTTAAAGTGCTTCTCTTATCTTTATTATTGAGACCCTTATATTCCAATTGAGTATTTTAACCCTCAACTTGAATGAGCCTTGTGATACCTGTCTGTCTTTCTTTCCACTTCCATCTTGGAGATCCCAAGCAAGTTCTTTCAGTTCATTTGTTGTTTTGCTCTTCCCCTTTTTCATGTCTCCAGACTTCCTCCCCTGTTCAAGAATCTGAGCTTTCCTCTTTTCCTCCATTCTTAGTATAATATCCAGGATTTCGTCATGGCGAAATTGAAGAAATTGGGATAGCATGTATATAGAAATTTCTTTGTCAGTCCTTTTCCTTTTATCACCTTATGGGATTCTCCTGTTGATCAATATTGTTTCTCAGAATACCTTGTATTTTCCATGTAACGTCTCATAATTTAGTCATATAACTCTATTTTTAGTTGAATTATTTTTAGCCAAATTCCTGCACCTGCTTGCGTACCTAGATCCATACCCTTAAATCTTAAAGTTTAGATCATGAAAGATATGACCTCTAGATCCGCAATAATATCGGATATCCACAACCAAGTCCAAGCAACTTAGCTTCTCCCCAATCAATCATGGACATGGCATGAAGCTAGAAGAAAGTCCGCATAAAACAGCGATTCCCTAACTTTTTGAGGGGTAAATTGAAATGTAAAGATGACAATACACAACTTTTTAGATGTGTAACACTTCATTTCCAGATCTTGGAATGATTGAACACACAATAGGAGTAAGAAGCATGTTTTATCCATTTGTCTTGTTAAAGCTTTGCTTCATCAATTTTTTGTCGTAATTATGATGTCTACATCAAATAAATGATGAATAATATATAGGAAATCATGGGAATAACACGTTAGCCTATTTAATTTAGTGGACAGGATCCACGATATACCTTGTATTGTCTTATCAAGGAGAAGCTGGACCTCCCCAAGTTGCTTATCCATTACTGCCTGCAATTAGAAGAAGGAATGATTCTTAAATTCATGCAGCTGTAGTTCTGTTAGGAAGCGAAAATACACAGACAATCCATCCATCCATTGCATAGAGGCTCCTGAAACTTTCTCCAATTGATGAACATTCTGCTAACAACATGGATAATAACTAGAACTTGCTGATTGACAAAGCACTAAACTCAAATAACAAGAAGATGCATTCCAGAACAATTTCCCTCTTTCTTGCTAAAAAGAAAAACGAAGAAGAACGAAGAGTTTGAAATAAGATACATCATTCACCACAGGATCTCAAACTTGGTTTTATGGACTTCAAAATTCTTCTCACATCCTCCCTTTTTTTCCTGTTTTAGAGACTATCAGGGAGAATAACAAGGGAAAAGAAAACACCCAAGGAGGAAGTAGAGTAAGAAGAGATAAACTTCTATTGAGAGGGAAGGGAGATGCATAACCACAATATCAAGAGAATTTTCACAACATATTGATAAAAGCAGTAGTCCTCAACAATTTGTGACTTATTCACTTCCTTTGTTAGGGAGAATAACAAGGGAAAAGAAAACACCCAAGGAGGAAGTAGAGTAAGAAGAGAGAAACTTCTATTGAGAGGGAAGGGAGATGCATAACCACAATATCAAGAGAATTTTCACAACATATTGATAAAAGCAGAAGTCCTCAACAATTTGTGACTTATTCACTTCCTTTGCAACAATACAAAGTGCTCTTTTTCTCCCAAGACATGACTTGTTTATTATTTTATATCTGGCACTAATTTTTATGACCATAATTTCTTAAAAGAATGTTCAATACATTTCAATTTGGACATTGGTTATTGGTACAAGTTATAATTGTGCTATTTATATAGTGTTATGTTCTACCAAAAACTAGATGTCCAAAATGAGGACCAATCATTGATCGAATACCCTTGGGAGTCAATAAGGCAAGCTTAATAGTACAGATTTTGCAACTAGTTAAAAGAGATTTTCAACAGTACATTAACAGAACCTTTAAAGATTCCAGTTTCTGTGAGCAAAACACTTTAACAGAATCTTTAGAGTTTCTGATTTCTGTGAGCAAAACACCTTTGAGGAAATTTCTCCAAATTTAGAAAATGACATATCTAGACTGCCAATGTACAGAGTCCACTATTTGTATCTAACCAAACTTTCGATAGCAATAATAAGGCATGAACAACAAGCACCTTCAACCTAGCATCAACTTTTGCCAACTAGGCAACAACAGAATTTTCATGAAACAAGGTTCCAAGTGTGGATAGAAATTAGAAGCAAACAAGCTTAACAACTACAACAAAGCAACAGTAGCAGGGCCTTCAACTGATCTTATGCCAGAGTTCCAGGTTAAGCCAGTTTAGGACCTTCATGATTATATTTTATTGGATTAAGTACTTGATTTTTGAGATGTATGCAACTAATAGCAAGATTAGCAAAAAAGCTATATGTTAAGTGAATAAACCTCCAACAAGTTAGTCATGAAAAAAAATAATAAAGGAGAATTACAGGAAAAACCAGCAAGCCAGGGAGAATAGCAAGGAGTGGCATTAAGAAACATAGCATCATACCAGATATCAGATGAGATAGAGGATGAATATGAAAGCTTACCCTCCATATCCTGCATTTCTCTGAAACACTCTCTATACCTTCCTCCACTGCCAAAACTGAACTCCTGTGAGCACTGATGGAAGCATCTCTAAACCCACCTTCACCTTCTATACCTTCTAGAAGACTATCCAATTTCCTGGCCATCTCTTCAACCTTGAGGGAAATCAAGAATATGACATGAGTAAGCATGTTCCAATACCTTGTATAAAAGCGGCAGACAAACTACTTCATAAAAATAAGCCATTTCAAGTATACTCATCAAATCAACAGCAGCAACATACCCAGTGTATTTAGAAAATGCATCCGACCATGTACATCTGAGAAACTACACATGATATATCATTAAATTCTCCTAATTAAAAAACACAAAATTGGGAAGATGCAAATTAATCAAAGGAGGATCATATGCTAGCATATATGAATATCCAATCCAGGTTCAATTAGGAATATATTAATCATTCCAATAATGCATAACCAATTAGTTCAACTATATTAGCAAAAATTGAGGAAAGTAGCTTACTGCTAAAAGTTGAGAAATTAACAATTCCTATCATACCAAAAGGACCTGACTAAAAAAAGGGAAACAGGCAGGAGACTTCCCAGAATAGATGAAAGAATGCATTTAAGATTCCAACCACAAATGATGATAAATGAAAAAGAACCTGAAGAAATAAAGAGCATGTTGATATGTTGATACAGGATACACAGACACACACGCAAGCACAATCTGCCTTTATATTTCATCCAAGATAAAACTTACATCGTGGAACTGCTTTAATGGAATTCCCTCACAAGTCTCCCACGTAAAGTGAGGCTTCGAAGGCTCAGACTGAAAACCTTTCTGTGATTGCAACCTTGAGCCTGGAAAAGCAGGTAATGATTCAGTACTCCCTGCTCCTGCCATGGCTCTTTGCTTGTAAGAACCAATTGATACTGAAGTTCCAGCTTTCTCATTTGCGCTAGAAGAATTTTTATCAGAAGAATCATAATGTCTTCTTGGAACACCACTGAATGGTGTGGATGAGAGTGTTTCATCACTTTTTGAAGAAATGTGAAGTTTGCTCGAGTGTGATGAAGCAGTAGAAAAACCTGTTGACATTGTCTTTACAGGTAACTCCATGACACCGCAAGTTCCAGAACTTGGCCCAATTGAACGGATGGAAAAATTACCTAAGGAACTTCCTGAGAAACAAATTGTACCAGGTTTAGCTTCAGCTACTTTTTCAGTTTCTTGTATTCTAAAATTATTCACACCTCCAGCATCCACGGGCACAAATATTTTGGATGCAGACTGCTCCAAATTTGCACCTTGATTCTGCAAAAAGTTAAAGAATGTTTAGACTCTGCCCAAGATTAATTATCAAAGAAGATATCTTGCTTCTTGCTGCTTATAGCTTTCCCACTAATGAGAGAGGTTCACTTACCTGATTTGTGGTTTTAATCACTTCTTCTGAGCTAAATTTCTCTGCAGCAGATGACTGAGAACTTGTGGAAAAAATTTTGTGACCGCTGTCTATTTCATGGGGTTGCAGTGAATCAACTTGGTTGATTTGCTTCCTAGCACTGGATGATTCAACTGGCAAATCTTGTGATGATGCGACTATAGAAGTATCATTTTTCTCTTCAAACTCAGTAGATTGGGGTGATACTGAAGCAGCAGTAGCGCTACAAAGATATTAACATTCAGAAAAGATGGTCAATGTCAGGCATATAAAACAGTTCAAAGCACTGAAAAATAACCTCATCTAGGTTCAAATATCTGGGGAATTACCTAGCAAAATGGAAAATGGAAAGCCTTCCATCATTGGTAAGACAAAGGAGAAGGCAACATGGTGAAACTTCTTTTTCTTCTTCACCAAGCAATAGTTTAATTTCCCCATTTTGGGAAACTTTCTCGATGGCAAGTCCCAATATCAAGATATCATCACCACTGTCTGAAACCAACACAAAATATTGTATTGTTTTAGGAAAACTTGTATAAAGAGAAGCAAACGGATTTTGCCAAGCATCACAAAGCAGGCCTATGCAAGATAAGGTGGAACTGAAAGAAAGCTTAGATCACCTTGAGCCTCAATCTTCGGAGACCAATTATCATTCAAAATTTCGATAATTGCAGCTTCATTCTTTGTATCACCAACTGACCATCCAAACAGTGAAATGTGCTGATCAAAATTCTTCCTATTCGCAACAAATGCCAGCTGACTGTAATTGAATAGCAAAGAAGACTTGATCATGAATCCCCTTAAAAGAAGGTCGAAAAGAAAATTGAAAAGTGATACATTACTCAGCAATCAACAGAAGACACTGGAAAGTGAACTTCAAGTATAAGATAACATTTATAAAAGATGAGGTAACTGAGTATAAACACTGTGAATTGAAAAGAAAATTGAAAACTGATCTACATTACTCAGCGAACAACAAAATACACTGGAAAGTGAAATTTGAAATGCACACTTCAATAAAATCCGGATGCAGAAAACCTATCATAAAGGCAAAATAACGATACGTACTATTGATCCAAATAGCTTGAGAAGAGATGAGGTCCACTACATGAAGGAACTGCATCATAACGGAAGTCAAGAAATACATCCCTGAAGGACCTTACAACTGGCTTAGCTGAAGGCTGCAAATGGAAAAAAAGAAATTAACTGGAAAAAAGAGACATAGCAAGTAAGCATGTAACAAATTGCCAATGGTACAAGCATAAGAGATCATTCTAACAATTCAATGAAAGCCTAGAGGAAACAAATCTCAACATTAAATACAACCCCTTCACTCTGACAGAAATTGTCACCAGATCAAGATATGTGGTTTTGCCTGAAGGAAACAAATATTAATCATAAACTCCCTCTGGAGTATTTTCTATCAACTACAGTAGCACTTGAGGGTGGAGATTAAGAGCATCAACACCACATGGTCTCGATTGTCAAGGTCATCGCCTAGTGCCTGATCTTAGAACCTAAGACGCTGCAGACAAATCCCCCATTGTGGCTGCATGTGAACTAATTCCCCATTGTCGCTGCATGTGAACTAATTCCCCATTGTGGCTGCATGTGAACTCTCTTGCTCTTCTAAGCAATTAAGAACTTTGTATGTTCTTTTTCTTATGTATCTTTTTAAGGGGGCGGCTGAATCCTACTTTAGCTTCCTATTTTCTCTTTGTTCTTGCTTCATTTGTCAAACCTTTTTGCTCTTAAACACCGTCTCAGTATAGCTGGGCAATACTACAAAAAAGCTCATGAAGAATGATCATAAACTAAAGTTTTAGGTGAACATGATCTGACGTTGTAACATTTCCGTTTCAACAATAGACATATTTGAACTTGAATCATGCCAGGAAAAGCCCACAGCTGTACCAGGATTTTCTAGGACAACTAATGTCTGGTGTAGGAAAATGCCATTTCATGTTTGAACTAACATAACATATAACCTTGAGATTTTCAGAATTTTTTGAGAGCTCTATAATGCTCACCATTCTCTCCAAATTGCTCAAATTTATCTAAAATGAAGTGTTGTGAATTGATGGAGGAGAACAAGTACAATTTCAAAAGTAAATAAATCATGGAACTACTACCCTTTTTCTATACCATAATGTCTAGGCTAGCCTGCTAAGTTGCACGGACTCTCCACTTTCAATGCCGCACCCGTGTCGGATTCTCCGAGAATACACTACTTTTGGTGAATCAGACCCGTTGACACTTTTGAAGAGTCCAAGCAACATAGCCAGCCTGTGTGCACCTCAACTAATTTCACGGTGTACCTGCTACTTCCCACCAAAACAGATACAGGGTAGCGCTGTCCATCAAGGCTTGGACAGATAGTGCCTCCGTAAGGAACTAACCTGATGTTTACTACCCAATTTTATTATATAAAACTCCTCTATCAGCACACAGCTAAAGAACAAATATAATAACAACATCATCAAGGCATTAAAAAACTAGAATCCAAGTGTTGAGCAAAAAATAGGACATGCCCTACACCAAAGACATCTTTGCTTACCTATCTCAAGCCACAGCAGCAAACACACTGCACAAAGGCCTTCTTCACTGTATCACCCCAAGTTGACACTATAACAGGACTCCTAGGAAAAAGCTCATCTAGCCAATTACTTTTTTTCTTATAGGTACTCGTCTAGCCTTCTCCAAAAACATAGGTACTCATCTAGCCAATCACATAAGAGATAGTTTGATAAATCTCTCACATAGATTTCTAAAAATGTACCACAAGTCAGACACATAATATAACAGACTCTTCTACTTACAAATGTATATCAAAATATGAACAAGGAAATACAATAGTAAGTCCAATTAATCATCCACTTACATTAGTTATTCTTCCATTCTCACTTGTGATGACTTGCACCGCATAATTTTCCTCTTCTTCATTGTCATCATTAACTTGAAGACACCCAATTATTATACAATCAGGACGGATCCATCTGACAACATCCACTAATTGAAACAACAGTCAGTTAACGTATAATACATCTACAGATAGGTTAATGGATTGAAAAGTTGACTAACTGATGCTAAATTGGCTGAAATTCATTAGCAAAAACCAAGAAAAATAAAACTACTCATCAGGTGCAATTTTTAAACGAGAAATAAAACCTAAGAAGCTGAGGCTTTTCAACTATTTTGAAAACTGTCAGTTTGAAGTTATCAAGGTGAGACTTTGGGAGATGTTATACCAAGCATGCATGTGGCATAAGCCCTAAGGGGCAAGGCATAAACCCCCAAAATGTTAATTCTATAAACAAAATACAAAAGAGTGAAAAGACATTACAAATAGCAAAAATCAAAACATTGCAGTCAGTACAGGAAAAATAATATAAATTTATCACAAAAGTATTAATCTAATTATGAACGATACAGAAGTAACAAACCATCATGAGAGATAAGTAAATAAACATCATAACAGCATAAATCGTACAAGATTTTAGAACATCAATAGAACTAACCTACTTTTTGATTTAAAATACTCCAGTCACCTCCCTTATTTGGACTATTTTAGCATACTCATTAGCTATTGCCAAAATTTAGTTATTTGTCTAATCTTCCCTTCTTTAGATTTTTTAAGTTTACTCCACATTTAATAATTAAATTCTATGAATGTCTTCTTTACCCAAAAAACTACTCTTCTTTTTTTTTCCAAAAAAGCCCAGTAGTAAAGGATGATGCTTATGATTCCTCTTAGCTATTTTCACTGCAGCAATTACTATTCCTCCACTTCTTTGTAGATGAAAATATAAAGAACTAAATCAAGATGAGGAATCCTTTACCAAAGAATCAAAGAAACCTTCAAGAAGACATGTTACAGTACATGCACTGGGTTTAAAAAAAAAAAGAGTTTAATCTTGCAAGCAGCAAACTGGATATGTGCTCTTGAGAGCAAAGAACTATACAGTTACAAATTCTTCAGAAAATTTATCTCTTACAGTAGAGAGTATTTTCTAAATGATCATCAGAGCAGTGATACCTTTTCAGCATTTTAGTGACACTGTCATTAAATATTTCTTTGCATTTGCTCCATCAAAATACATCAGATTAAACAGATTGCAAATAATAATACAGTAATAGTAAGAAACCTTCACTATAATTAACATAGAGGCTCAATCTGCGTGACTTGATTCTGAAGGTTATCAATTATCATCTTTCTATTATAAAACAAATACCCTTTTCACAAAACCTATGACTTTATATTTGCCAAGATTTGCAGAAGATACATAAATTCCAATAAACAAGGAAATGCATCAGCATCAATGAAGAACATAGTGATATGATACCATAAGCTATAGGCTAAAAGTCTGTACTGATGAAAGCAACAATATTGTAACCATAACAAATTCTTGTGCTTTTCTTGACAGAAAGACTATTGCAAATGAATCAGCAGAGATAGTTAAGATAAATGCTCCCAGGCACTTTCCGAGATTTTTTTGATAACCATGGTGTCCAGACCAACTTGCACGCACCTCGACTAATTCCATGAGATACCCATCACCTCCCACCAACATCAGTTACTAGGTAACTCTATCCACTAAGGCTACGACCAGCAAGAAATCACATAGTTTTTTTTGTCTTCGTTGGGATTTGAACTTGAGACGTCATGGTTCTCAACCATTTCATTGACCAATAGGCCATATCCTTAGGTGCTCTCCCGAATATTTCTCTTTCCTACTGCCTAGGTTAGCAGACCTCCTTTTCCAGACGTTTCTTCATTGGAAACACACACACACACACACACCAAAAAAAAAAAAAAACTTATGGGGAGAAAATCCTTCTTCATTTCCAGGGAAAAATCATTTGAACCTATAGAAGATAGTGAGAGTATTGATAGACGGTTTTTGTGGATTGATTATGAAGAAGATTTTCAAGTTAGGATTGATGAAGATAAGTTGAGATGGGTGTGTGAGCAAATGCAACAAGCTTCACGGGGATATGGGAATCTGTATAAACGCACTATTTAGTCTAACTTTCTCTTTCCTATTTTCTAGCAAAGTATTTTTTATTATTGAAGATGAAACTACTTTTTTGATTGTTCCGCGATATGGTCCATTTAACAAAGGATCATACACTTTACGCATGTATTCTTTTTTAGTATCATCATTACACAATCTAGTCTGTGTTTCGAGTATATCCAGAGAAAAAGATTGATTGTGGTTGGGTGGGGTGGGGAGGGGAGCAATTATACATATACAGGGTATATCAAAACTTTTAGAGCTATGTCAGATTCACAAAGTTGAAACTCAGATAGTGGACAGGAGGAAAGCTATTATCTTTCCAGAAGCTGTTTACTCCCAGGGATGGGAGCAATTGCAGGGGAGATATTACAATTTATGGGGGAAGCTTCGAATTACAAATATAAGATGATTACCGACTTGGAGAAGAAAAAAAATCCTTTCTAACAGCTTGTGAAATCTCCAAATGGTCATTGCATCAAGAGGAAGCGGAAGCGCCTACAGCAATCTCTTAAACAAATGTTTGGTAGGATGTTTTAGTGATCCCTTCCACTCCAACTCAAATATTGAAATCATTCACAAATGGTTTTTCTCGCACTGGCAAGTGATGGCAAACTGAAGATCAACCCCATGACTTACAACAGGTTTCGCTTTGAACTCCCATCCAGAGGAGGTAGCTCGCATCTTAGCGCGGGACTGGCTCTGGAATGGGAGACATCTTTCCCAGGAATGGTGCTCAAACAAGTTCTAGATGGATTAAAGTTTCGACTTACCGACATGGCTGGACAGAGATCTTTCTGTCATAGCAAAGACCAGTGTGGTGACTTTATAATATTGACGAAGACACATGGCACAGAATTCACTTTTATTGGGCTCGAATTTGTGTCCAAAATAGGCCGCAAAATCCCCTGCAAAGTCTGACTTGAAGATGGGGAGCTTGAACTACAAAGATCTGATTCTGGAGGACCAATTTGTTCTAATTGCCAACACTGATGATGATAATGCAGTGGCCAGAGACAAGATAGTGGCAAAACGACTGAAAGTTGCATCGTACATCGCAACAACGATCCAGTCAAAAGGGGCAAAGGAAAATGGAATTAAAGGGGGACAACCTGTGAACTGAGGTCTCCCGCCTGCATGAGATAAAAGGGTTGAAAAGGAGAAGGGAAAAGAGGTTGCCAAAGATATGGGTCGCAAGATGGACCAGGCTTATTACAATACAGGCCCAACATCCAGATTTAAAAACAGGGGAAATTTTATCAGGAAGTCCAAATCCGCAGTATCATGTCGATTCTGAATGTTTTTTTTTTTGGAGAGGAGTTAGAGACTATTCCACATCTCTTTTTGCACGGCAAAGTTGACTTCACAATTATGAAGAATGTTTCTCAGCCTCAAGGGAATAAGTTGGGTTAAGCCAAGGAATATTGTAGATGTTCTAGTAAGTTGGAACAGACAAGGGGCCAACTCAAACCAGAAGGAGAGATGGAAGGTCTTTCCATCCTATTGGCGGATAATGTGGGACGAAAGGAACAAAAGATGCTTCGAAGATAAATCAAGTCATATCAAGAAGATAAAGTTGAAGGGTTTGGTACTTTTGTATTTTTGATGTAAAGGAACATATACAAAAATCATGATTCATTTTTATGTTTTAGACTCCTTGTACGCGATAGAGGATGATTGTACAGTCTTTATATAGTCTTACTACGAAAGTCTGGTCCTTTTACAGTCCTGTAATTATGGATGATTGTACAGTCTTTCTATAGTCTTACTACGAAAGTTTGGGAGAGAATAGTGGAGATAAGGATGAGAAAGTGAGTTTGTTTTCGAGAATCAATTTGAATTCATGTTAGGGCGATCAACCACAAAAGCCATCCATCTTGTGAGGAGACTAATGGAGAAGTATCATGAAAAGAATAGAGTTACATATGGTATTCATTTGACCCGGAGAAAGCCTATGACAAAGTCCGAGGGACGTCTTGTAGCAATCCCAGGAGGCAAGAGGTGTATAGGTCGATTATATTAGGGGAAATACGGCGAACTGAAATGCAGGTAAGAAATACGGCGAACTAAAATGCAAGCAAGAACAACGGAAGGCGAATCGGAGCACTACCCGTAGAGATGGGGCTACATCAAGGATCAATTCTTAGTCCGTTCCCATTTGCCTTGGCGGTAAATGAATTGAGGTGAGACATTCAAGATGTGATGCTTTGATACAAGTTATTTGTGGATGACATAGTACTGATTGTGAGACGCGCAATGGAGTTAATGTTAAACTAGAGGTATGGACAAACTTTGGAGAGTAAAAGATTCAGGTTGAGCAGGGCAAGACAAAGTATGTGGTGTAAATTTAGTGAGGCAGTGCATCAAGAAGGCATGCATGTGAGGCTTGACACACGAAATATCCCCGAGAAAGACAGATTCAAGTACCTTCGATGTATAATTCAAGGAAGTGGAGACATTGACAAGGATATCACACATTGTATGGTGTTCATGAAGCAGAGGCTTACCTCTAGAGTCTTGTGTGATAAAAGGTAGCATCAAAACTCAAAGCCAAGTTTTATAGAGTCGTGGATTGGGCAACGTTATTCTATGGAGCGGAGTGCTAGTCAATCAAGAGCCCTCATGATCAGCAAATGCATGTTATGAAGATGAGGATGCTAAAATACATGTGTCATCATACTGAGAGCGATAAGATAAGAAATGAAGATATGCGAAATAAAGTGGAAGTGGCATCTGTGGTGGATAAGATGGAAGAAGCGAGACTGAGATAGTTTGAACATGTGAAGAGAAGATGTCTGGATGCACCAGTGAGAAGGTGAGAGAGGTTGGTTATAGAGGGTACACAGAGAGGCAGGGATAGACTGAAAAAGTATTGGGGAGAGATAATAAATAATATGTGATGTTGCTTCAGATTACCGAGGATATGGGCTTAGGAAAGTGCGGAGGACACGTATTAGGATAGAATGTTAGAAGGTAGTGTAGTGTTCTCTTGCTTAGGAAAGTTGGTGTTTGCCAGCTAAGTTGCTCGGACTCGGGTACGGGTGTCCGATACGGGTGCGGATCCAGAGGTCGGATCCTTCATGATCTAATCTTTAAGATTCGGGGATATGGATCCATATATGGATACCGGTGCGGAGATTCACCTAAAATAATCACAATATCTAAAAATAAAGTGATAAAACCTATATTATGAGATATTATGTGGAAAACTTGAAGAGAATCCAGGAAGGAGATTAAAGAAAAAGGTGTGACAGAGAAATTTTTATATAAAAGGTATACAATTTTCTTCGATTGCTCCTTAGCTTTTTGTATTGATTATAAAAATCATCAAAACCATCCGAACTTTCCCCATCGATTTTGGTCAAAGTACCCGAAATCGGTTGACAATATCGGACACAGATCCCACACCCACACCCACACCCATGTAGTGTCGACACGGGTGCGGCACCAAAAGTGAAGAGTCCGAGCAACTTAGCTTGCTAGTATACTAGTTGTATTATTGTAGTTCTTGTTTTTTTATAT
The DNA here is from genome assembly GCA_025642045.1 of Solanum sejunctum. Taxonomy (NCBI): domain Eukaryota; kingdom Viridiplantae; phylum Streptophyta; class Magnoliopsida; order Solanales; family Solanaceae; genus Solanum; species Solanum sejunctum. Next base: position 6,355,128 of record JAOTQJ010000049.1, read on the forward strand.
CCATCAGTGCTTATTATTGTTTTCAACAATTTATCCTAGTCTATTTATTTTGCTCCGGTTGCTGCACTATTTTAGTGTGGTTGTTGCTCCCTTCTGGTAGACTTTGCACTATTTTGTTGTGATGTGCTATATTTTCTTCGTTATATCTCGAATCGCTACATGTGAGCCGAGGATATTTCGAAAATAGCCTCTCTACCCCTACGAGGCAGTGGTAAGGTTCGAGTACATTCTACCTTCCACAGACAACACTTGTGGAATTTCACTAGATATGTCATTATTGTTGTATAGTCTTACTGTTTATATAAAATATACTATATGTTTCAGAAAAAACGCTCAGACCTATATAGAAAAAATTTGACCCACTCTCAACAGAAATAGAAGTTGTAGAAGGGCTGCTTATAGGAGCAAAGGACAAGTGATTTCTCTCTAGATTACCCATCAAATGCAAATGACAAAGCTGACTATCGAAGTTATCCCAAATAGTTACTCCTGAATCAATTCGATATAGTGAGTAGTTCAGAGATAAGAGTCTCCTCTTGTAACATTCTATTCGTGTCATGGCATGACTTGGGCTCCTCAAGCATGCAAAAATTAGCTCTCCTACAATCATTGAAACCTCAAGGTGAACCAAGTATCAAAGTAGTGGGTTTTGAGCATGAAATTTTGTGGATACTCTTGGGCATGGAAAAAGGAGACATGAGAAAAATCATAATCAAAAATCATCCACCAAAAAGTTCAAAAGGGAAAAAAAAGCAATCACAAGAATTCCAAAGATTATGTGGGGACTGAATTCAGATAGCAATAAGGCAATGATTACTGGCAAGTATTACAAAGCTTTTTTCAGGTGAAAATCAAATTTCTAAGTTGGAACACGTGGGGGATCAGAGAAGCAGCTAACAAGAAAACTATTAAATCAATGATATTCAAATGGAGAGAAGATATAGTACCAATGAATTTAAAATTCCTTATAGTGTGGGTCTAGCTCACTATTAGAAATCAGTGGCCAAGAATGTGGGGTAACTCTATTATCAGTGTAGAAAACTGTAGAAAGACCTTGTTCTGGGATGATATATGTGTGGAACAAACACCTCTGAGGCAACAGTTCCCAGACATGTACAACCTCAATCAACAAAAACGGGCTAAAATTGCAAAAGTCATAAATGCACAAGGCTGGAATCTGTCATTCAGAAGATTCCTCAATGACTGGGAAGTGGAGAAACGGGTTGGATGTTTAATTGTCCAGGTGGTAATGATAGTATCTTGTACCTGAACCGGTGGCTCACGTTTTCTAAGTAATGGGGAAGAGGACCGAAACGTGCCACTGAAAGACTCTACTAAGACAAAGATGGGCTGTCAAGAACGTAGAGGAGGTAGGATAGGCAGTTGGTCAGATCTAGTATGGATCGTATAGTTAAATTAAAATTCTAAATATTTCTCAAATTTGTTATTTATAATCTTTGATAATTTGCTAAAAGAATTGGGAAGACGCTAAACCCAAAAGGAATCCCACCCGGACATTACATACAGCTGGACAAAAGGGGAGAAAGTTTTATGTACAAAGTGCAAGCACAAGTTGTTCATAAAGTGGATTCTCCTTCGATAGTCACCGGTGTCACCTTTTCGGCGGCACAATTCCCTAGAGATATGAAGAAGGATAAGGCGGTTGTAATAGAAAGCCCTAGCTCGAATGAAGAAGAAGAAGATGCGGAGAATGACTCAATTCTACAATACCTTAGAGCAAGCTAAGAACCTCACCTGTGATCCTCACATTGTTATGGAAGATGAACAAAGATGGCAAGTTCAAGGTGAATCAGCCTACAAGTTATTAGGTATCTCAACTCAAACCAAGGAATTGTGTCCTTGGAAGATGATCTCGAAAGAGAAGATACCACATAAGGTGGAATGTATCACTTGACTAGTTGCAAGACAAGTATTTTTGATTCAGGACAACCAACAACCTAATGAAAAGGGGAAGACAGTTATGCTCCAAATGGTTCTTTTGTGAAAGTTGATACAGAGCTAAGAAACTATGGGTATGTGCAGAGAAGAAGTGTTGATGCTCCTGTTAGGAGGTGCAACAGGTTGGATTTAGGGGTCAATCGGAGGGGTAGAGACAGACCGAAAAAGTATTAGGGGAGATGATTAGACAGGTAGCTTCGTATCACCGAGGACATGATCTTAGATATAAAGGAGTGGAGGTTGCGTATTAGGGTAGAAAGTTAGACAGCTAGTAGGGGTAGGATGATGTCGAGCCTTGCGATAGTAGGTTAGTAAAGGTACTAGTGTCGTTATATACTGTGATGTTATTATCCACCATTTACTTTGTTATTCTTATTGTCTTTACAAATTTTCATTTAATGCCCACTCTAGTCATTGTTTCGTATCTAGTATTTTCTGTTGTTGGGGATGATTTTTTGAGATTAGAGTCATTCAAAAACAATCTCTCTATTTCTACGAGGTAGTGATAAGGTCTGCGTACATTTTATCCTCCCCAGACCCCACTTGTGGGATTTCACTAGGTATGTTGTTGTTTAAGAGGAGAATTATGTCATAGCGCCCGTCAATCTGTGACAATTTGTTCTCTCAATGGATATCTAGTGACATTGAAGTCACCACACACTATCCAAGGCCAATTATGTTATGCTTCATCCCTAGCAGCTCTTGCCATAGTACTCTCCTATTTACTCTATTGCAAATTGCAAATTGCGTATACTGCACTGAGATACCAGCTAAAATCATCATCTACTACTGAGAATTTTCCAGTTTTGCTTTGGTTTTTGTGAGAAATATGAGAGAAAAATATTATTGACTTGTGTCTACATTATTACATTGACACCCTATTTATAGAAATTATATTAGACTCTTTTTCCAACTAGGATACTATAATACAATCCTTTTCCAAGTAGGATTCTATATACTATTGTTATTCCTATTCCTATTC
>JAOTQJ010000049.1:6370892-6382095 GCA_025642045.1 Solanum sejunctum
TGATTTCTCTCTCAATTTTGATCGGATTTGAGCGATTCAAAAGGCTAAATTGTATATTTTTCCTAGGAGAACACACTAGAAACTTCAGAAATCGACTTTGTTGCTTCGTTTGAGGTAAAATCTGCAGATCTTACTGCTGCATTTTTAATGTATTTTGAAAATTTTAACATGCGATCTCTTTCTCATATTGGCTTCATTTTTTAAATAATTTTCGCCGTTGAATTCCTTATCACTTGGGGAATATTTTCATGTATAAATTTTTAGATTCTAATGATATTTTCTGATGATGAAATTTTTGGACCATTTTATCCTTTTCACCGAATTAATTGATTTTAGTGTTGTTAGATTCATTATATAATTATGATGCTATATTTGAATAGATTTTGGTGAAATGGAGTGTCATATAAAGGAAAAAAACTTTGGAATTGACGTGATTCGAGACTTTAGATAAGACAAGTGAATTTCTTAACATTTGTTAAGTATATAGAATCTTGTGCTTCTTGTGTGAGGTGTGGAGAATGATTTATGTAGGCTTTGTTGAAATATTTTGAATTGGATAATTATTCTATGATGATATTTGACTTGTGAATTAATGATGGAGATTTACTATATAAGAAATAGTGATTATTTGCTATTGATGTCAAAGTGATACTTACTTTTAGATGTAAACGTGGTTAAGGTTGTAATGGTATTGAGCTTGAGGATATTGCAACATGCATGATATTGAGCTACCATTCTTGATTTTGAGATATATGAATTTGCAGGGGCATCTTGCATAGTTTATTTCTATGAATATGATTATTGTGCATTTACTATGTGATTGCTGGATGTTCCAAGAAAAGAAATGTAAAGTCGATGGGAAATGGTTTCGACTAGTGAAAAAGAATGAGAATTAAAAAGGTTACTGTGATTCGCTGGGTCGGGTCACACGCCATGACGGTTACTATGATTCGCTGGGTCAGGTCACATGCCATGATGGTTACTATGATTCGATGGGTCGAGTCACGCGCCGTGACAGATGCATGGACTAGGAGTCCCCCATGGGTCCCGGGCTGTGTTACAACTGGTGTGTATCACTAGGACAAGCATGCATCATTCTACGTGATATTGCATTGCATTACATTGCATCTCACGACATTCATTTTCATCCCATAATGCTATGACTTGTTATGATTATATGGAGTGGTATTGAGATTGGTATTCATTATATTATTTACTTGTTTATGTCTTTACATGGTTAGTTTCGATGTTGATTTAATGACACTTAAGAATTAGCGAGGACTTGATAAATTGTAGAATTTTTTTCTATGACTTGAAAGTGGGATAAATGAGAATTATACTATCATAGGCTTTGATCATAACATTTTCGGCTGGTGTAATTGTGAAGGTTATGACTTAGGTTGTAGTTATGGGGGCTTGATTGGAGTGTTGGGGGTACCAATATTCTATATTACTTAATTTTGTGTTTAGTAGTTCACTTGCAGAGTATCGTGTGTTTGGTACTCACCCCTTTGCTACAACAAACTTTGTAGGTTGCGATATCAGATTGTTGTGATACTCTCTACTTTTCCTTGTCCGAGGCTTTCTGTGGAGATTGTGAGAGGTAGTTGTTTGCTATCACAGCTGACTTCTTACTCCTAATTATAATTTTGTTCTAATCCAGCAATAATATCATTTGATACTTGCGTTTTCTTTCGAATCTATTATAATACATTAGAAGCTTGTGCACGTGACAACCAGATTTTGGGGTTTTTTAATCAAGTTGACTCGTTATCCATAATTGAACTTTCATTTTTGTTATAATTCTGCATTTTTGATGTTATAGTTGGGTTGTAGGCTAACTTGTCTTGGTGGGATAAGACAAGTGTCATCACGCCCATTTTCGGGTCGTGACAAAAAATCACTTTAATCCTTAAAGAGATACATTATTTAGGTTTGGATAAATTATGAAAAGTAATCGAAAACATATGGGAATTTATTTTATTTCATAAGAAAATGAAACATAATAAATATTTAAAAAAGAAAAAAGAGGGGGCTATTAGTTTCAAGTAATAAGTAAGTCAAAAAGATTAATAAAGGGCATTTGTGAACCCAAAGGTGGATGACATGGGCATTTTACGCCCAATAGGTAGATGAGGAGCCTTTTTGTACTATTTATAATAGTTTGAGGGTATTTTAGGCTCTTATCCGAAAAAAAATATTGAGAAAAGTTGCATTTTGTTTGGATGGTTTGTTATGTATTGTTATAATGTATTGTATTGTATTGTACTGTATTGTATTGTATTAATGGAAAAGGGTCAAAAATAACTTTAAACTACATGAAAGAAACAAACATGTCATTCATTTATAGATTGGTTCAAAAATCCCTTGCAGTCATACTTTGGTCCAAAAATGCCCTTGTCATTAATAGTTTGGTCCAAAATGCCCTTATTATTACTAAATGGATCAAAAATGCCTTTGTGTGTGTGTCATTTTTAAACATAGTATGTTCCTAATAAAAATATTTATTTTAACGAATCCTTTTCTTGTTTGATTCTTTAAAATGACATTAACTAATAAAAAAATTGATTTTAAGAGCTTTAGCTTCAGTGGGCTTGCAACATTTTTTAAGTTTTAAAAAAAATTGAGAAAAGTTATACTTTGTTTGGATGGTTGTAATGTATTGTTTATATTGTATTGTGTTGTACAGTCTCGTATTGTATTATTTTAATTAATACAATGTTTGAGTAAATTATATTGTTCTTCATTGTTACATAATGTCATATATCCATAATTTTAAAAGATAAACCTACAAGAAATTGTAGGGTATGTGATAGATATGATGAAAAGATAGAATGAATGATAAAATTAAATAAAATTATTAAATAATAGATAAAGTAAAAAATGAGAAGAAGATATTAAAGTAACAATGCAACCACACCAAATTGATCGTTAGACAAAATGAATTTTTTTGGTCATTACCTAATGATGAATTTAAACAATACAATATAATGAAATTTAAGTAACAATCAAAATAAACATTGTATTTAAACTAACAATACAATATAATACGACAAGTAAGAACCATCCAAACATAGTAATTCTAATTTAAGGACTAAGTCAATTTTCTCTTACAAATAAAGTATTTCCTTTATCTTAATGAATATTCTTTTACAGAAGTTAGAAGTCATCTTTTTTTCTTTTTTATTTTATTCTTCGTATTAATATCAGTTATCTTGAACAAAATACTTTGAAAATATCAAAGATAAAATTCTTAAAGTTAATCTAATGCAAGATAAGTATAACTATAAATTTTCATTGTATCATAATTATATTTGTGATATTGATTTCATCACTATCATATTTGAAACTTGAAGATGCCACATAGTGTCTTACTGAAAATTAATCAATGATTTTTTTAATTTACTGATGCTCGCTTGTTGTGAAAATTAGAAATGTGTAACTACCAATGAAAGCATATTACTCCAGAGGAGTCACGGTAAGTGGTGCCTTAAATTAATAGGTAAATTAATTATTTTCTGATAGGTTATTATTATATTTTATCTTTTTTATTGCAATTAAATTGTTAATCATCAAAAGTTATAATATTTGTCTTGCCCAATTTTTTCTCATGAAAAGAAATGGAGATCTGAACGACTTCGTGACAATGACTCTTTTGGGATTGAAATTGAATTGAAGAGTCGTCACCTAATATATTTGGGTGCATTTGAACACTATTCTAACCTACAACTAACCAAGGTTCTAAACTATCAGAGATTGGGTAAGAGTTCAAGTTATCTCGAACGTAAGGTGTTAGGCACTCATCGAAGTCCACGGTAACACCCTGCGAAATTATCGAACTACCCCTAAAATGGAATCATGCGCATAATGCGTCTTCTCAAGCTCCAATGAAAAATTCGAGACCGGATTTGCGATTAGTACAAAAAATTGAGTGGAAAAATGGCCTCGACCCGATTTTAGAGCAACCAAGTTGAAAAATAATTTTCACTAATTAATTAAAAAATAGTGTCAATTTGCAACTGAGGCGCGACGCGAACTAACACTTATATTCTTTTAAAATTTTCGACGTGAATTGAAAATAATAAAAATTCACGAAAATACACATGTCCATGCCCCAGGCGCATCGTGGACATGGTATTTTGGGATCAAAATTTTAATTTTTTAACACGGGAAGGCCCTTTTGTCCATTCCCCAACCTATCCTAAGTCCCCAAAACGTGTTTAAGGGTCCTTTGTATCATATTAAGGGTTTTAAACCCCATTTTTCTTAACTTCTAAATGAGGGTTCTTGAAAGAGAAAGAAGAAAGAGCTTGAAGATTCCTAGATTCGGTCCCAATTCCTTGAAGAAGCCTAAGTAATTCTTCATCCAGGTATGTAACGCAACCCAAAACATGAGATTGTTCTTTCATATGCCCCATTGAATGTAGTAGGTTGATAGTTGAAGGTGATGGGTTCTATCTGTGTAATTCTTGAATGGGAATTTGAAAATTATTCTTACATCATATATTTTCTTGAACTGATGATCATCATAACTTGAATTATTTGTTTAAATGTTTTATTTGAATTATTATCTAAATCCTATATGATTACTTTGTTAAAGATTACAAGAATAAACTTAGGGGTTGATGTCTAGAGCCTTGATCATATGAGAGTGATTGCTTATTGTGGTCCGAGACCTGAGTCGAATGTATTGATGATTTATGTTGATGAGATTAATATCCTTAGAGTTTTAAAGAGGTTGAATTTAACCTTAAAAAATATTCCTAATTCCTTGAGTTGATAGATGACAAGAAGAGTTGATGTTCCTTGTCCAAAAGAGATCAAATGATGAGTAATCTTAATGTTTGATAGCTTATGAGCATGTTGAGTCCTGGGAGAAGTATTGATCACTGAAATGAGTAATAGTGAGTCCCACTCACACTCATTAACTACGTGGCCAGCATAGGAGAGGATTAATCCGTCAAAAATAGATGTTGGGTAGAATTATGGATCCACTAATAGACGTGTCCTTTACCCCGATAAGATACTGCACGGATGTGGCAATGGCATTGCTTTGTTATACCATCACTGACTCATAGGTGATGGCAGGCTTTCCCTGCCCTTTAGGCTCCAACCTCTTCTCATATATCTCTTTCTGGGGTTGGTGGAGGTGATAGAAGGAACAACCTCATTATGGTGAGTCTGTGAAGCATTCAGTGAACTGGTCTCAGAGTGAAAGGGAGTCATCACTGGTATACTACTATCAGACCCATCACCATTGCCCTCCTCCTTAGACCAAGAGGGACTCTCTATAACCATAGGGGCCTATGCAGTGCGAGCTCTAGTCTGAGGCACATTTACCTCAAGGTCAATCCAAACTCTATGCACCTCTTCAGAACCTTATGACTGTTCAGTCTCAGAGGACTCATCAATTAGTTTTCTTTGGAAAGCCTTGATAACATGTTTATCTTTTGGAGGTATGTTACCTGAAAATCAACCCCATACCATAAATAAGTACCTTAATGTCATGGCAAGTCAGAATTAGTCAATAAGAAGAAACAAGAAAAACTAAAGACCAAAAAGAACACAAAAAATGTTCAAAGAATCAGCTACAAAATTTGTAGGTACGAGGCATAGGTATGACTTGTAGGGTGACCTACGAGTCATACTATGGCCTCATAGTGCCAAAGTAACTAAAAAACCATTCTGATCATAGGTGCAAGGCTCAGGTAAGACTCTTAGGGTGACCTATGAGTCGTAACCTAGGCTCGTATTAGGTAACAAAATACTTTTCAAAACAAGACAGGTCCTACGAGTCCCTCACTAAGGTTCGTAATGGACACTATGAGCCATAGATGGGTCTCGTATAGTAAGTTATAAGGAACCATAGGTGACTCTTTCCTTCTACGAGGGACCACTACGACTCCTAGGACATCCTATGAGTCATAGGGGGTCCTCGTATCAGAAAATAGAAGGCACCTGTGGTGCTAGTAACCTTTCCACACAAATTAAAAATCATTCAAATAAAAAAAATAGCATCAAAGCACGATATAAACATCATCTCAAGCATACAAACAAACCCATCACTTAAATATGCCATCCCCAAATCAAGACTTATCCCACAATCAAACAACAATTTCCAACCACATTCGAGATATACCCAAGCATAACTAATTCCCAAACTCACAATTATTTACTCCAACACACAATAAAAGGAGATTAAAGAAGTTCAAAACAAAACCACACAATGAGTATCTCAACAGATAAATCATATTCAGAACACACCCACATCAACTCAATTCTAATCTCGACACGAGTTTAAAGATTTATCAAATGAAAATCATTTCCTACACATATATGATCAACATGTCATCATCACATATAACCAACAAAGGAGATTTCACCAATCTAAACCATACCAAGGGATTTAAATCAGCTAAATCCCCAATTCTCATGTTCACACAATCATTGTCTCATGGGTATTCTCAAATCTCTCACTAAGCATATAATAATCCAACCATATATGAAAATCATAACATAAGTGTGCATAATTTAATCAAGAAAACATACCACTTGAGAAGATAAAGAGTAATTAGTCAAGATGATGGGAAAAAGAGGGCGCTGAAACCTTAGGGAGTAAATTCGCCAAAAAATCTCGCTGGAAAGGTGATGGGTGTTGATCGCACTAGTTGAGAATGGTGAGGGAATGCTTTAAGGGCAAGAAAAATTGTTTAAAATGGGGAAATAAAGGGTCAAATGAATATTTGACCCATTAAAATTTCTGTATTTCGGGTCTATGAAACTCCGAATGTGAGTTGTAGGGCTTCCTACGACTCATGGTCCTGGTCTCGTAGCAGACCCAACACTTAGAAAAATTTTAGATTTCATACTTGGACACTACGAACCCCATATATGACTCGTAGGGGACCCTATGAATAGTAAGGTTGGCTCATAGTATATGTACCAACTTTGACTCATCACTGTTTTTCTCTACGAGGCATGACTATGAGTTGTAATGTGCATTACAAATTATAGGCCTGGTCCTAGAGGCTGCTCCAAATGCAATTTTCTTCAAATTTCCAAATCTTGATTGATACCTACATATCACATCTTCAAACATACAACTCTTCGCAGCAACTTAACTGATTCAATGTCTTAAAATTAAAACAAACATCAATCCACTACCTAACGATTCAAATATCCAAGATAAACTTGAAAAGAAGCCCCAAAAAATAAAAGATACATGGGCTGCCTCCCAAGAAGCGCCTTATTTAATGTTGTGGCTTGACTTAGTCATCATCCATCATAAAAAATCTTCAATGGCCCAAACTTCACTCTTGAATTCATCCAGGTGCTTCATCAGTTACTGGATGTCAAACATAACTTTTCCATCATTAACCCTGAATCGAAGTTGACAAGAATCCATATCCACCAAATCTCTCCCAGTGGCCAAAAATGGTCTACCCAATATAATGGGTACCTCAAAATCAACTCGCAATCAAGAATCACAAAATTAGTGTGAAAGATGAATTTATCAACTTTTACAAGCACATAAAAAAGTATCCCTTTCGACTTTTTGATGGCTCTATCCTCCATGAGTAACCACATTCTTGTTGGAGTAGGAGTACCGCGACCAAGCTTTTTGAACATAGCAAGAGGCATTAGATTAATACTTTCTCCTAAGTCACACAATGCTCTTGTGAATTCTACATCACCAATGGTGTAAGGAATGGTGAATGCACTGGATCTTCCCGCTTTTGGACTAGGCATTTGGTCATGATGGCACTACATTATTGGATCTCTTGCGAAAGTGCTTGGCTCAGTATGCACTTCTTTGTCACTAAATTCTTCATGTACTTGGTATACTCGAGCATCTTCCCCAAAGCTCCTAGAAGGGGAATGTTGATGGGGAATTGCTTTAACATCGAAAGGAAGTGTTTGAATTTGCCATCCTCCTCCTTTTTCTTAAGTCTTTAAGGAAAGCGGGAAAGATTTTAGAGTCATCTTAACCATTTCTTGCTCTCTCACTTCTTCTCTTTGCATCCCGTCACTCTCCAAACCTTCGTCCTCAACCACAACTTTACTATCAATACCGTTCTCATGAGCTTCATCCTTAACCACTAGCATAGGGGGATTTATGGTGCTTTTTTCACTCCTAGTCATGACTGTCATGCAATGCCCATCATTCTTTAGATTTTTAATCGTATTTCTTGGTAAAGTGCCCTTTTGGCGTTGGTTAAGTTGAGAAGAAACTTGGCCAAATTGTTGCTCTAATTGTTTAATGGCCACCAAATGACACTTTATCTTTTGCTTTATACTTGAAATATCTGATTTCATTGCTTTCAAGGTATCATCTTAATGATCAGCCCTCTTCAACAACTTGTCGAACATCTCCTCAATCCTAGAAGTACTTGACTCAGCATCATGATTGTAGGGCGGCACATAAGGACCATTTCTATAACCATCTCTTCTACCCCATTCGGTCTCCGACACTCTTTCCCTTTTATAATAACCACCTTGGTTATCAATATATACACCTTTATGGTTGTAGCTCTAACCTTGATTTCTATAACTTTGCCTCTAATAGTATGAATTGGACCTTGGGGATTATTTCGAAAACCCATCGATTGGTTACTCACGAATCAAGCATCTTCATCAAAGAATAGTTCGTCATACATGGGTGCCTTAGGAAGTTGGTAGGTTACTGCTTGAACACTTGCTTGGTTTTGCTTTAAGACCAAGTCCATGCTTGTGTGAAGTTGAGCAAGTTATTTCATGATCTCCTAATTGACCTTAGCTGGCTCATTATTGGTGTTTACCCCACAAGAAGTCTTCATAGTACCTCTCTCTCTTTGACCCCAACTCTATTCACCGTGTCACATCTAGGCCCTAGGCTTAGGTCGTGACAATGAATCTCATCAAATGTTGGTTTGCATCCTCACTAGCTACTCTGTTAAATAGACACTTTAGGTTCAACATTTGCAGCATAGTGCTTGTGATAGTGAACTTCGCCCCGTAAGGAAGTGGAGAAAGTATTACCACACAAGTAGTACTTACACCATCTAAGTCAACATCATCATCTTCATATGCAAAATTCATAGGCATCTAATCTTGGCCTCATAGTGTTGGATAATATGATGGTGGAGGTATGACTTCCCTCATCTAATAAATTTGTCATCATTATCTTAGATGGATTGTCACACAATTCTCTTAATATTTGTGCCTCACGTTCTTGTGCATTTATCCTCCTAATAGATTTCAGCAGCTCAGGGTCGTAGGAAATCAAAGATGCACCCTTACTCCGGGTGTTTGGCATACACAACTTGTTCCCTACACAGAAACAAACAAAAATAAAAGGTAAAATCAAGAAATAGAACAACAACTAAAAATAGAAAACTAGTAGATTATTTCAAATTCATACTCCCCAGCAATGGTGCCATTTTTTTACAATGTTTAAATATATTTCTTGAAAGAAATATAGATGATCATTAGAAATATATTTACCTCATTAAGAGTTGGTGTCGATCCCACTAGGAATAGGTTGAAACAACTCTACTAGTCATCCTATCACAATCGTTGGTTCTATTTTTGGGAAATAGACAATACGAAAAGGCAAAATTTAGGGGTTTTAACTAAGTAAGATCTTACCTAAGATTTTGAATGCAAATTCAAACTAGGGCTTACATAGTGTAATAAAAGACTTCGATTGCACTCCCCATAACATATGACTCAATAAGCATTTAACATTGATAATATTGTTTATAGCATTTGCTTGTAAAACTTAGCAAGTCAGGTAAGATCTACTTCACCTCTCTATCCTTTCGAGACATCGTTCATTCATCATCTCTCGATCTCAGATTGGGTACATACTAACCCTTGATCATTGGTCTTCGATTTACTATCCCTCTCAAGCTCAAGTATTTTATATACAAGATAATCCCCAAGCCTAGGTATACCATCCCCTCTCGGGCTCAAGTGACTCAAACCTAGATCGATTTCTTTTATCTACCATTATAATTCCCTTTTCCTAATCATTATTTTGCTCTTGAACAAATAATGAATATGGATGAGTTCTTAATGCATGCAGTCATCAAAAATGAATTTTATAGGAAGGAAATTATAATTTATGCAATACAAATCTCAAATAAAACCCCATGTTTGCCTATTTTGTTATAGTGTCATGGTTCACACAACCCTAGTTGTGGCTTTAACTATACGAACTTGTAAGAATTGAAATGTAAATCATCATGTAATTCATGTCTAAATCACTTATAAGGAATAAATAATCCAAGTTTTGTATCACACAAATAAACGGAGAGCAATAACTAGAACCAAATATTTCAAACGATTGTCAAAAACACAACTAGCAATTTTAGTCTTCATCTCGCTATCCAGGCGTAATGTTAAGGAGTAAATCAATGTGAAAACTTATGAAATCAGGCTGTCTTTTTCATGGTCTCCCAGCCCCAAAGCATGGGGATTAATCTATCCTATAAAGAAAATAATAATAACCTTAAATAATACTTAATTCCTAAGCCTAAAATAAGTAGGAAAAACTATCATAATCAATCTAGGAAGCTTGGTAAAATGGGTGACTTTGCTCTTCATGGATCAAACCATACCTCTGGTGGTTTTCACGACCATCTTGGCTACTTCATAGTAAGCAACTTGGTGTTGGAAGGTTGATAAAATGCTGCCCTGGACGGAGGCTCTTCATGTGCTGAGTAGCACACCATGAGTTATGAATGACCTTATGGTGGTTGCCTTGCCTTTGGGGCTTTGTGTGAACTGCCTGGGCACTTCATGGCCACCTTCATGCCTCGTGGAGTGCACCACAGGACCTAGAGGGCCTCATGGTGGATTCTTGGTGATGAAATAGGGCTTCTTTGGTCAGTGACACTTCACGAAGCACCTTTCACGAACTACCTCCTTCGTCAAGCGCAACATGAGACATGAATGGCTCTGTGGTGTACAACATTGTTTCCGTGCTTTCTTGTTTTCATCATGTATGGTCTTTGCACTTTGATATTCTCATAACTAGCCTCCCAATGCATAATTCCAGACCCATCTCATGCGAATCTAATCAACCTCAACTCAAATGATTACAAACGAATGCAATATCAAATTTCCATAGCTTTATGAAATTATCCATCTTCTAGATCAGACCAAAAATTTCTTATGGCATCTTGAAATTTACTCATGAATAGCTCCTTGAATTCTTAAT
>JAOTQJ010000049.1:6387235-6409394 GCA_025642045.1 Solanum sejunctum
GGAGCCTCCGACTATGGAGCTCAAGGAGCTGCCCCAACACTTAAGTATGCATTTTTGGGAACTAGTATCACCCTTCCCATGGTTGTGGCTGCAGATCTCCAGGAAGACCAAGTGAAGGCATTGGTGGGGGTCCTCCAAAAGTTCAAGCAAGCTATTGGGTGGACCATTGCAGACATTATAGGGATTCCTCCAAGGATATGCATGCACAAGATCAAGCTGGAGGATAATTATGTGCTCGACATCGAGCACCAACACAGGCTAAATCTGCCTATGCAAGAGGTGGTGAAAAAGGAGATCGTCAAGTGGTTGGATGTTGGGTTAATATACCTTATTTCAAATAGCAAGTGGTTCAGTCCAGCTCAATGTGTCCCTAAAAAGAGGGCATAACAGTGGTGGCTAATGACAAAAATGAGTTGGTCGCTTTGAGGCCTATTACTGGGTGGTGAGTGTGCATGGACTAACAGAAGCTGAATAGATAGACCTTGAAGGACCATTTTCCCATGCCCTTCATGGACTAGATGTTAGACATGTTGGCAAGTAGAGGGTGGTATAGCTTCTTAAATAGGTACTCGAGTTACAATTAGATATCTATAGCCCCAAAGGATTAGGAGAAGACCACCTTCACTTGCCCCGTATGGGACTTTTTCTTTCAGGAGGATGCCTTTCAGACTATGGAATGCCCTAGCCACCTTCCAACAATGTATGATGTTGATCTTCTCAGACATGATCGAAGAAACCCTTGAGGTATTTATGGATGATTTCTCTATTGTGGGTGATTACTTTGATGATTGCCTATCGAATCTTAGCAGAGCACTACAATGTTGTGAGAAAGCTAATTTGGTACTAAACTGGGAGAAATTCCATTTCATGGTCAAGGATGGCATAGTCCTTGGCCATAAGATTTCTGATAAAGGCATAGAGATGGATAATGGAAAATTAAAGTTATCAAGAAATTGCCACCTCCAATCTCAGTGAAGGGCATCTGGAGTTTTCTTGGACATACAGGTTTATACCACCGATTTATTAAGAATCTCTCTAAGATTGCTCACCCACTATGCAAGCATTGGAGAAAGATACTAAGTTTTAGTTCGACAACAGATGTTGGCATGCCTTCAAAACTCTGAAGAAAAATCTGATTTATGCACCTATGGTAGTTGCACCTGACTGGGATGCCCCATTTGAGGTTATGACTAATACAAGTGAAATTGTTGTGGGTGTTGTGCTTGGGCAGAAGCGCAACAAGATTCTTTACCCGATTTACCACACTAGTAAGACCCTCAATGATGCACAAAGAAATTACATAGTGACTGAGCAGGAATTGCTGGCTATGGTGTATGCATTTGACAAGTCCAGGGCCTACTTTTTGAACATAAATGTGATAGTGCACACAGACCATGCAACATTGAGGTACCTCATGGCCAAGAAAAATGCCAAGTCAAGGTTGATTAGATGCGTTCTATTGCTGCAAGAGTTTGACTTTGAGGTCTAAGACCAAAAAGGATGTGAGAATCAGGTAGCAAACCACTTGTATAGGTTGGAGGATGAGTCAAGGACGAAGGTTTGGTTGGACATCGATGATTCTTTTCTCGATGAGTAGGTATTGGCAGCTTCTATGGACCTTATTCCTTGGTTTGGTGATTTTGCTAACTTTCAGTGAGCGACATTATGCCTGAGAGCCTCAACCCTGATCAGCGAAAAAAGTTTCTTCATGATGTGTGCAGGTATTTCTAGGATGACCTGTACTTGTTCCGAATATGTGCTGATGCGTTCATCAGGCGGTGCATTCCAGAAGTAGAGATGTTGAGTATCATGGAGGCCTATCTTTCTCCGTGGGGGGCCATCATGGTGGTACCAGGACAGCCAAGAAGATTCTCCAATGTAGGTACAAATGGCCTACCATCTACAAAGATGCCCATGACTTGGCGCTAGGGTGTGATCAGTGTCAGCGACAAGGCAATATCTCTAGGCGTCAAGAGCTGCCCATGACCCCTATTCTTGAAGTAAAAATGTTTGACATCTGGGGAATCGACTTCATGGGCTCATTTATGAGCTCTTATGGCATAAAGTATATCTTAGTGGTATTGGAATTATGACTCCAAATACATGGAAGCGGTTGCACTGCTGAACAACAAAAGTAAGAGTGTTGTGCAGTTTCTGAGGTGGAACATCTTTTCCAGATTCTGAGGTGGAAGACCCAAACTATCATCAGTGATTAGGGTTCTTATTTTTGTAACAAGGTCTTCCATGCTATGCTAGCAATCTATGGAGTACGACAGCACCAAGTGGCCACACCCTATCACCCGTGGACAAGTGAGAAGGTTGAAGTTTCAAACAGGGAGATCAAAGAGATCCTAACCAAGTCTGTGAATGCTACCAGAACTGATTGGGTGTGAAAGCTAGACGATGCACTTATGGCTTATAGAATGGCTTACAAGACCCCCATTGGTATGTCCCCATATCAGTTGATGTTTGGTAAAGCCTGTCAACTACCTGTGAAGTTGGGCTACAAGTCACTCTAGGCTTTGAAGAAGCTCAACATGAATTGGGAAGAGGTTGCTGACTTGAGATTTGACCAACTCAATGAGTTGGATGAGTTTCGACTCCAAGCCTTTGAGAGTGTAGCACTGTACAAAGAGAGGATGAAGTCCAGCACGACAAGTATATTTCCCAATGGAGTTTTAGTATTGGTGACAAGGTACTTTTGTACAACTCCAGATTGAGGCTCTTCCTAAGTAAGCTCAAGTCTAGGGAGTCTGGCCCATATAAGATTTCCACCGCGTTTCCCCATGGCGCAATTGAGCTAGAAATAGAAAATGTAGATCAATTCAAAGTGAATAGGCAAAGAGTGAAGCAATACTGGGTGCAACAGAGGACGCCTTAGTGATTGAGGTCATGCTTCTTAACAAAGTCTGAGTAGTCAAGATAGTGCGTCATGCCGTGAAGTTAAATCAGGCGCTTCATGGGAGGCAACCCATGCATTGTTTAAAAAAAGTAAAAAAAAAATAAAAAAAGGGAAAGAGAAATTTAATTATATGTCATGCATTGTTTATACTTGATTTGTTGAGTTTCCAGGTGGGTTTAGGTATCAACTTCGGAGTTCGTGCACTCACACACGGAGGAACGCAAGACATAAGCCTAAAGGGGCTTAAAATTTGGCTAAGGACAGTGCTACATGCGCTTACATAGGCCGTAAGGCAAGACTCACCTCATGGCATTTGTCGTGGGACACATGCTTGGAAATATATGTGCTTAATTTGCGAAGCCCAACCACATGATTGTGCGCCATGAACCGTGACACGTTCAACGGTTCATTTAGTGGACCATGGAGTGTGTGTGTGTTAGTTTTGCCCAAGTATTGAAGCACGAAAATCGTAAATGAACCATTAATGGTCTAAAGGCTCATGAAATCGATCATCTATCATATGCACGTGTGGCCAAGTATGTACCACTATTTTGTTTTGCTAAGGTTGGGCCAATAGATGGTTCAAATAGACCGTCACATGTATCACGGGCCGTGAAGCCTCCCGTGTGTTAGTTGTTGACTGGTGAAACATGTTAACCAAGGTATTTAATACCTTTCCCTTTGCCCAACTACTTATTCCAAAATTTTCTATTCTCTCTCACATACTGCCTACTCTTTCTCACAATTTCTCCCTTAAAAATCCCTAAAAGTTCCATCTTATTTATGACAATTCGTGAGTCTATTTCATGATTCGTGGCTTAATCTAAGTATGGGTCTCGACTTTTTCAAGCAAGTCTTCTTCTTCATTGTTATTCATCAAGTAAAAACTCAAATTTTTTATCTTGAAGTGTAGATTTTGGTGTTTATATGTGTAGATCTTGGTTCAAATTTGTTTCTTTCTTGGTTTAAAGCATCATAATACATGAAAGTAGTGTTGGGTGTTACATATGGTGGTGAAAATCACCATTGTTTAGTGCTTGAGTGTGTTGACCATGGTAGTTCATGATTTTTGTGGATTTGCATTATATCTCTTGGGAAAATCGTGTGTGTATATTTATGTGTTTATGGGACGAAGATTAGGTCGAGAAAAATTATGTACATTTGTGCATGTATGTGTGTTGGACTGAAAGTCAAAAACAAGAGGGGTGTCTCATGGCCATTCACATGGACCGTGTGCTGTTACACAAGTCATATAACCGCTCGTGACATGCCCTCTACTCACTAAACTAAGTCCCGCCACACGGACCCTGCCATGGACCGAGTCTTGTTACACGGGCTATGTAGGGTCCCCTTGAACCTATACCACTCGTATTATATTACTTAGGTTGATTTTTAATTTTAATTCCCATATTTTCCTTAAGTGAAATTGCCCTATGATAGACCGGGTGATGCCATTCTTAAGGGTTATTGTCACTTTTATGGCATAGGGGAAGTTTGAGTACCCGTTAGTGCGTCAACCTACTTGTGCGAAAATTTTGAACAGGTTGTATTCATTTATGATACTTGCAGGTGCTATAGGTCTATGCTGAAGATTAATCAGACTTAGTGTAAAGGACAAGCCGGATCACGCCTCCACGACTCTCCAACTATATCATCTAGCCATCAAGCTGAAGTGACTCAGGTGATGACTCCTCAGGTGGGTCCGAGGTCCATTTTATGGGCAATATCTCCCCTCACTTCCTTCACACTACAAGGGCTTGTGCAGCAAGCCACAATAGAGCCCCCCGGTCTGAGGAGAGGGTTCATTACATAGGAGTTGAGGAGGAAGAGGATGCCCCAGAGCACAAAGAGCAGGTATACACTGCAGAGGCCGGCAGGCATGACACTGAAGAGCAGGCCGATGAGATCAAACTCCGGGAGAGTGTCTAATGAGGATATACATTTTGCAGTATCCCAGACGATAGATCCCAAATCATCTAGGGTACTTATTGTATTTCTACGTGGTCATTGAACAGTCCCAGATGCGAAAGATATTTACACTCACGGTCTGACCAAGGGCTATAAAGGGTTACAACGGTGGCCGATCATCCCGGAGGTTCAGGTCCTCGCGGACCAACTTGATAGCATCCCAGAGATTAGAGATGTTTTGAAGCATATAAATTTAGTTGGATGGCGCAACCACCTGGTTACTATGGGCCCGCCGTAGTTGAAGAGTTTTATTCTAATTATGATTCTAGTCTACTAAACTCCGTGGAGGGGAACCTGTCTAAGAAGGTGAAGAAGCAGATCATATCTGGTAGGTCTCCGTGGTCACATTTAATGGTACATGGTATATGAGTGGATATTTCAGAGAACACCATCAACCGTTTCCTATTTCGGCCAGATTAATGAGCTCTTCAAGATGGATTATTCATGGATAGACACTTGTAGATTAAGGATAAGGGGTGGATGTCCGATTTGTTATCTCGGGCTTAAATGCTGGGATGGATTGCATAATGAATCACCATTCAGGGCATTGTTGTGCCTTGGGTCACAAATCCCAAGGTTCTATGAATTTTGTGGCAAAGTTTTGGTGAGCAGTGGTGCGAAAAAGGTTATGACCCACAAGTAATGACAACACGCTACAACTTTCACATGCCTCCCTAGTAGCATGTTTCATGGACAAGTTTTGGATAAATATGGGTCGTATTATAGCTTATGATATGTGGGATCAAGCCTTAACTGATAGAGCAGGCATGCCCTTCCCATGCTTGATTCGTGCCCTTTGCAAGAAGGTCGGTGTCCCTACTACACATTATCTGGGTAAAACGATGGCTCCAAAGGGTGTTGTACACATTGTACTTATCAAAGACATCCAAAATCCTCTAATGCGAGTTAGAACACACATGCTGGGGGACTAGAAAATTTTTCCAGAGTAACCCCATAGCAACCCTTATCATTTGAGGGTTACACTACCTCCCCACAGTTAGGCGAGGCTTCTGAGTAGCTCGAGGGAAGTGGTGTTGTACCCCCGGTGCAGCAAGGGTACGTGTACGTGCCTTATGAGTTCCTTGCGAGGGTGGTCGCGGACCAGCGGTAGACATGGGCTATTATTGATCAGATCATTGAAAGGATGTCACATATGGTCCATTCTAATATACAATAAGCTGTGGAACAACTTCAAGCAGAGCTTTTAGGCCAAATCGGCATCCTACAGGGTCATGTCAACACTTTGGAAGGATACTTCCATGACATGCTTGGGAGTATGTCCGGGGCTGAAATGAAGAATGTTGTGGTAAATAACTTGAAGGCCCAAATCACCCAAAAGATTATGCAGTACAAAGCCACCGTTATAGCCCTACCCCTAGAGTCTTGGCTGAGCCTTTTAAATGCTCTCGTGGCACATGTTCTAGATGAGACATGGGGCACTCTACCTGCCCCATCTATTGCACCTGTGCCACCCTTGCAGTCATCCATCTGACCCGCAAAAAGAAGAGGAAAGGCAGATGTGCAAGGCCATGAGAGCCTAGAGTCGAGCAGTCACCAAATAGGAGGAAAGAGAGTAGTGAGCAATCGATGCGGAAAAGATAGGAGCCTCCAAAAGCACCTTCGAAACTGGTGCAGCCTATGATGATAGCGACCACACAGAGGGTCTGGTCCCATTGGCACAACTGAAGCCTAAGCATCCTAGGTATGTTCTATCTCCTTCCTGTTCTTTTATTCTAGTTGTGGTGTAGTGAGGACACAACACCATCTTTTTGGAGGGGGTGGGGCATCCTACCACTTGAGAGTTTTTCTTGCCATGCTTCTTTCCTCTCAAGTGTATTATCTAGTAGAACTACCATGTTTAGGTTATGATGTCTGTATAAATACAAGTGTTCATAGATGTCTAAGATATCCCATGTCGTGAAAAATGCCCCAAAGTAACAATGTTGCAAAAGGTTATATATGTTTGCACCCCATCCTGACTAACTTGTATAATTTCTGGTAAGCATAGTGTGTGTATGGTTGGCATTCTGATGAATGAAGTATGTCTATGTTGGTTTTGTGCTAACTAGTGTAGAAGATGTATCGTGTGTGTGGGCTTGTTTGCATAATTCAGTCGACGCACTTGTCAGACAGAACTTGCCTGGTTAGTCCCATTGAAATAATTGAATGGTTGGATTAGGATGTGATCTTAGGCCATTGTTGTTTACTAATCACTTAGCCTAAAATTGACCAACCAAATGAATTTCTCCCTCTTGAACCAAAATTTGAGCCTGAATAGACCTTTTCTTTCTATTCACCAAATTCACGTCTTTGGCCCTAGTCTCTCCAATGACAATGTGAACCTCCGCCTAGGTCAAAAGCCTAAGTTGAGGGTCGCTTATACTGGCCCTAGTCCTTTAGATAGATATTGTGAACCTTAACCTAAGCAAAAGGCTTAAATTGAGGGTGGTTACTATAGGGAAAACAGAAAAATGAGTGTGGAAAAGAATCAAGTGATGAGAGAAGAAAAGAAAGTAGGTTGTGACCCTGAATAACTTGGAACGAAAGACAATTTTGAATCTGCTTTGTCTATGAACTAGAAATCTTTAAATAATGCAACTATGAATCTCATGGAGAGTTCAATCTTGGCTCAGGATGAACGCTGGTAGCATGCTTAACACATGCATGTCAGACGGGAAACACAGGAAATGATGTTTCCAGTGGTTGATGGGTGAGTAACGCGTAGAAACTTGCTCGTGGGAGGGGAACAACAGCTAGAAATGGCTGCTAATACCCCATAGGCTGAGGAGAAAAAGGAGGAATCTGCCCAAAGAGGGGCTCTCGTCTGATTAGCTAGTTGGTAATTAGTGAAAAAGCAAAGAATGAAAATAAGTGAATGAGCACGGAAATCACTTCCCATACTAAAGAAAGTTGGAGAAATAGGGGCAATAAATGTTGGAGACTAAATTGGAAATGGCTGAGTCAAAACAAGTGTCTGGGAGAGGCCTATTAGTCACTTCAATCCTAAATATACCTCACCTGAGCCTGCGCCTATGTTACAAGGCACAAAAGTCCTAATATGATCTTAAAGAGGTCATTCGAGAGCTAAGGTGGCAAAAATAAGGGCAAGCTTATGATCGATACTTGTGTGTCCATTGAAAGTCATTTATGAGAGTGAGTATCTATATTCTAATCTCTATTCTACATTCTTATGTTGTGAGTGAGACTTTTTTTTGTAGTGAGAGCACTATCTTTGCACTAATTGGTTGCTAATCCAATTGGGTTATCTTTATTCCCGATCATATATGGACTAACCATGCATGTATGATGTTTGCCATAATTGTTGTGGGTCCGTTTGGGGTATGAGCACAGTCTTAAGTTTGTTTACGGGGCATATGTGTTGAAAATTGTGGGGTTATCCATAGTTCTAAGTGAGCACTTATGTTTATGCTTTGTTTGGTTGAGTCATTATTACTTGAGGACAAGCAATCGTTCTAAGTTGAGGGCATTGAAAAATCATAGAAATACGACTCTTATGACATTTTAAATGAAGGATTTTTGTGCATTCTCAAGCAAAGTTGTTATTTTAATGTGTTTTCTGTTATTTTTCAGGAAAATTGATTAATGCATGGATAAATGGATGAATGATAGTGAAATGAACATAAAGAAGACAAAGTATGGGTATACTGAGACCTTCACGGCTCGTGCGATATCACACTAACTGTAGGAGGGCACGTGAAAGTGCCCAGGAAATCATGGAGAAAATAAAACCAAGTGAAGGATCACATGCACCTCCACGGCTCGTGTGACAGTACACAAGTCGTGAGGTCCATCGAGGCCTTACACTTGGTACAAGGGACAGCTTGGGACGGCGTTACATGGAGCTGGAGAAATATTTTCTTAAGGCATGCCCCACGGCACACCATACAAACCGTCTCGTCCAAGAGTAGTTCTTTATTATTAAGTTCGGAACATCAGACTTCCAAGCTCTCAATTGGTGGTACCCCGATATCAATTCAATCTTGGAGAACACTGACGTACCCTGAAGTTGGTCGAAGAGATCATCAATATGGGGGAGGGGATACTTTTTCATGATGGTAACTTTGATCAGTTGGTAATAATCAATATATCCTTATCGTACCATCCTTTTTCTTTAAAAATAATATTTTTGTACCCCAAGGTGAAACACTAAGCCGAATGAACCCCTTCTCTAACAAATCCTCCAATTGTTCCTTAAGTTCCTTCAATTTTGTGGGAGTCGTCTGATAAGGAGATACGGAGATGGCTTGGTGCTTGAATCCAAATCGATAGCAAAGTCAATCTCATAGTCTGAAAGGACAAAATCAGTGGGAAACATGTACATGAACTCTCTCACTACTCTCATGGTCTACGAAGAAGGTAACTCCTTAGAACAGTGCCACACATGAGCCAAATAAGATAAGTAACCTCTATCCATCATTTGTCTAATACAAACAGAAGAGATTACCCCCTTAGGATACGAATAAGGAGCATCCATCCACACTAATCGAGTCAAGCATATAAAAGCTAAAGTCATAATTTTTGCATAACTGAATGATAAGGTGATAACTAATCCATGCCCAAAATCAAATCAAAGTCAACTATGTCTAAAAAAAAATCAAGTCTTCTTGGGTCTCCCCACCTAAAAATCTCATAATACAACTTCGATACACTCGATCCACTACTAAAGACTTGCCTACCAGGGTAGAAACACAAATAGGTATATCAAGAGGCTCACACATGTGATCAATATCCACATCAAAATGTGTTGATACATAGGAGTAAGTGGATCCTTGATCAAATAATTATGAAATAAAGCGATGACAAATTGGGACAATGCATGTGATCACTGCATCAGAGGCCTCCACCTCGGCCCTGCTTAGTATAGAATAACACACCCTGTGGTCACCACTAGCCTATAAACCTCCTTAAGAACCACCAGAACACCACCCTGGCACCCCTGGTACCACTTCTAGTATCTAAGACGCACCTCTTGCTATTGGAGATGGCGTGGGATGAGTCGTCTGTATCCCGGGCTGGGAGAAAGCAAGAGCACGCCTGCAGCAATCTCTGGCATTGTGGCTAAACTCATCAGATATAAAAGCAACCTAGGGGATTGGAACCCTAGGAAGGATGATCTGAAGCACCAATATCTCCTCCTAACCCACTGAGCTATCATGACAAGCCTGGCCATATCTGGGTCTACCCATACTCTTAATACCATAATTAGCTGTATGAAATGGTCTACTCTGATAGTCTTGAGTGCCCTGACCCTGATGATCTCTGCCTCTGGGAGGATGGCCACCAAACTGACCCTTTCGACAGAATTTACTACCGCCACCCTACCTCCCTTGCATAGTACTCTCAATCATCCTGGTATGATCAATGATACTCTAAACTGATCAGCCAAACAGAACAAGTGAGGTTGTAGCCTCTTGGAAATAACCTGTGAAACCCTTCACTAACCCGCAGATTCGCTCAAACTTTGTGGAATACTCGTCATACCATAATGATACAACTCATGAAAGTGTGTCTCATACTTTGACATAGTCATAGAACTGTACTCCAACTGATCAAAATCATCACAATGCTACTCATAGAGTCTATTACGTATGAACCTTTCAAGAAATAACTAAGTAAGTTGGTCCAAGCTCATCATAGGAGTACTCGATGGCCTACAGGAAAGAACTGATTTCTACTACTCCTTGGCAACCCTTACATCTGATAAGGAGTATAGGCTACTCCATGAGCCTCTAAGATACCCAAATTGAACAGTCTATCCTGGCCCTTCGATAGAAAATCAGAAGCTCCATCTCACAAGGTACAATCAAATCTGGGAGGAGTTAATCTGACAAACCTCTCAAAGCTTTTCTGCTTTGCCATAGCCATGGCCGCACTAGCAACAACAAGAGGAGTTGTGAACCTGGGAGGTGCAATAAACAGTGTTGAAGATGACTTAGGAGTTTGGAACCCATACTCCATCCATGAACGGGTTGGGAAGGTTAAATAGTCATAAAGGAACATGTAGTGCCCAGAAGGACATCACAAGTAGAAGCACTATCCAACTTCTCTAGCAATCGAACAAGTAAATCCTGAAGCCTTGGTGCACTAGCTAGAACTATAGGAGATTGAGCTGGAACCTTAATTTATTGCTCTAAAACCTCATTAGGCTAATAAAGAGGCTCTAGTGAAGCCTCCGTGGCTCATCCTCGAGATAGTGTTGTCCCTCTATCCTGACCTCGTCCTCGATCTCTACCTCTAGCTCAAGACAACCTTGGCCTTGACCCCAAACTATGGATTGAGCAGCAGGTGCTGGTTCACCATCAATCACCTCAACTCTAGTCCTATCCATTAGCACAGAAAGAATAGATTAGAGACATCCAACACCCCGATATGAAAGAAATGCATGAAGGAGCCAAAAAATGAAGCTCTTCTCCTAATAAATATCCCATAGCCTCTCGAAGATAGCCACGAACATCTACGTATTGATCTGCAAGACTCTACTACACACTTTGCTCTTTAACTCATGAGATAGGTGAACCTAGTTTTCTAATACTAACTTATCACAACCCAGAATTCGTGGTCGTGATGGCACACATCTAAAACACTCAACCTAATGAGTAATCCAAACAGCAAAAACATGTGACACACCCAAATGAGAAGTCAAGCCACAATTGAAAGAAAGTAACACAACAACATGTAAATTCTCAAAACCTAGTGTTATGAGTGTACAAAACATCTAATACAATGTCTGATTTAGTACATACAACTTAGTCTTTGACGAAAAATGAAGACTATAAAATAAAGATAGTATCTACTGATAGTCTGGAACCCTGAATTTCACTACCAGATCTTGAATAGACAACCGCTAGAGGGATCAACTGCCATGTAGAAGTCCCTGATTGGAATCCGCATCCAAGCGGACATAGAAGTAGGAGTGAGTACAATGCAGATGTACTTAGTAAATTAGACCGACTTGATATTATGAATTGACTAAACCATGTAATAAATTAGGAATGCTTCCACCTGCATATAGGAAAACTAGTCCAGCATCAGTGCCACCAATTTATATAATACGATGTGAATAAACTAAAAATATAAGTAGCGGCACCACACATTACTATCAATAATTCACATAAAAGGCACATATTATGGTATGGAATATATGCAGTGCATTGGTGGTGTTGGTGGTATTGGCAATATCACCTTGTATCCATTACCCTGCCACCTCAAGGACTCATTATACAAGTATGAATCACAATGTATTAATTACCCTGCTACCTCATGGACTCATGATAGGAATATCAGTTACCATCTATGCGCTACCTTGTAAGTTCAAGGACTCAAGATACTGGTGTCTATCATAATATAGTCACTACCCTACTATCTACCTCGCGGTCAAGAACTCTAGATACAAAAGATTTTAAAGATGTCTTATTTTCTCACAAAAAGGTGTTGCCATATTTTCACTTTTCATGTTCCATGATATGAATATATGAGGATGAATGTATGTCAATACACAGATTGGGGAGTACAATCATCTCAATACAAGCCTCAGAGTAATAAAGTACTCAAAAGCCCAAGCTTTATGATAAACACCCTCTTAAAAACCAATGGGATGAAAATTCTTTTAAAACAAACAATTCTTTGAAAACAAAAATCTCTTTAGTTTTCTAAATATGTCACAAACCACAATTTTCCACAAGTATATCGTCTCTCAAATCATTTGAGCCCTATCACATTTCATTTCGTGCCCCATCACATTTCATTTCACAATATATCACAATTCTCAATGCACTTCATGCCTCAACGCATCTCATTTCACAATATCTATCACATTTTTCAAATCATTTCACAAGTATCTTAGTTCTCAAAAGATAGGTTACAAATCATCAATATGGAATAATCTCAGGATCAAACACAATAGCAAGTAAAATTATCCACACGGGCATCACAAGACAACAATAATCCATGAGGTGTTTTCTTTTAGGAGGGCTCGAACACGAGACCTCTAGTTAAGAGTAAAACAATCCTATTGCTAACCACAAACCCATATTGGTATAGACTTTACTTGAAAAGTTTTACAATAATTGAAATTGATGTGATTACTAAGATACTAATTATATAATTTAGTAGTTATAAAAAAAATGTGTTTATTTATTGATCTATGATTATGTCAAGTGGTAGTTTTTTCAAAATAAATTAGGAAATAATCAATTAATTTTTAATGTATTTTTTACAATAAATATAATTCCAAAGTTTTAATAATAGTTTTCTTCACATTTGAAAGTTCTTTTAGTTTTTTTTTTTTTTGAAATAGCAAATTTTGACAATGTTGTACATATGATAATGGTTATCTATTTTGAGTCGAATTTGAGTTCTTATTTACGTGAGAATTTGTACATCTCATAATGCATCATCTTCATTCTGCATAAATCATTTTTAATTTATTGAACTATTTAAGTAAGATTTAAAATTTAAAAAATAACTTAGAAACTCACAAGCCAATATCTTTAAGACATTTGAATAGCAGTTGCATGCATATTAAAAAGTTTTTTGGCTAAAATATAAAAACTAAAAACTATCATATAATATAAAAACTAAAAGTAGCATACAATATGAACCAGAGTGAGTAATAGAGGAGCAAGATTAGTGAGTGAACTCAGAAATGAAGTTAGATTTCATCACTAATCAAACTTAAATGCGTTTTACGAAATATCAGCTTTAGAAACTTTGTGATTGTAGCAATGCCAGAACATTTATGTCTAATTCTTACTGCTCATTCAAATCAAACGGTTTCAGTTAAAATTCATCATTTGGGGATTTTATATATATATAGACATTCCTTCTACTACTGAAGTTAATATGACCATGGACTATGCTTTAGCAACTGGATCTTTATGCACAGCAGTGTTAACCTGTTTGGAAAGGTAAGCTTCATAGATTTCTACAACTAGCCTGGGATCCTTGTCCACGAGTTCTTTGTATTCTTCTCGCTTGCTTAGCTTGTCCATGTTTTCCATGATCAATGACAGCGCTGCATCAAGCAACTTCTTTGCATTGTGCTGGTGAGCAAATCCATAATTAGGAAGCGAGTTCTCCCAGTTTAATTTGGAAATTAGAAATTTCTCACAATACGTCTTCAGATGATTCACTTGGTATTTTTCTGCCAAAATCAGAAGCTCACAAGCCATAAGTTCATCCAGGCATGCATCAGCGGTGTATAAATAGGTTACAAAGGCACGAAGTGCATCATACGACACATCACTGATCTTAATTGTGCCGCTGAGGCTTTCTTCCATCTCATTTTCAAGCATAGCTCTGAACACCGGGGAACGACTGGCCTGCATGGGAATATCAACATTTTGAAAAAACTAGAAGTTCAAAAACTATTTCAGATGGATTGGCGTTAAACCACTTGAGTGAAAAATAACAATTAGAACAGTAAACGAATTACATATACAAGATGTAAAGAAAGAGGAGACTTTCTCTCTAGTTCCTATGTTTTTTCAAACACTCAGACCATATCTAAGCAGAAAATATAAAGACACAACAATAATGAAAACAGAAACAGTAAAGTAACAATAAGGAAAACTTACATTTCACATGGTGGAGAACATAACAAATTGATCATGAAATATTGATTACAAAAATGTAAAAGCTTACTATGCTACTGTTGCAGAGCGCCATAATGATGATTGAGTGGAATAAAAAACTTCAAAGCCATAAGAATACCAAACATGACCATGCAAAAAGTGTCCCTAACATGTGAACAAGCTTTTGCCAATTTGCAAAATTGTTCAATGTGGCATATCTTAGAGCTATCTTGACAGAGATTGCACATATTGCACCAAACTGTCTATAACATTGTGTTTTCTTTTTGAGTATAGAAGTTCAAGCCACAAGCAATTTGCTTCCCCTCTTTCTGAGGGATCAGTTTAACATCAGATTCTTCAGTATGCTAAAGTGAATCATGCTAGTATGCTACAAAAATTTTTCTGCTGTGATTAGAATAGAAAGATAAACTGGTAAAGATAAATACGATCTTTAATATTGTTTTCAAAAGTCCCTCCCACGGATCTTGACCTAGCCATGTAGTATGCAGTAGGTTATAAGTTAAAACATAAAGTAATGTCAAAAGAACCAAAGGAGTGAATACATATCCCACATACCACAGCCATCAAGACTGAAGCTTACTCACTTTGCGAGTAACCTATATTCTACCCATATTTTACCCATGATTTATCCACTTTTAAGTGAGCTAAATATGGGTCTAGACCATATTTAACCATCTCTCAATGCCACTCACCCAACCCATTCAAATATGGGGTTGGTAGGTTAAAAATGGTTCTTTATTGCCAGCACTAGCCAAAAGTAACCAGCATGAGTCTAGATGACATTTTGTGGCATGATTCACATTGTAGATTGGCTAGTAAAATCTTTCAGAAAGAACATCCAACATGGAGTGAGATTGAAAATTGAAACGCTGTATAGCTGGAGAATAGTGATGTTAAAGGCTCTCTTGAAACGCACCTAAACTTTGAAGCTCCGTAATTACATTTGCTTAGGTAGATAACCAAGGCACAAAGGCATGCACTTTGTCTCTCTCATACTAAGACAGTAAGAGGATAGCAGTAGACAATAGGCATAGTTGAGGATGTGACACTAACAGTTAAGAATCTATCATGAATATTTTTTTGATGAAGAATATCATGAATAATTAGTTAGAGATCAGGATTAGATTAACACTGCATCTTTCTATCTAAATCGGAAATTTAAAATGGTTCATGAGCTTGGTTGAGTCTAAACATTTTGATTGATTGTAGCTTTGTCAATTCAGTTGTCTGAATGCTATTGTTTGTTTTTATGGTTATTTTTATTGCATCAGCACCTTTTACTCACTATGGCCGAGGCTTTTAATTGTGCTTAATGCCCCAGCAGACCTTAGTGGCTTCCTATGTTTTTGTCTTAGACAACTTTGATGGAGAGCATAGAAACTTAGTCCATCAACTGCAGCTTTTCATATGTTCTGGCCTTTGAGCGGTAAAACTATAAGTCGTAATATGAGTTTCTTCAGAGACTTACTCGCTCAACTTACAACAGCCAATGCACCACCGATCTTGCAGATTTTGAGCAACTTTAAAACAAAACACCGAACAGAGAACAACTCCAGATAACTTTAGTCTCCCACCCACTAATAATAGTTATAAATAGTGACAACCAAGCCCACAATTTACATCCGATACATAGAGCCAAGTTCCGCTCCAGGTCTAACTTAAATTACCAGCAGTCCAACACTTTGTTCCTTGAAAAAGCACTTGATTGACGAAATGCCATACCCTAACAACTTCTTCAACACTTTTCCCTTATTTTGTTTACAAGGGGCCACAAAATGAAAAAAGTTCACCTTTGCTCATCTAAAATGAGAGCACTGTCATATAGTTTTAACAGTTGTAAAATTTACTCTGTGGCTCGGATTTTCCTTAAGTTCTTGTCATAGACGATTCCATCTAATCATTTCCTAATGAAAGGAGTAATTATACTACAGTTTCCTATCCTGTTGATTTCACCATATCAATTAACTACTCCTTACAACAGCATATCAATCACAAATGGTGTCCGGAGAGTGCAGAGTGTAGGAGATGTTTGCGAAAGACCCTCAGATCAAATCAATCAACTATTCCTAAATTCAAAAATTAATCGGACTAGCTCTCACTGTTCATTGACCTACCAACCCTAACTTCTTTATCCAACTGCAATTAATATCAATTAACTAAAACTAATCCGAGTCGACTATATGAATCCTCTTTTATAACAAAAATTGTTGAATCAATGTGGGCACCCATTATAAATTGATCAAATAGGTACTGACCAGAAGAGCGCGATTTGCAGTAACGGGAACAGGGTGAGTGGTGGACTTGCCGGATTCATCATGAGAAGCGACCAAAACGACGTCGGAGAAGAAGGGTACATTTCGTTGTTGTTGTTGGGATGGACCCCAGAAACGCAGGAAGTTGACTTTGGCTTTAAGGTCTTCGATCTCACGCTTCAGCTCTTCCTCAGTCTCGCTCGCTTCTTCGTAACACTCCCTGCAAGTGCCGGCGTTACGGGAGCTGTAATCCTCCTTGCATGAAACGCACTTCATTTGAGCTTCCGATGATATTTCGTCTTCATCATCTATCCCGAAGTCAACTGACGGCGTCGATGATCGCCGCCGGTGATGTCCCCGTCTCATCTTCTTGTTCTTTTATTTTATGTTTGAGCTTTACCCTGTGCTCTTTTCCGCTGCTGCACCACTTTTTTTAAGAATGGAGCTCTATAGAATAATACGAATTCAATTTCTAGTACCCAAAGTCAATATTTTCTTACATTATTAAGTCACATAAAAACTTATAACAACGCAAAGTCAATTAGCTTGCCCAATTACATGCCTTCCCATGAATTGTTAAGATTATTTTTCGTGTCAAATTTTGATCTCTAAATTCATATATTTGGTGCATCTAATATCTCGAACATAAGATCAAAATTAGATATAATTTATTTCAAATACATTAAAACCAAGTGTAAATTCACATATGTTTAGCATACACTAACTATTTTCACTCGTCTCACTTTCTCTTGTCTTGCTCGCCTCTCTCCCTATGTATTTACATGTATTTTAGAATATGTCTACATGTATCTAGTATTATTCACATATATTTGAAATGTACTAATTCTTTTACTCGTCTATCTCCCTATGTATCTTAATCAAAGTGTATTAGCAAAAGTACATCTATCTTGATGTATCCGACTTGAAATTTATGATGAAATTATTAAATAGTGAGATAATGTAAAATTACTTCAACCTATAAGAAAAATCAATAAAAATGATTGAAATATTTATATAATTAGATAACTTCCAAAACTTATTGCACGTGTTAAAATATCATATTATTTCCATGGATACATAAACCTATTATAAGGATAAATATTAATTCTGCATCTCAATTTACGTGATAATTGTCCGTCTAGTTAGTTCCCAAAATAGATTTGATATATTTTTATATTTAATATTAATGTATTTTTTAAATATTTATTTTATTTTAATGAGATAATTTATTGAGAAAATACATAAAATCTCCCATATAACAACAACAACAACAACAACAACAACAACAATAACATACCCAATGAGATCTCACAAATGGGATCTAGGGAGAGTAAAATGTACGCAGACCTTACCACTACCTCATAGAGATAGAGAGGTTATTTTCGGGAAACCCTTGTCTTCAAAACCAAGCTCCATAAATTGAAAATACTAGATATAGGAAAAAAAGGAAAGAAAAAGACAAAAAGAACGAATGACTAATAACGAAAAGCAAATTATAGTATATAAATATGATAAAATTAATAAATGTAAGACGGATAATGATAACACGGGATATAAAAGACACGACTAATCCTACTAACCTACTATAATACAAGGCCAGACATCAACCTATCCCTACTAACCTACTAGCCTGCTATCTTAATACGCGACCTCCACTTCTTTCTATCTAAGGTCATGTCCTCGGTGAGATGAAGTTTCGTCATATCATGTCTGATCACCTCCCCCCAATACTTTTTTAGTCTACCTCTACTCCTCCGCGTAACTCTAAATTTAACTTCTCTCACCTTCTAACAGAAGTATCGTACTTCTTCTCTACACATGCCTAAACCATCGAAGTCTCACTTCCCCCATCTTGTCAGCCAGAGGGGCCACTTCTAACTTCTACCTAATGGTCTTATTACTAATCTTATCACTCCTAGTATGTCCGCACATCTATCTCAATATCTTCATCTCCGTGACTTGTATCTTCTGAACATGTGAGTTTTTTTTTATTATAGTTGTAATGACATTGTTGGTCATTTTTGAGCTTATCTATGAAAAATACTATTTTATGCTTTCGTAAGTTGTTTTGGACCTATTTTAAACTATTTGTATTGTTGGAACCGAGATTTTGTATTTTAAAAGTAAAAAAATTTGAGTTTTGGCATTTTTGTAAGCTTAAGTTGTTAAAAAGGTGAGTTTTTGTACCATTTTGAGTTTCTGGTGTCGGATCAAAAATCCGTCGATTTCATTAGTTTCGAAACATCAAATTTGATCTAAGAAAAGTTATAGAACTGAATTTAGAGTTAAAACATAGATTTTGGATCCAAATTTGCATTTTAATTGATTTTAGAGCCTAAATTTGACTTTGGTCAACATTATGAGTTCGGAAGCTTTAATCAAAATTTTGACAATTTCAGTAATACCGAATAATGAAGGTAATGCTAGAAATAGTCTCATTGTAATTTTTGGAGTATCTAAGGACAATTTTGATATTTTAAATTAATTTGAACGAGCTTTGTCGGTAATTGGGATGACAAGATCTCAGAATCAAATTCTGATAATTCTATTGAGTCTGGATCAATATTTCTGATAAGGGTACATGTCTTCTGTATTTTAGTTTTCGAATAGATCTCGTGGGTTTGTTTCGGGTGAAAATTATAACTGTTTTGGATAAATCTGGTGCAGGTCCCCATCTTTTTAGTGTTCGTGGAACTGATCTCTACATTTGCGAAGGTATAATATTTCCCTTATCCGTGTTCGCAAAGAGGTTCTTCGTGCTCCTAGCGGTAAATTTGGTGGATCTCCACATTCGCGGAGCTTTATTAAAGTTTTCCTCTATGACACCCCATATCTCTATCTTCATATGTACCTATGTTTCAAGTCTCAATCTTATATGTGCGAAGTGTATTAAGGTCATAAGAGGCCTCTAGTACTTAGTCGAGTTCAAAACTTTCCTATAAATTGAGATTTTAGTCCTAGATTATGCAGAGGTCAACTTTAAATGCTCATAACTCTTAGGGCAAAAGAATTAGATGTCTCATGACCTACCAAATGAAAGCTCTTCGAATTAGCTTTCCAACGCAATTGATCTCACATCATTTATAGTTCAGAGTCAAAAGTTATGATCGTTCTACTGAAAACTGCCAAAGCAGAGGTGAATTATGAAACCTCTTTACTGGCCATAAATCAAAGTATGGCTCATCTAATAATTCATGGAAAAAGTCCTGAAACTTCACATTTTTGGCCTCAGACTTTACAGACCATTCTATGGATTGTAGAACCTTCTATGGGTTGTAGAATGGGCTCGTAAAAGTGATCCAGAAGCCCCAAAAACTTCCCAAAAGTTTATGGAAGGGTCCCTATGGGCCGTAGAAACTTCTACGGATTGTAGAGGGTCTCATAGTCGAACCAATCAGTGATTAAGAGAGGTATTTTTGTCTTTTCTCACCCTTTAAGTCTAAGCTTGTCAGTTTTCACCTAATTAAACCCCCAAAACATAATTCTTCATATCATTACCATTTAAACACTCTCCAAACTCATAACATAGTTTCTAAAGGGCAAAAGTTTGGCTCTTAAGAACCTTCTTGAATTTCTTCAAGAAATTAATCCCCCAAGTATGTAAGTCCCTCCAAAAGTTATTCCACTACTATTCTAGTATCTTTAACTGTCAGTTTTTACCAAGATCATATTTGTAAGTTGAGGTTAAGATTTCCTCCATTACTAATTAATTTCATTAAAGTACTGTTCATGTAATTCTCTTGATAAAAATCATGATCCTTACTGATTTCACTACTAAGTTAAGATACTAATTAAAGTTTTCATGGTTAAGGTTGCATTTATAAAAACCCTACATATTACATGTAAGCCATTAGATATACAGTTTTGAGTTGAGTTTAAGGAGTACTTAAAGTTTCTATATTTACAAGATAGCTGAGCAACAAAGTTATATTTTAAGACACTTTGCATTGATACAAGTTCAGTTAAAGAGAAGTGATGAATTGAGAAAAGTTTTAGAAAATTTAAAGTTGGGCTAAGTCCCAAAAGATTTAAAAGGCATTTGAGAACACTTACTCTTAAAGTTATGAGTATTATAAAAGTTATTTTTAGGATTAGTATTGAGCACTGATATAAGTGAGAGTGATAATAACTTGAACTCATAAACTATATAGCTGGTGTAGGATAGGATTGTACCAATATTACAACTCCTCACTTGCCACTGAGATGGCCCAGCTTTGGGATGGACCTACTCCCCTAGTTTTCATCTCTTAACCTGGCAAAGTATAGGACGACTCTAATAGCGTGGGCAAAATGTTATATCATCACGAAGCTCATAGTGGTGGTTGTCGGTTAAAGAAACTCCCCAAGCTAAAGTAAACTAGTTCTGCATACTGAGTTTCAGGATATGATTTTACTTTCAGCAAGCAATTTATTTATTACTTATGTTATCCTATTTTGAGACATATTTTAGTTACTTTGAGTATAGTGCCTTGTCCTAAGTTTCTGATTTTGGCCATTTATCATACCGTACATTCTACGTACTGATGTTTTTTGGACCTGCATAATTTTATAATACAGACATAGGTGATAAAGTTTCTCAATAAACACTCTATTGAGAACCAGCTAACCATTCATCTGTTGGTGAGGCCTCTTACCAATCGGAGGCTTTGGAGTCTTTATTTATGTTTTCTTTTTAGCATTACTTTTCAGTTGTGCTTACAATGGACTATCACGGTAGTTGTTTCAGATTATCTTAGTTAGAGGTTCCATAGACTATATGACAAGAGTTTAGATCATATTTCTAGTTGTAGTTGAAATATTTCCACTATTCAATTTATTCAGATATTTGCAATATCTTTAGCTTATTACATTTAAGCCCTTTATTTATCATTTAAGTCTTTCGCTAAGTAAAGTAGTCAGGCCAAGTGATTTCCTTGGGCCTAGAAATGGTTCTGGGTGCTGGCCACGCCTAGAGTATGAACTCGAAGTGTAACAAACTTGGTATTAGAGCCTAGCATTCAAGTGTCCTAGGGAGTCTATGGAACTGTCTTAGTAGAGTCCGTATTATTGGTGTGAAGCGTGCCACATCCATAATGGGGAGACTACAGGGCATTAGGAAGTGTCACTATCAGTTGTTATTCCCTCACGTGCTTTAGAGTTTACCTCTGTTAAGTCCTTTCTAATTCGTGCATTCACACCTTGTTTTTCAAATCATGCCTCTAAGTAGGGTGTAATAGTCCGGACCTCACACGTGCATATATTGTCCGCTTTGCTAGCCATGGGTCGCCCATGCACCAGCGCACGATTTTGTTTCTCCCAGGTTTCTGATGTTCTACCTTCACTTGCTAATAATTCGAGCATTGAGCAACAAATTCTGCTATATCACGTTTCATACCATCCCACCAATATAAACGCCTGAGATCATGATACATCTTCGTCGACCC
>JAOTQJ010000049.1:6418113-6430599 GCA_025642045.1 Solanum sejunctum
TTAGCTGTCGTGAATGAAAATTCGGTATAGTGTATGTCTGGGTGCCCTATCGGCACCAATCACGGCCCCTGGGTTGGATCGTGACAGTGGTGATGGAGACAATAATAAAATATACAACGATGAAAACAATAATAAAATAATAGTGATGAGAAAATAATAAAATAATGCAGTGATAGTAACAACAATAAAATATACAATGATGAAAACAATAATAAAATAAAATAGAGTCCTAAAGTAATTTTGTGTAAATAATATAATACTGAATTGTTCTTTTGACAAATAATATAAGAAACTTAAACCAAAATTTTCTTGAATTTTATCATGCAATAAATAATGAATTTAAACTAACTTTCTTCGTCTTTTTGAAAAAAAATGGGGAGACCTCAAAATTCGAGGGATTGATTTGTTATTGGCCAACGTTTAATGTGTGCATAACTTTAAAACTAATCCTTGAATTCTAACATGTTAAAAATATGAACTTAAAGCTATCTTTTTCCGTCTTCATTAAATATGGATGAATCAAAATTCGACGGATAAATTTTTTCTCGATCTAATTTAACATATAACGTATAAACACAAAAACATCAATAAATAAAACTAGTTGAAGCTAACAAAAAATAAATAGAGCAACCATATAACTCATTGAATTCTAAATATAGCAGTGTCCACAAAATAAAAAAAATTGCACATAGAAACAATTATAACAAAGCAATACTATACTCTAAATAGAGGCATGGCAACAAATAGGAAAAAAGAAATGAAGCATTACAGTAGTAAAAATAAAAATAAATAAATATTATAGTACATTATAAAACAAAACTGCATCAAATCTATAACACATTTAGATATCAAAAAATGGAAAAAATGAAAGTAACATTAATGGGGTTCTAAATCTCCCTAAAGCAGTTGAAATCTCGTCAATCAACACCCAAACAAAAATTACAAATTAACAAAAAATAAAACAAAACAAACACTGAAAAACAATTAAAAAAATAACCCAAATAAAAAACGTCTCTCCTGTTTATTCTTAATCAAACAATAACTAGTAATTTGTAGATGAATTATAATGCAAAGCAGGCATTAAAAATCCAAACAAGAGTTATGAACAATAACTAAAATTAAACACGAAAGTTAGAGCAAAAGATAACAAAAATTTAACTAATATTCACAATCAGAAGCAAAGAGAAAGATAGTTAAAAAATATAGAGATACCGAAGGAGAAGCTCGTTGTTGAACTTGTGGTTTGACTGGGGTTCATCGGAGCTGCTGCCGGAGTTGAAACGGCTGGAGTTGCGTTTTGAGATGGTGGTTTAGGTGGAAATGATCTCATGATTGTTGGGATTGTGAAAGAGAGGATGAAGATGGTTGTCTGGTTTGGGTGTTTTCAGATGATGTTTGTATTATTTTTGGTGGTCCAAAAGGTGATGAAGAAGGGAGAAAATGGAGTTATGTTTGCTGCCATGGTTGTTCACTGGTTGTGAAGGAGAGGAAATATATGTGGGCGGAGAGTGAGTGAAAGAATAAGAAAATGAAAAAGTTAAAGAATAAAAATGAAAAGGTTAAAAATAAAAAATGAAAAAGTTAAAGGAGGTATGGGGTTGTAATGATGTTGTTGGGGATAATGAAGTGTGTTGAGTTTAATGATTGTGGTGGCGAATAATTGTGAGCGGAAGAAAAGGAGAGTGGATGATGGTAAGGATTATAATAGAAAATATGCGAGAGATTCGATTAATTTAAATACATGCTTAAATAATTTTTATATACATAAAATTTAAAAAAAAATTAGATTGAGTTAAAATATTGAAATAAATAAAAATAAATATAATCAATTGATAAATAAAGTGTGAATTTTAGAAATATTGGGCAAAAATTGGATGTGAACAATATATATATATATATATATATATATATCACAAAAAAATGAAATGATAATAAAGAATGATAGAAATATGTATATATTTAGATAAAATTGAATAAAAATAAAAATACTTATTTTAATTAAATGACACTCTAAAATAAATTATAGATTGATCAAAATTAAATGTCAACACATTACATAGTGTTTCCATGGACTTTCTTCATCTCAGACGGCCCTTGCACTTTGCAGAGCATGCTCTCAAACCTTTCCAATCAATCACTATGCCATTGTTTATCTTGTTTCAGTTAATTGAGAATGATGTAAATCTTTGAAGTCAACATTATTTCTGGAATGATCATCCAGATCATTCTGTCAAAATTTTAGTGTGCAATAAATCATTTATTAACAAACCAATTTTCTGGCAAAAATGCAAATAACAAATCAATTTTCATGCTTTATTTTTCATTGAAAATATCTTGCATAAATGCATTAGTCTTGAGTCTTAACCTTATCTTTGGCATTTGTGTTATAAATAATTGTGCCATCCAGAGCTCAAAAGACTTTCAAGGATATGATCGTAAACCTATTTCATTAACTTAGCATTTGAGTTGTGTATTGGTGTCTGGTATTTGTTAGTTTTAATTTCTACGTTTTCTTTTCAGCCCCCCCTCCCACCCAAGGTTTGCTCGATCTGTTTCACACCTAACTGATCAAGAAACTTATCTTGAGGACTCAAGTGGACGACGATGGAGGGTAATAGTGTGTAACCATCACGATTCACTTTCTATCTCGCAGGGATGACCTAAATTTATATCAGACCATGGTCTGGAGTTGGGTGACTTCTTGGTTTTTCACTATGTTCCAGGTCAGCACTTCATTGTTAAAATATTTGGACAGAATGGTTGTGAAAGGAAGACATCTTACAGTGATATTGGCAATGGAAGAAAAAGAGCAAAGACTTACCCTGAAGCAACTACCCCATTTGAGCTGTTTCAAACACTTAATATAAATTTAGTCGAGAAAAAAAGTAAAAAAATCTGATAAATTAGAGTCTGAAAAGGTCTTACACATGCCAAATATCACCGACTTTGCAACAAACATTGATGCTGAAATCGAGAAGGACAGTCAGTACATTCAGCTATAAATTGGATGAATCATTTTGTATTATTGATAGAAATTCTCAATATGATCAAGAAGATGACCGATTGTACTTTGATCCGTAAAGTTTTGAAATGACAGCAAGCAGACCTCTTGCAGAAGAACTAGCAGTCTTTTAAAAGGTAACACCGGAAAGGATAATCATGTTGAAACCAATTTAAGATGAGAAGAAGAACCAAATCTAAATGTTGAAATCGGCAACTTGAATTCAAAAGCATTGTTGTCAAAGCTTGAGGATGGAATCACGACAACCAATATGATTAGCAGAGCAGTAGAAGATATTCCACTGCGAGGTTCAAAATATAAGAAATCCAACAAAGCATCTGATACCGACCCACCTCTCAAGACATATTGCAGAAGAAAATATCGACAAACGGACAAAGAGTTTGACGGTTTTGGACAAACACAACTTCTACAGCAGTTGCACCAGCAGTTGGTCTAGCAGTTAGGTGTCTGTCTTATCCTATTATGTTTTCTATAAATATGTAATTAGGATCAGTTATTAGAGATATGTATTTTCAGAATTAAAAAAACTATATTTTGGAGGCTTGTCCTCTCCCTATGGACAACTTTATTGGTCTAATTATATTTAAGATTCTTGCACAAACTATTACCAGTAAATTACTTGCTTCATCCTATTTCTTTTTGTTTCTCCTCTTCTGGTTACTATTAGATTTAGTATCAGAGCAGTCTCATCTAAAATGGTAAATACCATATCATCTAATTCTCAAAAAGGCATTCACAATGTTGAATCTCTTTCCCAACAATTATCTGCCATAACATCAAAATTAAATACGATTTACTCACTGGCAGCAGATGTAGCAACATCGAAAGCCCAGACTAGTTTCACCCAACAAGAAGAATCCAGTAACCGAGATCGTAATAAAGGAAAATCTATTTGGCAAGAAGAGGAAGAAGATATTGATAGTCCAACTTGGCCAAAAAATCCTTCCCAAAGGCCATACACAGAAATGGAATCCCCCAAATTTGAAGGAGGCGATCCCAGAGGATGGATTTTGAAAACAGAAAAATGTTTCTCTTATTTTCAAACTCAAGAAGAACACAAAGTTGACATCACAGCAATGTATTTGGAAGGGGATGCACTGGATCTCTTTTCTTGGATAATTTGTGAGAGAACTTTGCTTTATTGGGAAGAACTTGTTAAAGCATTCCAAGAAAACTATAGTCTTGCGGAGTTCCAAAATGCCGATGAGCATCGTTGTAGCATTCAACAAATGGGTTCAATACATGAGTATCGTCAAGAATTTGAAAAACGTTCATCTAGGGTCACAAACTGGCCATATCACTGTCTCTTAGGGGTCTTCTTGAATGGACTGAAGGAGGAACCTAAATTCGATATTAGGATTCACAAACCTTGAACAATTTATAAGGCTATGAGTTTGGCACTTGAATTTGAGTAGAAATTAGGCCCTATTTGCAGCAATAAAGTGCCTAATTGGACTCAAACCAATAAATACATGCAACAGTCACTGCAGTCTATTAGATACACACAAAACAATTCTTCATCCTTACATAACATTCCTCGCAGGAATATTTCTGCCAGCCCAGCCGCTTCCCAACTTTTTCAAATGTGATGATGAGAACTTGAGAGGAGAAATCTGATGGCACAAGGACTTTGTCATCGGTGCCATGAGAAATTCGCACCCAGTCATAGATGCAAATCTGCAAAACTCTCTCTCATGGAGCTTACCGGAGAAGAGCAATTGGAAACTGTTGACGAGGTTAATGCAGTAGTTAGTGACAACTCTCAAGAAAATGACATTGCTGAAATTCCTTTCCATGCCATTTTGGGGCAGCCAGTTGGTGCTACAATGAAGCTTCAAGGTGAAATCAACCATAAAAAGATCTTAATATTTGTGGATGGTCATTTCGCACATAACTTTGTGGCTGAATCCATTGTGGAGGAACATGCTTTACCAGTGGAAATAGTTCCAACATTCAGTGTGCAAATAGGGAATGGAGACATCACATGCTGCAATAAAGTTTTTTGGAATCTTCAAATTCGATTGTCGGGCTTTACCATCACTCAGGATTACTACCCTTTTGTACTTAGAGGGGCTGATTTAGATTTTGGTATCAAATGGTTAGCTTCTCTCGGTACTATTCAAAATAACTGGAAGGATATGTTCATGATTTTCAATTGGTAGAGGAAACATTACAAATTACAAGGCGTAAAATCAACAAATTCAGCCACGACTTCCCTCCAATCTTTTAACTTGATATCAGCAATTCCAGGTAATCCAATTGACACACTCTTAGATGAATTTCAGTTTGTGTTCTCTGAACCAACATCTCTTCCACCATTTAGAACACATTCTCATACTATTCCTGTGTTACCCAATTCTAAACCTCCAAACATCAGACATTTTCATTACCCACATGGCCAAAAAACTGAAATTGAGAACCAAGTTGCAGCTTTATTAGAATCTGGTTTCATTTTTCCTAGCTCAAGTCCCTTTGCTATTCCAATTCTGCTAGTGAAAAAGAAAGATTATTCTTGGCGCTTTTGTGTGGATTACCGTAGCCTTAACAAAATCACTGTCCCAAACAAATATTCCATCCCCAACATTTGATGAGTTGTTAGATGAGTTACATGGAGCCATAATTTTTCAAAAATTGATCTTCGTTCAAGATACCATCAGATTCGTGTCCAACCAGATGATGCCTATAAAACTTTCTTTCGCACTCATTCAGGCCATTATGAGTTTCTTATAAAGCCTTTTGGACTCACCAATGCACCTCCACGTTTATGGTTCCATGAATGATCTTTTCATGCCATATCTTTAGAAATTTGTCCTAGTGTTCTTTATACTAATCTATAGTCCTGACCCTCAAATACACCAGCAACACTTTCAAATAGTTCTTCAGCTTCTTTCTGTCAATTATTTCTTTGCTAATCCAAAGAAATGTTTGTTTGGTCAACACCAAATTAGTTTTTTGGGTCATGTGATTTCTCAAGATGGTGTAGTGGTGGATTCCAGAAAAAATATCTGCAGTGTTGGAATGACCTATCCCAAAGAATGTCAAGGAAGTTCGTGGTTTCTTAGGACTCACGGGTTATTATAGGCGCTTGTTAAGAACTATGGGATCCTTGCTCGTCCTTTGACAGAATTGACCAAGAAAGATGCTTTTTCCTGGAATACAAAAGTAGAAGAGGTATTCCAAAAGCTTAAAAGGATCTTGACATCAGTACCAGTGCTTCGCCTTCCCGATTTTAGTCAACACTTTACTGTTGAGTGTGATGCTTCATCTGAGGGAGTAGGAGCTATTTTACTGCAACAATGTTATCCCATTACCTATTTAAGTAAGGAATTTTCCTTTTTAGTCGCATTAAATCTACTTATGATCGTGAGTTGTTGGCTTTGGTCCTTCCTTTGCAAAAATGGAACATTATCTTTTAGGTCAGCATTTTATTGTCACTACTAGCCATTGTAATCTAAAGTATCTCATGTATCAATGAGTGACTACTGCTGAACAACAATGCTTGTTGTTTAAATTGTTGCATTTTGATTTCACTGTTGTCTATAAGTCAGGAAGTGAAAACAAAGAAGCTGATGTGTTATCTTGTCACCCTCAACATGCTGATTTCTTTAATTTGGTGATCCCTGTTCCATTAAATTTCAGTGACTTAACAGAAGCAATTGAAGCTGATCCACATACTAAGCAGATTCGAGATCAACTTTCTTTTGATCGGTCGGTTTATCCTGATTTCTCACTATCTGCTAACCTTCATTACTACAAATCTCGGCTGGTTATTCCTGATTATCCTGACCTAATAGCAAAGATTTTAGCAGAGTCACATGATTCCCCTATTGGAGGACACGGAGGTTACTTGAAAACTCTCGAGAGGATAGCTGCAAATTTTTACTGGCCTTGTCTGAAGCATGATGTTAAGTTGTTTGTCCAGAATTGCTTGATATGCCAGCAACATAAATATGAAACATTGGCTCCAGCTGGTCTCTTACAGCCTTTGCCCCTTCCAAACAGAGTTTGGAGGATATCTCCCTTGATTTAATTGTTGGACTTCCTCCTTCTAATGGCTTTGATACTATTCTTGTGGTGGTGGACAGGTTTAGCAAATAAAACCATTTTCTTCCTTTATCTCATCCCTTTACTGCTAAAACAATGGCCATGGTTTTCTGCAAGGAAATTGTGAGGTTGCATGGTTTACCTCGTTCCATTCTTTCTGATCGCGATGTTGCCTTCACAAGTGCAATTTGGTATGAACTCTTTCGCCTTACCCGCACTCATCTTTGTATGGATACTTCATATCATCCACAATCTGACAGTCAGACGAAGGTGGTCAATCGATGCCTTCAAACATACGGACGTTGTTTTGCTCATGACAAGCCAAAATCATGGCTTCAGTATCTAAGTTGGGCTGAATATTCTTTCAACACCAGATACCATTCTTCAGCCAATATGACTCCTTTCCAGATTGTGTATAGGAAAGAACCACCACTCTTAAATCCATTTGTTCATGGAGAAACTAAAATTGTTGAACTTGAACAGTAGCTCCTGGAACTAGATCAGATGTTAGA
Organism: Solanum sejunctum; assembly: GCA_025642045.1. Taxonomy (NCBI): domain Eukaryota; kingdom Viridiplantae; phylum Streptophyta; class Magnoliopsida; order Solanales; family Solanaceae; genus Solanum; species Solanum sejunctum. The sequence goes on from JAOTQJ010000049.1 coordinate 6,425,692, forward strand.
TGTACTACGGTCCATTCTCATGAAGGCTCAATCAAGAATGAAGGCTCAAGCTGATTCTAAGCGACATGACTTATACTTTAACGCAGACGATTCTATATTCCTCAGTTTGAATCCTTATCGGCAAAAGAGTTTAGCCAAACATATTAATGAGAAGCTTTCACCTCGATAATTTGGACCATAAAAAATTGTTCGCACAGTTGGTCCTATTTCTTATGAATTGCAGCTGCCTTAGACATCCAAGGTACATCCTATTTTTCATGTCTTGCTGCTTTTTCCGGCTCGTGGTTGTTCTTGTATTGCTTCCCCTCCACCCTTACCACTATCGGGTGAATTAGAATTTATCACGGAACTTGAAAAGGTTTTAGTACATAATTGGGTGAAAGAACTGGGAGTGCCAACTCTGGAATTGCTCACCATCGACCTGTTGGTTTGGAAGACTATGACTTGCTTACTGTTCAATTCCCTTTGTTTTGCCTTTGAGGACAAGGCATCTTTTCAGGAGGGGTGCACTGATACCGACCCACCTCTCAAGACATTTGCAAAAGAAAATATCTACAAAAGGACAAAGAGTTGGACAATTCTGGACAAATACAACTTCTACAGTAGTTGCAACTGTTCCCTTGAATAGCTCCAGTAGTTGGTCTAGCAGTTAGGTGTCAGTCTTATCCTATTATGTTTTCTATAAATATATAATTAGGATCAATTATTAGAGATATGTATTTTTAGAATTAAACTACTGTATTTTGGAGTCTTGTCATCTCTATACGGACAACTTTATTGGTATGATAGTGTTAAGATTCTTCCACAAACTATTACCAGTAAATTACTTGCTTCATCCTATTTCTTTTTGTTTCTCTTCTTCTGGTTACTATCTGCATCTCAGTTTGGTAAGCTTTCTGTTCATGATAAATTGTTATTGTCAAATATTGAGGCAGTGAGTGCTCAGCTGAAAAATTGTTTTGCTGACAATATGTTGAGCTTGATCTTAGTCTTGAACTAGCTTTTGTGTTCAATTAGGCTCAAGGTCTATCACCTTAACACAAATACAGTCTCAGGTCGCAGTTAGATTCCATAAGGCCTCAAAACTTCTTTGGTTTTCATCTTTTTGTCCCATCGATCTAATTCCTCATATAGTTTCTAAGTTTCTATGATTTTCTCAAGTTCCCTTGGGTGAAAATGTCTTTCTACCTTCCATATTTGGCTTCAACACTACGTTAGCTATATTTATTTCCTAATTAATTTCTTCCCTCAAAGCAAGAGGGTGTATTTCATAATTATATTTATTGTTGAAGTTGTAAATTTGTTTTCTTGATCATGAGTGATTCAATCCTTAGTGGTGATGTCACAACAATCTGGTTAAGACGAGCACCATGAGGAACTAAGTGTAACACTCGGTAAAATTACCAAAATACTCATAGAGGAGAGAGGTGCACATAACGTGTCTTTCCATGCTCCGATGGCATTATATCCGAGGTCAGATATGCGATCAGGGTGAAAAATTGAGTGGGAAAGTGATCTCGATTGATTTTTAGAGAAACCAGATCAAAAGATAATTTTTTATTCGAAAACGAAAAATAGTGAGGGTGCATGACAGGTGTGCGACGCACACCTGCCGTGGACTAATGCTTAATTTTGTTGCAAAAATCTTCTACAAGTTTGAAAAGCTCGTTCGGAAAAATTTTGACGAAAATCACCTAGAATATATAAGGCAGCGTTGCGAACCACCTATCTAGAGATGAAACTTTTTTTCTTAATTCATGAGGGGCATTCTAGACCTTTCTCAACCCTTCCTTAACTCAAAACACAATCTAAACGGGTCATTTTAAGCATAAAAAAGATTTTAAAACCCATTCTAAGTTCTTTCTAAGTTCTTGAAAAAGACTAGTGCTAAAGAGAAGAGAAGAGGAGTGAAGAATTGAGGAGTTCGAGGGTAATTCTTTGAGGTTCATTGTCAAAAGCTTCACACCAGGTATGTAAGGCTAAACTAGAACATGGGATTATTCTTCGATGTGCCCCATAGATGGTAATAGAGGAGTTGAGAGTCTCTCAGTCCCCATACATGTTTCATGACATACTTTCTTGAATATTTTCTTAAAAATTATATATATTACATATATTTCCATATATTGATGATCATCATAAACTTGTTTTCTTGAATTGAATATTTTCCATGAGACACTGTATAAACTCTATATGATATTTGTGAAAGCATGTATGAATGAACCCAAATGTAGAGTCTAGAGCCTTGAATTGAGTACAATGAGTGAAGTCTTGATGTGAGTATGAGGTTGAGTTAATTGAGCTTGATGATCCTATGAGTCTTCATAATTAAGTTCTTGAGTTCTGTCTAAATGACTTCTTCTAAATAATGCTCTGAGTCCTTGAGTTCTTAATGAGAATTGAGTTAACTGAGATGAATTAAAGTCCCTGAAAACAAGAGAGGACCTTTGCGTTTGAACTAATGAGATGATGAGAGCCTCTAAGAGACTAATTGAGTTGATGAATGCCTTCTTGAGGCTAATTGAGATGAGGAAGAGTTTTATGAGCATGCAGTCTTGGTAGGAGTATTGAGCACTGAAATAGGTAAGAGTGAGTCCCACTCGTACTCATTAAATTCGTCGCCAAGTGTAGGATGGGGATTGAACCATTACATTACATGGTCCCCGTTTGAGATAACGTCTATGAAACAATAGAGGACTTTACAGGTTAGATCCCTCATGTATCATATGAGTTCCTCACCTAGCAAGTATGGAACGGTTGTGGCAACATCAACAGGATTGTTGTACAATCATTAGCTCATAAGTGATTGTTGTCGAATAAGAGAAACTCCCAGAAATTTTTCACCTTGAGTACTCTAAGTCAAGTTGAGTTGAGTTCCATTGAGTTGAGTTGAGTTGAGTCTGAGTTGATTGATGAGGTTTGATTTGTTGATAAGTCACTTGTCTACTTTTTATTCTTGCTTTAGATAGACATTTGATATTCCGATTTTAATTTGTAGTTGATGTTATTTCTATATTATTCTACCTATTTCTGTTTCATTTAGCTATTTTACATACCAGTACATTCCACGTACTGATGTCCCCTTTTTTTCTATTCATCATTTTATGATGCATAGGTAGGTACTAGGAATAGTCAACAGGCACACCGTTGTGAATATGAGCATTTCAGCTGAGTTGGTGAGCCTCCTTTACTTTAGAGGATGATCATTGTATTTATTTTCATCTTGCTATGAGAGTTAGACTTTGAGTTAGCTTTATTTTATTTTGAGGTAGCCATGGGTCTGTCATTGGCACCACCTGATAGTGATAGGGGCTTAATAGACTAGAGTTGGAGTATTGATGTTAAGACTTATTGAGCTAGTGTCCTTCTACTAGCCTTTTTATCTAATTGTTATTATTTTGAGACTAGATTACCCACTGCTATCTTTAGATTTTCGCTAATTTTATAGAGTTTATTGATTGAATGGATATGATGAGGCCAAGTGGTTTGTTTGGGACTAGCAATATTCTCTAGGTGCTAGTTATGTCTAGGGTACCCTCCCGGGGCGTTACACTAAGGTGATTTCTAAAAAGTTTCAGAATATATGGAACAAGGTGCAAAGCTAGACATGTTCTCAAATAAGATTCCAGAACCACTACAGAAAGAATATATTAAAAAGCATTGACCACCACCTTCAGAAGATATCATGGAATGGATTTGCGCAAGACATGCTTAACTTAGATTTGTGATCCTGTTGCTTGAGCTTCCTGATTTAGCCTCAAAGTTCTCATTACTAAGAAAATAATATCTATTGTTGTGATAGTTGATCCTATCTCATGGGCTCCTCCGAGTGGGAATACAAGTTCGCATGGTGGACCAGTGCCATTTGAACCTTTTGTTGCAGCCTTGCTACATGTATCAGATGATAACTCTGTGAAGAAACCCAGACTAATGGGCTAGTGTGATGCAGTTATCAAGTGAATGTTTGACAACTTCCATCTTCTTTGTATTGGGGCTTATGCTCTTTTCTCTGTACTCATATCTAGGATACCCAAGTCAAATAAATATTTTTTGATGACTATATGTTGAGGTTTCTTGTTTTATTGGTTTAAAGTAGGAGTTATGAGTAGAATTTATAAAGTTTAGTTGAAAGTGTTGCTCAAAGATAGAAAGAATATTTTTTTGGTCGAAATATAGTAATTTTTTCATATTAATTATGCCTCCGTTTGCACCACTTGATCTCATTGAGTCTCTAAGTTAAACGCCAATGTAAAAGATTTGGTCCCAACAAACTTCTAAAAATGTGTCTAAAGTGTATGTCGTATATTTTCTTCTGTTCCAATGAAATAAATATTGATAACTATATTGGTTATTTATAGAATCTTCTTTATTACGGCCATCTATTACTTTGACGTATCATTTTTTTTTTGCGCAAAACTTGCTTCAGTAACTAAATTAACCAACAAGCTATTTATCTAAACCAACTGCCATATATTTGATTAGAATTACAATCAAGCAAATGCATCAGATCAGATATTATTAAAAGTGAAAAGCTTCAACCATCAAAGTTGAATTACCATTTTGCTCTTACATTAAATTAATAAATATCTAATTAATTAAATATTAAGTAGTAAACTTATCATAAAACTTAAAATTTTCTATTTCTTATTGAGCTTTAATTATTGATCACTGCATCTTCTGCCGTTAAACTCATTCCAACAACACTATGCTTCACACCTTTTATCTCAATTTCAATATAATTAAGGTCATGGACATTCATAATATCCTTAATTATCATCCAAAAATGTTTCTTATCATAATTTCCTTAGTTATTGCAAATCAGTTATCAACAACAACAACAACAACATACCCCCGTGCCTCAAAAGGCTCCCGCTCATTGCGAGGTGAGGGGGGGTCGGATGTACGCAG
>JAOTQJ010000049.1:6433733-6443917 GCA_025642045.1 Solanum sejunctum
TTTTTGATATATACATGTACACTTATTTTCTGTATTTTGCATTTATGTATATTCGAGGGTATGACGGGGCCCTGTCCGGTCCTATGATTCAGTTCGTATGTGTACAGGTTTGTGGATATATGTGGGTGTGGGATATTGCATGTGGTATGACTATGTATGTATGATACATTTGTTGGGCAGTTCTACTATAGTGGTGACCTTGTCGGCCCGCATACATATGTGTATAGATATTTGGTGTATGCTGGGGTTGCTGTTTGCAGGTTTGGTTAGTCAGTAAAACAGAGGAAACTCTGCCGAATTTTTGATAGATTCCTTAGCTATTATAGTTGGAAATCCTATTTAGTATTTGTCTAGGTGCCTAATCGGCACTAATTACGGTCCCTGGGTTGGGTCGTGACAAAACAGAGCACTGCATATAGCAACCTCAAAAAGAAAAAAAAGTCACTCAATTGCTTGCACCATTGGAACCGAACGAAGAGGAACAAAAAAACTCTTAAGAGCTTTGGTTTGAGACTAGGAAGAGAAGCACAAAAGAAGGTTAGTTTTTAAACTTATTGATAGAGTTAATTTGTATTAATGGCTATAAATTGGGGTTAAGGGTTTAAGAAAAATTAAGAGTTAAGAGATAGAGTCATTGTGAAATTCTCATAATTAGAAGTAAATCCATATTTTATCTTCTCCTACGACCTTACTAAAGTTATTAGGCTAGGTGATTTACTTTGGGTGTTAAAATTTAGTGACATAGGATGAGTAATTGAACAACAAGAATAGTTTTGGATAACCGAATTGGATGAACAATTGTTAAGATAGGCAAAAAGAAAAAATTATTAGATTATTGCACCAATTGGATTACTCATGATTTTGGTATTACATATGTATATCATCAAATGGATAGGAAAAAGAAAGCCTAAAAGTGATTAGGAATTTCTAATGTTAGTACGAAATTATCCTGAACAAAGAAAGTAATATAAGATTTTATGACATGAATATAGATTGATCAAAGGAAGTCTTACAGATTGTTTGAAGTGACAAGTTTGGTAATCCGACACAAGTACGGTAAGTAGTAATCTTAACCCCAATTTGTGCTTTATAAGTTTTTATGATTTTTACATGATTTATAAAGTGAATTGATATTGAATAATTTGAATTTGCATATGGGATAAGTCCTTTTAATTGATATGTTACCAAAATAATTATTTGTCTTTTTATAGGAAAAGTATATTGAAACTGAGATGATTACTGTTATTGAATGGGTTTGACGTTTACTTGAGATATAAGTACTTTTATGTGTTTTTATTAAGTTTTGACATAATATGATTACAAGATTTACATGTCTTGTACTGCTTTGGAAAAGCTTATATAGTTTATAAAGAAAGAGTTTCAATAGGAGTAGACCTTGATGAATCTTGTAGCTAACGATGGGTTCGTTAGACCTGGTGCACTTTGTGTTACTAATTACAAATAGAGCGTTCGCAAGTGAGAAGGTAGAACTAGCATACCATTACTGATATCCCTCAAGTAGGATTTACTGATATGAAAGTTATAGTTATTGTCTATTTTTTCTCAAAATATAGACATACCAATAATCGATTACATGATTTATCCTTGGAAACCTCCCAAATGTATATGATTTGATATGAAAATATTTTATCGAGTTTAATTTTGAATATCTAAGTTAAATTACTTATACAAGACAACAAGATGAATTTTGACTATTGATTTTTGAAAGAGCATTTATTACATGATTTTGATGATTATACTAGCATATTTTCTGACTTATCCCTTATTAAAATGGTTGTGATTATTATTACTCACTAATCTAGTGTCTCCCCAGTATTTTATTTTTACAAAGTATATAGGTGATTTTAGCGGGGATTTAGTTAGCTAAAGGTAGCAAGTGGATTCCATAGTGACCCCGCTCTTGTTCGTGTGGGAACTACACTTATTTTGTTATGAACCCTTCTTGAAATTCTTAGAGAGTTGTTCCATAGTCGAGTTTTTATTTAGAGTCATAGGTATTCTTTTGTATATTTTTGGTATGTTATTGATTTTATGTTTATTCCTATTGTTGGAGACGAGTTGGTATTATTGTGTGGAGATTAGATTGGTAATTGACATAGTGACTTTATATGATTATTTAGTTGTTGTGTTGCTGAATTCTGAGACTAACAAAAATTATGGATAGGCCTAAAAATGGAGAAATTCTGCCTGATTCTTTGCAGAATTCTAGTAAGGCTTGCTTTGGGATCCTTTCTCTTAGCGTCGGTCATGATCCTAATTGGGTCGTGACAATGAATATGAATACTTTTAAATATTTATTTTGTAATTGAGCTAAGAAGTAAATTTATGTTTCTCTATCCATTTTGTTGATGTCATATTCTTTGAAAATAAAAGGTGAGTTGAGAAGAGGTGAAACCTGAGCTAAGTGTAAAAGAGACTAAGTGAGTCGAATGAGTAAATCCACTTACTTGAGTCATGTGTACAATAAACTACATTTTTTGGGAGTAGTATTGAACATCAATTTGTGTAAGAGTATAGAACAATAAATTATGTGTCCAACATAAGATCGGATCATTCCAAAATTAGTATGACTCATCACTTGCCTCTGAGAAGGCCTATTAAATGGATCCATAAGTTAAGTTCGTCCCTTACTCTTGTAAAGTACGAGATGACTCTGGCAATATGAGAAGACATTATATCATCATGAGTCTCATAATGATTGTTATCCGTTAGACAAACTCCCTAAAAGCAAGTATATTATTTTAGTATTTAACAACACTGCATATCTTTGTTCTGAAGTTTTACATGTATTCGTTAGATTCATTTTTATTTTCATTTAAGTTATTTTCCATATTTCTTTTAGAATGAGTATTCATTTTAGTTATTATTTATTTAGCTTTATTACATATTATGCATTCTATATACTAACATCATTTAGTGCTGCCAAATTTTATTACAGATTCAAGTACTCAAGATAGCAAACGCTCGATAGGACATCTTCCACCAGCAGGTGGTAAGACCTCCTCACTTTTACAGGGCTTAAGCTAGTTAGTTGAGTTTGTCTATTTTATAGTGAGGTAGTTGTGGGTCTTATAATGACACCTATTTTTAAGTAGAGGCTTCATAGATAATCAAAGTTTCTGAGACAATACATTATGTTTATTAGAAGCTTTAAATATTATTACTATTTATTAAGAGCTATTTTCAAACTATAGTATGCTTCCTTATGTATATTTTAGTATTTATTGAACTAGTCACATAAGCCAAGGGTTCAGTTGATACCAACAATAATTTAGAGAGTCACCACGTACAGGGTGTAAGCTCAGGGTGTGACACTCAGTTAGGTCTTAGTGTTGAATTTTGAATCGATCATCAGGGTTTGTTTCAATTTAAGTATCAAAATTGGATCTTGAATCGATACTTGAGTTCATTTTAATATCAGAAACTATTTTCCTTAGAAGATTAGGGTTCAGGGTATGACGTCAGCCCTTAAATATGTAGGTCAAGCAAGCTCCTCTAAAGGTGGCGACTTCACGAATTTCTACTCTCTAGCAAAAAATAAAAGATATTTTTTGAAAAATATTTTAATTCATCAACCAAACATGGTACCAACTTATCACGATTCGACCTTATAGGTTATGATGATGCCTACGTTAACCCTCTGATAGGCAAACTAACCCGTAATCTAAAGCTTCTAACAACGGGTGTGAAAGTATATTTGAAGACTAAAATAGGTAAGGATATTGCTCCCACTTGTCTGACTTAGCCTCTCTGGTGGCCTACTCAATCGAACGATTCCTCCATTGGACCTTAACCATATGTATAGCTCTGGAGTGAAGATGTCCAGCATCTCTAGCGGAATATGGATACCGACCCTTTAATAAATGCTATATGGTCATCTAACTCATCAGAATCATACTATAGTACATGATACTTCTCTGAAATATACCAGCGTAGCATTGAAACATAGAAAGCCAAGTGTATAGCCTAATATGCTAGAGACAAGGCTAACTAATAAGAAACTACATCAATTCTCCTCAACATCTCAAACGATCCAAGATACTAGGGGCTAATCTTACGCCCTTCCAAATCTCATCACTCCCTTTAAGCAGGATACTTGTAGAAACACTCTATCACCAATATCAAAGCATAAAGGATGGCATTTATGATAAACATAATTCTAATGTCAAATTTGGCTATCCTCAATATGCCTTGTATCGCTCAAACACTGGATAGAGCCTCTAAAAGCAAATCTGTACCATACAATCTATGTTCTATAGACTCAAACCAACCAATAGTAGTGCAAAAATGCCTACCATAGAAAGCCTCAAACATTGCCATTTGTATACTCAAATGATAGTTGTTATTGTATGTAAACTCTGCTAGGGGAAAGAACTAATTCCATTAGCCGCCAAACTCTAATACATAAGCTCTCAGTAAATCCTCAAGGACTTGGATAGTATGCTCTAATTGGCTATCATCATGTGGATGAATATTTGTACGTAAGTCAACCCGTGTTCCCAATTCCCTCTGAAAAGCTCTCCAAAAGCAGGAGGTAAACTAAGAACCCCAATCTGATATAATAGACACCGGGACCCCATAAAGATGGACTACCTCATAAATATATATATGGGCTAACTGCTCAAAACTTTAGGAAGAACAAATCTGGAGAAAGTGAGTTGATTTGCCATTGATCAATAATGGCTCAGATGCTATCAATTCAGAGGAAGTACAATCACAAATTTCATGGTGATCCGCTCCCACTTTCACTCAAGAATAGGTAACCTCTGAAGCTCTCTAATGAGTCTTTGATGCTTTGCCTTTATCAGCTAACAACTAAGATAAAGGGATATATAAACAGTTATATATCTTTATATACCATCCCACCAGTAATGCTACCTTAAATAGTGATACATCTTTGTTGTGTCGGGTGGATAAAATATCTGAGACTCCATCTGAAATCATAAATCTCATATAGAATCAATTGTATCAAACTGCCAACTATGGGAACACACAATCGTCCATCAAATTTGAGGACCCCATCTGAGTCTTTAGTAGCTTGGCCATCAGCACCCGTGTAAAACTCGATCTCTAAGGGCAGTCGATGACTCATTCTCCAACTATCTAGCACAGATCTAATGAAAAAGAAAAGACTGAGTCCCGATGAAGGCTAGCACCTATCTAGAGCCTGAAATATTCAATCTCACCATAGGCTAGCACCTATCCTGAGCCTGAAATATTCAATCTCACCGTTGTTTTAGCTAAGGATTGGATGTCAAAAGTCACAGAAAGCTCCACGGTGGGCAAATAAGCTGAGTTATGCATACTGACGCTCAAGGCATCCATTACTATGTTTTCTTTGTCCAAATGATGATTGGAAAAATTTTTCACTCGCTAATCAAACATGAGAAAATAAATTAGAAACCAAATTATTTTTCAAGAAAATATTTTTGGATAATATTTTTTTCATAACAAACACACTCTAAATATTATATTTCTTTTATAATAACTTTGTTCTAGTGTATTATACTTTGTTATATGAATTTTATCTTACGTATTAAGATTATAAAAAGAATTGAGACAACTTTGATAGTTCTCTGATCTTATGGGTTCTTTATGTTTATAAGCAAAACAGAAGAATAAAAATTTGAATTGCTTGTGTAAACAAAACTTCAATTTCATCTTATGTTTTTTATTAGTATTTCAATCATGATTTCATCTTACATATTCAAACGAATCCTAAGTAAGTTGTTGGGGGTATATGATACACCTTTTAAGAAAAATATTATCACAATTCAAATGATTAGAATCCTTGAAGAAATTCCAATTAAGACTCCTAGCATGTCAAACATATATAAGATAATAAAACAAGAATAGAAAGAAAAGCAAAAGGTAAGTATAAAAATAAAATCTAATAATAGAAGAAAGATTATGCCCAGATACACAGACTTACACATCTTTGTTTAATATTCCTCTAGTAATATAGATGGGATGATAAGTAGTAAAATGGTTCAAACATAATAAAGAATAAAAATTTAAATGACTTATCCAAGAAGCATGAGAACTTACAAATCATATGAATCAAATCTTCAATCTCGTTATGAAAGTGAAATGTAGAGTAATTGTCTATCCCTATATTTTAGTACAATGTAGGCAAAAAAATATGCATTAATACTTTTAGTGTGATAAGTGTATGAGCAATGCAACGTAAAATGTCATGATGTGCAATTGATCAAGTTAGCAAAATATGTGAAGTAAATCATTTCAAATATGGTAGCAAATCATGAAAAAGGTCAATCGAATTTGAGAATCATAATGAAGTCCTACGAGAATATAAACACAATGGTGATACTCATAAATCCTTGTAAGAAATTAATTAGAAACCTTAAAATATCATAACTCATAATGAGAACCATAAATTATAGTGATAATCATAAATATTGGTGAGAAATACCTTAAACATTGTAATAGCTACCATCAATTGACATAAACTACGTGAGCTATAACATAAAGTCCCAATGTTGTTCCTGCATCGGAGGAAAAAGGAAAGATTATTTGTCAAGGCAGACTCTGTTATGCCTAAGCAGATCTGCAAAGCTACATAAGGGATCAATCCTCTACTAATTGGTAATTCGCAGGTGATCTTTTTTCCTATGATGACATGTATTTATAGGATAATGATATCTTACTACGAGTCTCCTGACTCTACTATGAGAGAGATCTTCTATCCCAAAATTTGCTCGATGCTAATTAAACTCTCAAGAGAAAAATCTAAATCATATATAAATCACAAAGTCATGTCATGTGGAGAGATAATGACTACTAACCCATCCACTTTCCATACTTAAGTGAGAGAACACACAATCGTTCATACTTGTCTTACATAATATCATAGAGCTTAAATCATACTTATCATAAAACTTTTTGAAGGACTTGACAATTCGTAATCATAGCTTGTAATGAAAAGTAGGGTAAAATCATGTGTTCACAAGTAATTAACTTGAAATTCTGTAATTTGCACGAATTCATGTAAATTTATAAAGAATATGATCAATTGAAATCATACTTAAGGAAACTCACATTGAATTTCATGAATCCATGATGGAACTTGAGAAAAAAGTTGCATGTAAAACTTTAAAATTCATCTAATTAATATCAATTATGCATAGTTCATGCAATACATTGCTAATTGAATCATAATTGAATAGACCAATAACCAATATCATGAACTCAAGATAACATATAAAATAATCTTTGAAATCATATAATTAATAATAATTCATACATAATTAGATCAACACTCATAATATAAAACATAATCCACTCAAATGAATGAGGAATCATCAAACCCATAAATTCTATATATATTTGAATTTGGTAGAAAAAGTTGAGATTTCTTTGGGCTCACGAGATGAAAAGGATTCATGACTAAATACCCACATACCTTGAGTGAGTATCTTGAAGAAAGTTTGAAAATTGATGGAGAAATTGAAAGAATCCTTGCTTGATCTTTAATGGAGCCTTGGAAGAGCTTTCTACAGTGAAAATTTATGCAATAGACGAATTGTCAAAGAATGAGAGAAATTTGGTGGGTTTGAATAGTTATATACTTAGGAGAATGTCTCAAAATGACATAGTATAGGAGGTGGGAGGGTAGAAAAAGTCTAAAATAGCTCTCATTAAAAAAATGTGTTGGATAGATTTTTGGTCCCAAATTCGTGATGCAGACTCTACCGTCTCAAGTTTTCATATTTCTAGTAAAACAGTTATAACTTTTTATTTCGAACTCAAAATGAGGAAAACTTGGTGGCATTGGAAAGAGAACTCAACGACCTTTAATTTGATAGGTTCTATGCCACCTATCTTTATATATTTAGAGATATGATTATTTGAAGTTGACCTTATATGAATTCATGTAAAAAGTTGGCTGATAGAAATTCTTTAAATTAGGCTTGGTGTAAGAGATCCCATATGACCCTAAACCACATATAATACATTTTAAAACTTAGGAGTTGATCCTAACATATTTATACAATTTGAAGTCGTTAGACGACTTAACTTTTATTAAATGTTATATCAAAGCTCCATCGCGAAGAAGATTTTAACTCAATTTTGTGCTATAGGGTTCTTGTGACCTTAATTCATCTCCAAATCTACTCTAACACTAAAGAATTGACTTTTGCACTTATGCTTAATTAGTAATCATCTAATACAACCTTATTCGGAGAAAGATCGCTTGGTTTTAGCTTAAATATATTTTTTGAGGATGTTATAAATATTTAAGGACATAAATTAAAATTATTTTTCATTATTATCCTTTTAATTATTTCTAAATTATTCTTTTAGAAAATATAAAATAATTAAAATCTTCATTAAAAGAAAGAGTAAACACGAAAAATAATCTCAATATTTCACTTATTTTTTTAAAAGAATTTTAATAATTCACCTAATATAAACGAGACAGAATAATTGAAATCCTACCCCTAATATACCGATACAATTACCACTGTATTTCCAATAATCAATTAGATATCTTTTGTATTTCTCTTTGGTCTATTCTTTATTTCGTTTTCGTAGAGCATTATGGCTGTCCAGAAACCAATGCGAAGGTGGGAGTCATTGGTAACTTGATGCATAGATGGACTTCATTAATGCTTACTCAAACCCTGTTCAATTAATATAACATCATAAAATTGGAAGGAAAAAACAAGAATATATTCTTGAGGTTTTAATATATTTATTTAATTTTGATCTTATGTAAATTTTTTTTTTAAAAAACGTTAAATCTTATAATTTAAATAAAGGCATATAAAAACATTAAAATATTGTGTAATCTTATGATCCTATCTAAACATTTTATGTGAAAAAATACAACTAAAAAAAATAAGTAAATCAAACAAAATAAAATTGCTGAATAACAGAAAAGAAAAGGAAATCATCAACTCATACTTGGGCCCAGTCGCAGCATGGTTGACCCATTGAAACTACATGTTTTTGGCTTGAATCATTGCCCAAGAACTAACAAATTGTTTGTTAAAAAAGTTACACTATTATACATACATATAAATATACCCATAATTATTGATGAATCGGAAGCAGATTTAAATCCTCGAATTAGCCATTGAACCCTGTTTGACTCCACACTGCACCTCGTACTCGACTCATGTCCCGGCCCTTCAATGTCCGTCCCACGCCTTCAAATACCGAATCCGTTACTGATTTTCGAGATCTACCATATCCACGAGCCAAATATTCATGTGGTGGAAACATATTCAACTCATGATCATCGACACCATCGTCCGAGTCATGAAATGACTCAACCAAGTCGACACCATATATCTTTGACCACTCAGGAACATTCACAGGAGCCGAACATGCCATGTGGCCTCCACGTGAAGACTCCACTGCCACGCTGTCTTGTCCACGAAATTGATGAATGATTCGAGATGACGACGTTGCTTTACCTATATCATCAAAACCCAATGACAAGCCACCTCCAGCTTGGCAGCGGCGCCGGCTCCTAAAACTTCCAACGTCACTCTCTATTATCAAGCGTGAGTTATCATCAATGGTTGACCAGACATCATCTTCTCCCAATTCCGATGTTTCGTTGACTATCTCATTTCCATGATTGTAACTATAACTTCCTAAATACCTTTCACTCATACTAATAGTCAACTTTCGACCTTTCATATTAACCTAAAGTATGTTATATCTATTTCAAGTATATACTTTCTTTAATTAACTACTTCAGGCTAAGGGTTACCAAAATCTTGATTTCCCAGCTATCACAGAAAAGATTCATAAATGATGCTATGTTTTAGCTCTCTGAGAGAAATCTCTAACGTGTAGAGTCAGCTTCTAAGACTGGTGTTCTATATATAGGATGTGATAGCGAGAGGGGTAACAAAATTTGCACTTCATGTGAATTTGGAGTTCACTTTGCTGTCATCATTAATATATCATTGTAAATATTAGAGTAGGTATGGTGAATCAAAACTCTTCGAAACTGTGGCGTAATATACCACAAATAAAATAAATTATTAAATTAAAATGAACAAAAAATGAACAAACAATTATTTAGGTTGAGATAGAAATATCTCGCTCTTTTTCCATCAATCTCGGATGGAGTCAAAGATTGACTATTTTTTGGCTTTGGAGTATAATGGAATAAAGCAAAATGG
>JAOTQJ010000049.1:6454201-6467803 GCA_025642045.1 Solanum sejunctum
TTACAATTGTCGTTAGGATTTTTGTTTAAAACTACCATATTTTCCATTCCACATTTGTTTATTTTATGGAAGTAGAACATATGACCGAAGTAGAATATCTAGTAGAGTTGTTTCAACCTATTCCTTGTGGGACTGAACTCTAAATTGGGCAAATAGATTGCTAAAAATCTTCTATATTTTCTATAAGGAAGTATATTTGAAGTAGTTATCAATATGAATCGTGAAAGTCATGAACAAAAAAGAGTTGAGTTTGAACATAACTTTTCTAAAACTTGAAGGTTTCTTTGTATTTTCTCAAAATTGAATCCAAATGATTGTATAAGAACTGAATATTTTCAAACGCATAACTATATCACTCTTGAATGATGGGATTGATTGGATAGTGTCATTGGTTAAACGATTTGATTGTGATAGAATTGATGAATTAATAAGAGTCTAATGAGACTGTCAAATAGATAGATTTGAATTGATTGTGTGAGTATTATGACCATTGAGTTTTTGGAGGAGTATCGAGCACCGCACTGAGTGAGAGTAAGGAACAACTCAAATAAAACAACTATGTAACCAAACATAGATGAGAATTGAACCATAAATTGTTGAACTCTTTTATTTTGTCCCTTAAGTGGACTTGATTGATTGGCCTAGATCCATTATTTGTTTATTCTTCTTTATCCTGGTAAAGTATTAGATGGTTTTGGCAATAATAATGAGCGTGTTGTACGATCAATGGCTCATAAGTGATTGTTGTCAGATAAGAGAAACTCTCATATTTTTAGTACTTTAATAATTGGATTGGATTGTATATGACTAGATGTCTAAACCTTATTCCTAATCTAGACTTATGACATTATAGTTGAGTTCCCCGTTTTTGATCTGAGTTATCACAGTTGATGTTGTTCTACCATGATGCATGCATATTTCTGCTATTTTAATTACTTGTGTATTCTATTTATTAACGTCTATTTGAGCCTACACTATTTCTGATGCTGCGACAAATACTAGAGGTCATCAACATGCACTTCATTGAAGATCTTATCTACATTTAGCTTATTAGTGAGTCCTCCCATGTATTCGAAGGATATCATCTTGAAGTCTTTGAATTGGAATTTTATTTTGATTTAAGAAAGCCATGAACCTGTCATTTGCACCATCTAGATAGTAATGATGGAGGCTTTTCGTAGACTAGACAGTGATTAATTTAATATTGAGATCTCTATATATTGATTCGTTCTTTTCAAACTATTCTCTTGATGTTGAATTGGAGTTAGATTAATGGCCTTTGGCCATTATTGATTAAGTTACTCTTCTGAGATAATCCTTGATTTGCTAAGTGTTTCGGTGTTGAAGGGACTAGCAATTAGGCCAAACGGTTCATTTGGGGATCAGTAATTATTTTTGAGTGTCGGCCACGCCCAAGGTACCCTCCAGAGGCATGAAAAAATCTGAAGCATTAGTCTTGGGATTATATTCTGCAAAGCAGTAGTATTGTTCTCCATGAAGCACTTTTCTAAAATGCTTGGTTGTCTTTTTTTTTTAAAGAGTGACGTATAGTTTCTTTTTTTATTATATAGGGTTATTAAGTTGTTTTTAATAATATTAAATGGGTAATTTAACTTTTAAGTATTGAGTTCATGCTTCTAAAAAAATATAGATAGATAGATAAATAGATATAAATATAGATATTTGTCATGCATCATTTGCATTAAAATATGTATGCTTTAAAAATTATTGGAGTGTTAACAGGCATTGATCCTCATTATAGTATTAAAATGAAAGTCACGACCCAAAATAGATCGCCATCAAAACAAGATGAAAGAAAATGGAAACCATCTCAAAGATAACATAACAACTCTCAAAATCTGGAGTCATGAGTATAAGAGCATCTAAAGAAATACAGAAACGTAAATACATATGTATCAAATGAAAAACAAGGTTGTCTCAGAGTATCTGATACAAAGTCTAGAAGTGGAAATGAAGAAAATCCCAAGGACCCATGTTGACTCGAAGAGTAAGACTCACCGCAAGGATCTGGATAGATGAAACGAAGATCAACTAGAGTGAATCAGTTGTCGTGTGTAGGTCCCTGTACTCGATCTGCAGGGATGAAACAGAGTAGGAGTAAATACACCAAAATATACCCAATAGGTTTAACTGATTGGGTAAGAAAAATCGAAACATGTAATAACAAAGAACCTTATCCCTGAATTCAAAAAATAAGTACTCAACAAAATATACATAACAATGATGAGCTAAGATCTCCTCCAGAACCTATAATACCATAAAACCATAATATGAATGCGATGCACAACTCATCAGTCTAAACAACAAGTGTGTCACAGCCTTGCCAACTACTCATGGTCAAGGTAATATCATAAAGCCATAACCTTGCCACCTGTTGTGCTCAAGGGATATCAGAATGCCACAACCTTCCAACCTACCCATGGTCAAGTGATATTATCGTGCCAAGTCTTTGCCATCTACCTGTGGTCAAGGTATATAAGTATAAATCTCACCTTTACCTCCTACTTGGATCAAAAGGGTGGTACCAATGTGAATCATAATGCCCTTGCCTCTTACCCAGGTCATGGGATGATACAAGCAACAAATAATAAATGTAAATCAATGATACAATCCAAATATGCATGTAAATGTGTAGAATAGCATTAAAATAGCAATATCCATGTATAAACCTCATAATAATCATATGTACTCAAATAGTAATGCCAATTGTCACAGCTAGTGCCCTAACTGTCATCATGTTTTAGACCATCATAATTATATCAATAGTAAAGAGCATCAATAATATCAAACTTTACTCATCACGAGTATGCAAGAACATTAATAATATCAGACCTAACTCATCCCAAAGTACAAATATATTAAGGATATAGGACGTAAATATTCAAAAAATACAAGTATATCAATGATACCAAAACTAACTCATCCCAATTAGTCTCATTTAGTCACAATTGATCTCATGTCATTATCATTCCATCATTTTTCATCTCGATTCATCGATAGGATCAAAATTATATCATAATTCGGCTCAACTAGAATCACATTTTCTATCATTATCTCAACACATCTACTCAATTACACAATTATCCATCTAAAGCTCACAATTATCATATGAACATGATCAATAACTAAATTTAGTCCCAAAAGGTTAGTTGAACCTACCTTAATATCGAAACTCCACTCGGACAAGCTTTTGATCAACTCAATCCATAAATCGATCCCCCAATTTGATCAACCAACCACCAATAAAAATCTTCAAAAACTTTTCCTCAAAATTGCCTCAAATAGCTTGGAAGTTCAATAATGGATTAAAAATGATGTTTTATGATTTTAAAACTATCCAGGTATAAAAACTACTCCGCAATCGGGGACATGGAGCCACGAATGAGAGGTTCAAGATAACAAATGCTCCAAGGACAAAAGAGCTGACCCTCCACGAACATGTGGAGCAGGGCGCGAATGCAAAGGTCTAGGACACCTGCAATAGATATCAGCAAAAACAAGCAATGCCAAGTCTAATTTCCTACTCGAAATGGAATATGAAACTTATTGCAACTCGGAATTTCCCAAATCAAATATGTATTCATATTAGAAATGAGATCCAGACTCAACAGAATAGTCAGAAATTAATTTTAAGCTCTCCTTATAGTTTAAAAGTCAAAATACTAACATTGCCTTCGGTAACTCCAAAAATTACTCTGAGACCATTTCTAGCATTAGTTTTACCACTCAAAACTATTGGAACTTTCAGAATCCGATCCGATCTTTTGAAATTTGAATTTTGACCAAAGTCAAACTTTAGTTTTGCAAATAATTAAAAATGAAACTTTGGGCTTAAAATCCTCGTTTTAACTTTGAATCTGTTTTGTAACTTCTCCTAGTACAATTTCATGTTTCCAAGCTGATAGAATTGACAGATCCCCGATCGAATACTCAAAACTCAAAATGATATAAAAACTCATTTTTTCAACTACTTAAGCTTCCAAAAATGCTAAAACTCATATTTTCAACTTTTGAGACTCAGGATTTCAGTTCCAACTATTCAAATAGTTTAAAACAAGACCAAAGCAACTTAATAAAGGGTAAAACAGTAATTTTCATAGATAAGACCAAAAATGACTAACTAGGTAATTATAAAAAGTGATAGCTAAAAATAATGTTCGTCCTCAATCATAAAGGAAAAGAAAGTACCTGAAACCTCAAAAAGGATAGGATATTTGTCCTGCATGTCAGACTTCAACTCCTAAGTAGTCTCATCAATAGGACGGTGTCACCACTAAACCTTCACGGAAGGTATATCTTCGGATCTCAATCTCTAGACCTGTCTGTCCAATATAGTTATAGGCTCTTCTTCGAAGGATAAATTTTGACCTAACTCAATAGAGTCATAAAAGTCACATGGGACTGGTATGTACAGAAAGAGCATAAAAACATGAAAAAAAAGGATGTACAATAATCTCGGTAGTAAAGCCAACTCATAGGCTACCTCATAAACCCTCCTAAAAATATCAAAAGAGCCAATGAATCTGGGACTAAGCTTGGGCCTTTTCTCGAATCTCATTACACCCTTCGTGGATAAAACTTTCAATCATACACTGCCGCCAGAGAGAACTCGAGAGGCCTAACCATCTTATCAACATAACTCTTCTAGTGACTCTGCGCTATCAGAAGTCTACTATGAATCAGTTGGACTTGCTTCATGGCATCCTAAAGCAAATCAACACCCAATACCTCAGCCAGATCTGAATCAAACCATCCAATGGGTGATGAACACCTTCGGCCATACAAGGCCTCAAGTGGTGTCATCTAGATGCAGGAATGGTAATTGTTGTTATATGCAAACTCTGCTAATGGTAAGCATTGGCCCATCAGGCTCCAAAGTAAATCACAGAAGCTTGAGTATGTCCTTCAATACCTGAATGGTCTGCTCTGACAGACCATCAGTCTGAGGGTGAAAAGCTAAACTCAAATCTACTCTAGTACCTCAACCAAGCTACAAAGCCCACCAAAAGTGTGAAGTAAATATAGACCCTCTGTCTGATACTATAGACATTAGCATACCATGCAATCTAGCAATGTTATAGATATATAACATAGCCAACTGCTCTTCACTATAGCTAGTATTCACCGTAAGAAGTGTGCCTACTTGATCAATTGATCAACAACCACCCAAATTAAATCAAACTTGCCCAAAGCCATGGGCAAACCTGTAACAAAATCCATAGTCACTCTCTCCCACTTCCACTAAGAAATGGGCATTATTTGCATCGATCCACCTGGCTTTTGATGCTCATACTTCACCTGCTGATAATTTAAATACTTAGCCATGAACTCACCTATATCCTTCCTTATGCCAAACTACCAATAATATTGTTTAAGATCATGATACATCTTAGCCATACCCGGATGGAAGAAATATCTAGCACAATGGGCCTCCTCTAATATCAATCTTATGTAGTTTCCAATTTTATGCAGACAAACTCTTCCATTAGCCCTCAAAACACCATCAGAATCAATAATAGCCACCTTGGTTTCACCTCTTAACACTTTGTCATGAATCAAGCACAATCTAGGATCCTCAAACTGATGAGTACATATCTGATCAAATAAAGAAGATCTAGCCAAAATACTCTGAGAAGGAGAAATGTCAAAACAGACCATCTATCTAGTAAGTGATTGAACCTCCAAGGCTAAGGGTCTTTCCTCCACCTTCAAGAATGCTAAACTCTCCATACAATTAGGTTTTCGGCTCCAAGCATCTGCCACCACACTAGCCTTTCTAAAATGATATAGAATAGAGATATCATAGTCTTCAAGCAACTTCAATTACCTGCTCTATCTCATGTTCAGATTAGGCTAAGAAAAGATATATTTAAAACATTGGTGATTAATAAGATCTAACAATGCACTCCATAAAGATAATATTGCCATAACTTCAACACAAACACAACTACATCCAACTCTAAGTCATGGGTAGGGTAGTTTCTCTTATGCACTTTCAGCTCTCTAAAAGTTCAGGTTATCACCTTTCCCCTCTGCATTAGCACACCACCCAAACCTACACCACAAGTATAACAATATATAATAAGTGGAACTTTGTCCTTGGGCAAGGCAAGGATAGGTGTTGAAGTCAACAAATCCTTGAGTTTTTGGAAGCTCACCTCACAATCATCCAACCACCGAAATACCACAGCATTTTTAGTCAATCTAGTCAATGGGTTGTTATAGATGAGAAACCCTAAATAAAAGCCCGATACTACCCAGCTAAACCAAGGAAATTCCAAATCTCAGTAGCAGAAGTAGGCCTAGCCCACTCACAAATAGTTGCTACCTTGGTCGGATCAACCATAATATCCTTCTTTTGACACAAAATAGCCAAGAAATGCAACAGACTCAAGTCAAAACTTGCACTTTAAGAACTTTTCATACAATTTCTCTTCCCTCAATCCCTGAAGTATGGTCCTCAAGTGTTGACCTGATCTGCCTCACTCTTGGAATGAACCAACATATTATCCATGAATACAATCATAAAGATGTCTAAATAGGGCGTGAACACTCAGTTCATTGACACCATAAAAGTAGTTAGGATATTAGTCAATCTGAATGACATAACCATAAACTCATTATGCCTATAACGGGTCTTGAAAGCTATCTTTGGGATATCATACTCCCAAACTCTCAATTGATGATACCTGGACCTCAACTCAATCTTGGAGAATAACTAGCCATACTGCAGCTGGTCAAAAAGATCATTAATGCAAGGAAGGGATATTTGTTCTTAATGGTAACTTTGTTAAGCTAATGATAGTTAATACACAAACACATAGTGCCATCCTTCTTCTTCATAAATAATACAAGAGCACCCCAAGGAGATATACTCAGATGAATAAAGCCTTTCTTCGACAAGTCTTCCAATTGTTCCTTTAACTCCTTTAATTCAGCCAGAGTCATCCGATAAGGGGGCAAATAGATATAGGCTTAGTGCCCGACTTTACATTAATAGCAAAGTCAATGTCATAATCTAGCAGAAAACTAGGCAAAATCAGTTAGAAATACATCCATAAACTCTCTAGCACTAGTTGTTTCCAATGATTGGGATTTTTGAGAAACATCCCAACATGAGCTAAATATGCCAAACACCTCTTCCTCATCAATCCACAAGCATGAATATAAGAAATAACACCTTTCGGATAATAACTTGGTGCTCTAGTCCACATCAATTGGGGTAAGGCAGGGTAAGATAAGGTCACGTTCTTCACATGACAGTCAAGAATAGCATGATAAGGTGATAACCAGTCCACACTCGAAATCACAACAAAGTCTACCACATCTAACAATATCATATCAGCAACAGTATCACTCCCCATAAAAGTCATAACACAACCTTGGTATACCTGATTCATTATTAAAGATTCACCTACGGGTTGGATACATATATAGGTTCGGCAAGCGACTCATACATAACATCAATATCAGGAGCAAATTAGGCCGACACGTAGGAATAAGTAGAGCCTGGATCAAATATAACTAAATCTGAACAATGGCACACTAGAACATACCTATGATTATTGCATCAGAAACCTCTGTCTTGGCTCTATTTGGGACTGTATAGCAAACTCTATGACCACCACTAGATTGTAGCCTTCACGGGCTCCACCTCTTGTTGTATCAAGACCTCCTCTAGCATTATACCTCATGCAATAAGAGGTGTTTCTAGCTGTTACTTGAGATCCTGAAGCCAGAGTAGGAAACACACGTTATGGACAACAGTTGGAGAAGTGCCCAACCTCATCACAAAAAATAAAAAGCCTTGGGGTCTCGCCCCTAAGATGACTGTATCGTGGAACCACCACATCTAGCTGAACCAAGGGAGCTATCATGGCCTGTCTGAATAGACCTAGACCCGTCACCACTATCAAATGCTGGAACAGTTGTTTAAACTGCCCAGCCATTATGGCTCTATCTCTAAAATCCTCTATCCTGAGGCCAGGGTGCACTAAATTAACCATGTTAATGATATCTCTTCCCGCCACCCTATCTATCATGCCTGATACGCTCTATCATACTAGTGCTATCCATAACACTCTAAAAAGTACCTCCAGCCAACACTAAAAAAGTTGTAGCCTCTTGAAGTATTCTGCCAAGCCCTTGGTAAACCATTGAATCCTCTCTAACTCAATGGTAATAATAGACAAGGCATATTTGGCAATGTATGAAATCTAGCCTCATAATTAGAAATAGATATACAACCCTATTATAGCCTATCAAACTCGTCTCGGCGGTTGTCTCATAGGTTGTAAGGCACGGACCTCTCCAAAAATATCTCTGTGAACTACCCCCAAGTCATAGTTGGAGATCCAACTTGTTTACGGGCCACAATTGACCTCCACCATTCCTTGGAAAGACTAGTGAATTGGTATGAAATGTAGGAAACTCCATGAGACTCAAGAATAGCCAAGTTGCATAACCAGTCCTGGCACTCCGATAAAAAAACATAGGCTCTATCACCAGAAGTGCCATCGAATCGTGGCGGAGTGAACCGTACAAACCTCTCAAAGCTCTTTTGCTCCGCTGTACACATGGCTAGATAGCAAAAAATGGTAGCATAATAAATAAAGGAGGTGCAATAGATGGAGCAACGACCAAACTCTAAAACTAAGAACCCGAACTCGATCTAGATGACTGAAGCGAAAACATAAAAGTCATAGTAGAAGCTGTCAAAATTGTTGAAGGACAAGCATGAAGCATAGCTAGCTTGGATATGGCCATAGAAGGACCAACTGGTGTGGTAGAAATTGGTACATCAATAGTAACTGTGGCAGGAGGTGCTCCTTCCAATCTAGCCAATACCCTCAAGAATAATTCCTGAACTAAGGGTGTAGTCTTTGGGGTTGACGATAGCATAATAGGATATGTATGCTCTTCTCTCTCAAAATTAGGCTCTAGAGAATCCAATTGAGTTTCTCCCCTGTGCGAAGTTGCACCTCTAGCAATGGCTCATTTCCTAAACCTGTCCTGAACTCTGTCTTGACCTCAAGTGTGAGCCACATTAGCTGCCTTGGGCTCTCCCACTAATCGATGAGATTTAGTAATCGACATCTATGCAGAAGGAGTAGATTAGATAATTTCAAAGTGGGTAACACAAAGAAACACATGAATAGAAGCAAGATATGAAAACCTTTTCCTATTAAGTATCCCATAGCCTCGTGAAGATGGGTATGGACGTCTACACACTGATTTGTGAGACTTTACAAGACACCGTGCTCATAAATCATGAGCCCAATGATCCTAGAGCTCTAATACCAAACTTGTCATGACCCAAACCGGATCGCAAACTAAAGAAGATGAAATAAAGTGGAAACCATCTCAAAGATAACATAACAAATCCTAAAATCTGGAGTCATGAGTACAAGAGCATCTAAAGCAATACAAAAGTATAAATACACATATCTCAAATAAAATACAAGGTTGTCTTAGAGTATTTAGAGAAAATGAAGAAAATCCAAAAGACCCATGCAACTCGAAGATTGAGCCTCGCCGAAAGGATTTGGATGGATACAACGAAGATCAACCAGAGTGAATCAACTACCTTGTGCAAGTCCCTGTACTCAATCTGCAAGGAAGAAACAAAGTGGGAGTGAGTATACGAAAATGTACCTTGTTGGTTCAATCGACTGGGTGAGAGAAATCGAAATAAGTATGTAATAACGAAGAACCTTATCCCTACATCCAAACAGGTAGTACTTAACAAACTATACACAATAATGATGAGCTAAGATCTCTTCAAGAACCCATAATGCCATAAAACCATAATATGGATATAATGCACAACTCATTATTCCAAATACCAAGTGTGCCACAACCTAGCCACCTGCCTGTGGTCAAGGTAATATCATGATGCCACAATCTTGCCACCTGCCCATGGTCAAAGGATATTAGAATGCCACAACTTGCCACCTGCCCGTGGTCGAGGGATATTATGATGTCAAGTCCTTGCCACCTACTTGTGGTCAAGTAATATAAGTATGAATCTCACCCTTGCATACTACCGAGTCAAGGGATGACACAAGCAACAAACAATAGATGTAAATCATCAATGGTGCAACCCAAATATGCATTTAAACATGTAGAATAGCATTAAACAGGAATACCGATGCATGAAACTCATAATAATCATATGTACTCAAGGAGTAATATCAAGTGACACAGCTAATACCTAAATCGTCATCATGTTTTAAATCATCATAATTATATCAATAGTCAAGAATATCAATAATATTGGACCTTACTCATCCCAAGTATGCAAGAATATCAATAATATTAGACCTAACTTATCCTAAAAATACAAATATATCAATGATATCGGATCTAGCTCATCCCAAAAATACAAGTATATCATTGTTATCAGACCTAACTCGTCCCAATTAGTCTCACAAGTCTCATTTAATCACATTTGATCTCAAGTAATCATAATTTCATCATATTTCATCTCACTTCATCGACAGGATAAAAATTATATCACAATTCGGCTCAACCGGAATCACCTTTTCCATCATTATTTCAACAAATCAACTTAATTACACAATTATCCATCTAAATCTCACAATTATCACATGAACATGATCAATAACTTAAATCTAATCCCGAAAGGTTAGTCAAAGCTACCTCAATGCTGAACTACACTCAGATAAACTTTCAATCAACTCAATCCACAAATTGATTCCCTAATTTGATCAACCACTAACAAAAATCTTCGAAAACCTTTCTTTCAAATTGCCTCAAAGAGCTTGGAAGTTCAAAAATGGTGTTTTGCCAGTTTAAAACTGTCCAGGTATAAAAACTATACCGGGATTGCGGAGATGGAGCTGCAAATGAGGGGTTTAAGCTAAATAACCCTCCACGAATGCTGGCTCACATCTGTGAACGCGGAGGTCAAAGGAGTTGAGCCTCCGCGAAAGCGTGGAGAGAGGCGCGAATGTGGAGGTCTATGACACCTGCACTAGATATCAGCAAAAATCAGAAATGTCAAGTTCAATTCCCTACTTGGAATGAACCCTTGAAACTCATCCGAACTGAGACTTTCACAAACCAAATATGTTTCCATATTAGAAATAGCGATCTAGAATCAACGAAATAATCAAAAATCGATTTTAACGCCTCCTCGCCACAATTACCAATGCAAGCCGATAAAACTAGTTTAAAATTCAAAATATCAAAACTTTCCTCGACAACTCGAAAAATTATTACGAGATCATTTCTAGCATCAGTTTCACCATCTAAAACTATTGGTACTATTGGAATTCTGATCCGAGCTCTCAAACTCCGAATATTGACCAAAGTCAAAATTTGATTCCTAAAAAAAACTAAAATCACAACTTTGGGCCTAAACTCCTCATTTTAACTCCGAAATCAGTTCTGTAAAGTAGTGTAGTTCAGTTTTGATGTTCCAGAGCTAATGGAATTGACGGATCTCTAATCTGACACTCTCAACTCAAAATAGTACAAAAACTCAATTTTTTTTCCAGCAACTTAAGCTTTCAAAAATGTCAAAACTCATATTTTCAACTTTTAAAACTTTGGAATTTAATTTCAACCATTCAAAGAGTTTATGGTAAACCCAAAACAACTTACGAGAGAGTAAAATAGTAATTTTTATAGATAAGATAAAAAATGATCAACCAGATCATTACAAAAAGAACCACTTATTTAAAGGGTCATACAGGTATCAATTGCAGTTTTGCTTTTCTATCCTGGGAGCAAGGATGCACAAGTATACTGGTCAAACATGCATATGTAGCTTTGATTTGGAATGTTCTAATCTCCAAACAAAAAGGAACACTGACAAAAATGTGCAGACCCAAATTGAGTGTTGTGTAAGTCAAACTAAAATCTCGACTAAATGAAAAAATGGTTGCTACAAGGTTTCTTATCATTTGGAAGCACATGGGAAAGTCTTTCAAAGGGGTCCTCCAATTACCGGCGGAAATAATATATCTAGAATTAGTAGGCCCCAAAAGAATTTTACTAGAATGGAAAAATAAAATAAAAATTGGCATCCATTCTTTGAATGCATGTATTCAGCAGTGAAGATAAAATTTTCGTTAAATATATAAATAATATAA
Source organism: Solanum sejunctum (assembly GCA_025642045.1). Lineage (NCBI taxonomy): Eukaryota > Viridiplantae > Streptophyta > Magnoliopsida > Solanales > Solanaceae > Solanum > Solanum sejunctum. The sequence continues at coordinate 6,466,342 of JAOTQJ010000049.1, forward strand.
TTTTTTGTGAAGATATCAAAAATAGAGATATGTGGAAGGAGAGAAAGAGTAGGTTAAGCCTGATTCAATTAATTACGATTACAAAAATTGGTTAGGAAAATTAAGCATAGTTCTAGAATGCTGAAGAAAATCAACAACTTAGCGAAAAATCAGTGGACATAAAGCAGATTCCAGTCTTTTTTTATTATATATATTATTATCTTCACAATGTCAAACTTCGAGAACACCTTTATAGTCAAAAACAACACATAAAAAACTTTAAAAAGAAGGAAACAAATTAGTAAACGAATGGTGGCTAAAAACTGAATTTTCCACCCACCTTCGCCTGCCTAGCTATAAATATAGAAACATCTATTCTATGCAATTGCAAACATATATATTTTATAAAAAAAATTTCATAATTGTTGGAACTGAAGATGGGAAATTGTTTGAGACATGAAGAATATGTGGCACAAGTGACAAGTTTAGATGCAGAGAAAGAAAAACTTTTGTGTATAAATGCTACTTTTTCATCTTTAAATAGTAAGATCAGAGGGACAAAAATCAGAATAACAAACAAGGAGCTGGAGCAAATGTTAGCAAGAGCGAACATGCGGGGTGTTACGGTAGACCAAGTCTTATCTGCAATATTGATCAATTCCAGGGGCAAATATGGCATTCATCATCGGAATCAGCGTCAATGGTGTCCTGTTCTCCAAAGAATTCCTGAGGTTTATTGAAAGTGAGTGTCACGAAGAAGATTATCTTGTACGTTTAGAAACGAATTCAAGATTTAAATGAAAAAAAAAAGTTAACTGATCCATACATATACAATAGTATCATTCTATATATTAATACTACCCTTTTTTGGTAAAATGAATGAATGCTAATTGAAGTGTATGTAAACTCCGGAGTCGATACCTCTTTCTTGGATCTTTAGCTTAGAATTGAAGTTTTAGACGCCACGATGAATTTTGTGCCTTTTTAAAAAAATTAAATTTGAGTTCTGGCTTTTTTATTCAAATATTTCTAAAAACTAATAGTAATAATAATAACGAGGAAAAAATTATCTAAGTGAAGCATTTTAATTAATATTTATCATAATTAAATATATTTTTGTTTTTTTATCATACATCTATAGCAAAAGATAGAAAAATAAAAAAATTGAGAAAATTGAGAGAATTTTAACAAAAATATTAAACTTTTAATTAATTTGCTACATATAATTAAAAAATTATATTTTTATAAGTAGTAAATATTTGTTAAATATGAAATAATTTTATAAATCTCCAAGAAAGAGTGGGAGATGGCAAGTCGGCCCAAACATCCAAAATTACCCCGGCCCATACAAAAAAGTCACTCTATTTCTACACCTACCTCTTCTAAATGAATTTTGTGCTTTATAAATAGGAAAAAATACATAAAATATATCTAATTTAAAATTATTTATCTTTAATAGATCTAATAAAAATTATTTATTCTT
>JAOTQJ010000049.1:6467903-6499223 GCA_025642045.1 Solanum sejunctum
AGAATTATTTTGATGTTTGCATGCAGGTTTGACTCATATATTTTTATTGGGATTGTTACTCTCATTTATATTTCATACTTTTCACTTTACATATTCGGTACGTATTTTGTACTGACCCCCTTCCTTCGGGGCTGCGTTTCATGCCCGCAGGTACTGACGAACAAGCTAGAGAGCCACCTTCTTAGGATCTCTATCTACCGTTGAAGTGCTCCCTTTGCCTCAGGAGCATATTTTTTGGGTATATACATGTACACTTATTTTTTGTATTTTGCATTTATGTATATTCGAGGGTATGACGAGGCCTTGTTTCGTCCTATGATTCAGTTCATATGTGTAGAAGTCTGTGGATACATGTGGGTGTGGGATATTGCATATGGTATGACTACGTATGTATGATGCATTTTTTGGGCAGTTCTACCGCAGTGGTGACCTTGTCGGACCGCATATATATGTGTATAGATGTTTGCCGTATGCTGGGGTTGTTGTTTGCAGGTTTGGTTAGTCAGTAAAATAGAGGAAACTCTGCCAAAATTTCGATAGATTCCCTAGCTAGAATAGTTGGAAATCAGGTTTAGTATTTGTCTGGGTGCCCAATCGGCACTGATCATGGTCCCTGGGTTGGGTCGTGACATCTACCATCACTTGTTGACAATTTGGGCATTCAGATACAAACTTGGCTATGTCGCTCTTCATACCATGCTACCAATACAACTCCTTCAAATCTCAAAACATTTTTGTGAACTTTAGGTGAATAGAACAGTGAGAAATATGGGCTTCACTCATGATCACCTTCTTAAGATCATCCATATCCGGAATACATAATCGATCTTGATACCAAAGTATACCATCTCCCCCTTGGGAAAAAACTTCAATATTCTTCTCGGCAATCAATTTCTTCAACTCAACCAAGGATAGGTCTAGATCTTGCTTCGCCTTCACATAAACAACCATCGAGGATTCGGCCCTATTTAGAACATGTATACCACTGTCATTGGAATTTGACACTCTAACATCCAATCTAGCCAAATGATGGACATCCTTTGCCAACTCCCTCTTGCCTTTCTCAACAGGAGCCACACTTCCCATGGATAGCCTACTAAGAGCATCGGCTACCATATTTGCCTTGCTGGGGTGATATAGAACACTCATGTCATAATCTTTTAGGAGTTTCAACCATCTCCTTTGTCTCAAATTAAGGTCTCTTTGAGTGAACACATATTGCAAGCTCTTGTGATCGGTGAAAACATCCGCATGAACTCCATACAAAAAGTGTCCCCAAATCTTCAAAGCAAAGACCACCACCGCTAACTCAAGATCATGAGTTGGGTAGTTACTCTCATGTACTTTAATTGCCTTGATGCATAAGTTATCACCTTATCATGTTGCATAAGTAAACAACCTAACCCAATTCGAGAAGCATCACAATATACCACAAACCTATCCTCATTTGGTAGAGTCAAAATCAGAGCTGATGTAATTCGATCCTTCAAAGTTTGAAAGATCTTCACACTCATACGACCATACAAACTTAGCCTTCTTTTGAGTCAATTTAGTTAGTGGAGAGGCAATAGATGAGAAACCCTCAACGAACCTTTTATAATAGCCCACTAACCTAAGGAAGCTCTGAATGTTCAAAGGAGTCAACGGTCTAGGCCAATTCTTTACCGCCTCGATCTTCTTCAGATCCACCTTTATACTATCACCGGATACCGTATCAACCAAAAAAGCAACCTCACCCAACCAAAACTCACACTTGCTAAATTTGGCATACAACTTCTTCTTTCTCAAGGTTTGCAGAATTGACCTCAAATGATCCATATGCTCCCGTTCGCTTCGAGAATAAATAAGAATATCATCAATGAAAATAACCACAAAACTATCAAGGAAAGGCTTGAACACTCAATTCATGAGATCCATGAATAAGGTCAGAGCATTAGTTAGGCCGAACGACATCACAACAAACTCAAAGTGCCCATACCTCGTTCTAAATGTTGTCTTGGGAATGTCACATTCTTGAACCTTTAACTGATGATACCCAGAACAGAGGTAGATCTTTGAAAAGTGAGTAGCCCTTTGAAGTTGGTCAAACAAGTCATCGATCCTAGGCAATGGATACTTATTCTTAATGGTTTCCTTATTCAGTTGCCTATAATCGATACATATCCAAAGAGATCCATCTTTGTTTCGTACAAACAACACCAGAGCACCCCATGGAGATCTACTTGGCCTGATGAAACCCTTTTCTAACAAATATTTCATTTGATCCTTCAATTCCTTCAACTCAGCTGGTGCCATACGATAGGGAGTAATAGATATAGGTTGAGTATCTGATAGAACATCTATGCCAAAGTCTACTCCCCTTTCAGGAGGAATATCGGGCAAGTTTTCGGGAAACACGTCGGGAAACTCATTCACTACCAGAATAGACTCAAGAGTAGGCAATTTAGACTCCACATCTTTAACCCTCACAATGTGATATATGCATCCCTTGGAGATCATCTTCTAAGCCTTGAGGTAGGAAATAAACTGACCTTTGATAGTGGAGTCACTACCTTTCCATTCAAGAAAGGGCTCACCAGGAGGTTGGAACTTGACCTCCCGGGTTCTACAATCTACAGAGGTATATGATGCTTATGACCAATCCATTCCAAGAATCACATCAAAATCATACATTTCCAGTTCCACAAGATCACACTGGAATACCTTATGCAACATCGAAATAGGACAACCACGATAAACTCTATGTGCAATAACAGATTTACCCACGAGAGTATAAATCGAGTAAGGCTCCCACAAAATTTCTGGACGCAAACCAACTTTAATAGCCAACAGAGGAGTAACAAAAGAAAAGTTTGCACTCGAATCAAGCAAAACATAAGCATCAAAATCAAAGACTTTTAATGTACTAGTCACAACATCCAGAGCCTCTTCAACTTCCTAATGCGTATTAAGAGCATAGAACCTATTGTTCCTCGGAGCGATACCTTGAGGAACCTTTGGCTGACCTTGTCCACCTTAAGCCACCTGACCTTGACCTTTCTGAAGGTTCTTGGGACAATCGACAACTTTGTGATTCTTACCACCACACCCGAAGCAAGCACCAAATTCTTTCCTATAAGGACCTGTGTGGTGCTTCCTACACTTGGTACACACAGGTTTCCCCTGACCACCATCAATAGGTGCCCCATAAGGAGGCACCTTAGCATTAACAACTCGAGCACCTGAACCTTGGCCTTGTTGGAAATGGCCAAAACCACCATCCCAAGAGTCGGAGAACCCACCATAAAAATGGGCCCTCTTAGGATCATGCATCCTCCTCCCCTTGAGTTTCTCGCCTTTAATCTATTCAGCATAAATCATAAGTCTGGTGATGTCCATATCCAAATTAAGCATGATCGTATATTCTTGAACAAGTAAGTCAGAAATGTCGGAGATAAACTTGTTCATTCTTGCACGAGGATCAGCCACAAGTATTGGGGCATATTTGGAGAGCTTAGTAAACTTGAGGGCATAATCCCTCATACTCATATTACCTAATGTTGATAAACTCAGTCATCTTGGCTTTCCTAAGCTCAAGTGGAAAGAGATGATCCAGAAATTTAAGCTTGAACTCTTCCCAATTTACAACATCACCACAAACCCTCTCCATAGACCACTGAGTATACCAACCCTATGCTACATCCTTCAACTGATAGACAGCTAGCTCAGCCCTCTCCTTGGAAGTGAAACCCATGACATTCAATATCTTTGAGAGTTGATCAATGAACTCTTGAGCATCCTCGTCAGCCTTAGACTAAAGATTTCTGGAGGATTCATCCGGGTGAAATCTCTCACTCTGGAAGCCAGAGCAGAATCCCGAGAAAGGTTAGCCTGCCTAGCTTGAGTAGTCACCACTCGGGAAAGCATGGCAAAGGCCATATGAAACTCACTATAAGTGACAGGCTCGTACCGAGGCTTTTGAGGTGCTTGACCCTCATTAGTTGGGGATGGTCTGGCAGGTCTACCATGAGTAAGGATACCATCAAGGGTCAAGAGCTAAACCAACTATTTACAACATGACATAAGATATGAAGAAGTGAGACAATTCTTAGAACGTCGTCATAGCCTCCCACTCAAAGGCATGGTGCACTTCACACCCATGATTAGGACTCTACTTAACACAACATGTTGGACTTCGAGGATCATTTATAAACCTAGGCTCTGATACCATCTTTTTCACGACCCAGACCTAGGGCCTAGATGTGACACAGCTTATGAAAACTGGAGAGTTCCCAAACAAGCCTCAAGATACCAAAACTTGCATCATCGATTTGGAAGCATAGTCAACAATCATCACATAGTTCTAAGGGATGGGAAAGTAGGAGTCATGCTATGGGGAATCAGTGAAAAGAGTCAACGTGAGTTCACATAGCACATAACACAAAAATACTAAGGGGCGGGTGCATAGGACTCACGCTATGGGGCAATTTGAGTCTTAGGATCTTTCCATCAATATAAGAGTAAGTCATATATAGGTACTTAAAGATAACCATAAATATAACATAGACGTAACCGTAACACATAGCATATAGCTTGAAGAGGTTTACAAAGTGTCCAACAATGTATCTACATAGATGAATCAGGGGCCAAGACATACCCCTGGCTCACCCTCAAATACAAAAGGAGAAGTAACATAGGTAGATAGATAGTGGTGCATCCTTGAAAGAAAGGATTAACCACTACAAGTAAATCCAGAATCTGAGCTAAACATCGAATGATGGATGGTTAAAGTCCTCGAACCTATATGGTAAAACTCATATAGGCAAGAGTATGTGTTAGTACGTTAGAATGTACTAAGTATTCGGGGTGCAATGCATATAACATACCAAAACATGCATATCATTTTAAATGACAAGGAACATAGTATCAAAAGAGTTGAATATCAAAGAATGTAGCATAACGAGATGCTATGAAAGACATGATGCATGAAATGAAAATAATGCACTCATTTATATATATATTGGGAATGTGACCTCAACCAACATAAGTAAGACCAAGCGGGCTATTATTTGAAATCCCAACGAAATTCCCTCATCGATAAAGAGGTGATCTACTTGCCAAAGGTAGATCATACTTCACCTTACGGGACAACTTCCTCTTCGTATGAAGTAACCTTCCTTACGGGACAACTCCCTCTTCAGATAGGATTTTCACAAAATCACAATTCAAATTATTTTTTCTCCTTACGGGACAACTCTCTCTTCGGATCAGAAACCTATGCTAGGCACATAGTTCAAGGAAAAGGAGAGGGCCTTTAGGGATAACCTAACGCCCCTAATCCATCGGTGCTAAGTTGCTATCCCACAAGAATAAATATACATATACATATATATATATATACTTTCAAATGACATAAATCATTTTTGAAACTATTTCAACGCATTCATAGGCATAAAAGCCTAAACATAATTTCATAGTCAATATACTCTAGCATAGGAATAGCTCATTCATATACAAAAAGGTGCAAACACCCAAAATTATCAAAGAGCCAAAATCAAAGACATAGATGTGATCACAATATTGCCATAACCAACATTTTATCAAAACTCATATCATAGAATATAATTGGGATTAACACATAACATAATTTCTCAAAATAATCCATGTACATGAATGTATATGCTTTGGACAATGAGAGAATGGCATGGGTAATTAGGATTCATTCTAAAAACAACAACATAATATGAAATTCAATCGAAAACATAATTAAATTCATATTTAAATTCATAGTCTAACCACCCATGCATTTAGAAGTCTTAAAGGGAATATTCATACGTGAAACTCCATAAACCCCAAAGAAAATCTTCATGTAATAGTTTAAATCACATTAAAATTATCAAATAAATACTACCCATGCATAGTTAAAATTTTAGGATTCATAATCTTCAAAACCCCAATTTAAAGTAAACTAGAAATCCATGAGATTGCTTAAAAATAATGTTAGGTCTCCTTGATTGAAAGGAAGTCAAGGATCAACCCATATACCTTAGACTTTAAGTTCCTTGAAATTGAGTTGAGAAAGAATGGAAGCTTAGAAGTGGGTCTTGGAATCTAAACTTGTTCTTTAGTTTCCTTGAAATTGGGATTAGGGTCTTGGTGGAGGCTCTTAAGAGAATCGAGAGGGTATTATAGATGAGAGTAATGAGTTTTGATCCTTAAGAATATTGTTTAAGTCTTTCAGGAAGGTTAAGATAGCATTGGAAGTCCAAAAAAAATCATTAGAATAATTAAAATTTATGAAAACGCCATTAGTAGTTGAATGGAAAATTTGGCAAAGTGGTGCCACACTGGAAGGTCCCATGGGTCGTGTGGCACTCCATTGGTCGTGTGGAGTTCTTGTGACAAGGCAATTGGTCTAAAAATTGAAGTTGGAAATCGATTGGAAAAAGACGTCTTCTCGCGACCACAGAGGCCTCCACGATTCGTGTGGAGCCTCACAGCCCGTTTGGAAACATGTGGCACCATACTTGGTACTGGAAAATGTTTTCCAGGCTACATGCTAAGGGACACGACTCTTTCCACCTGCCAAGACCCATGTTAATGGTCGTGGTCCATGCCTTAGCCTCAAACTTACCTCCACGCCTACCAAGCCTCCCTTACTCACCTTCACACCCCTCCTTACGACCAGTAGTAAGCCTCACGACCCGTTATATTGGTCATACCACCTTTGTCAGTGCTAAAAATGGCCTTTTACAACCCATCTACCCCAAATGACCCATCAAAGGCCACACTAGCCGTCAAACAGTCCGTGTGACAACACTACACAGAAGGGCCATATGAAAACGATCATAACTCCTTCATCCGACCTTGGAATGAGGTGAAACTAAGTGCATTACAAAGATAACTCAAAGGGATTTCATCTTATTTTTTGTGGGACACGCAGTTCCAAATGTGCTAAGAGTTATGTTAGTTTAAAGTTGACCCCTTCTACAGGTACTTATGTCAAACTTAGCCAACAAAAAATCCTTTGAACTTGGCTTGACGTTGGGTCCCATGATGGCCTTAAACAACATAAAAAATCTTTAAAATCCAAGTGCTTACATAAATGGTAGAGATGGTGAATATTTGGCTCCGTTCCTTAGAGTCTGCAATGGTATGTCGGACCCATGGCCTAAGCTACTGAAGAAGCTAAGACAATTGGGCCTTAGTATGTGTTAATCGCTGCGCCAGGGCTTGAATAGAAGTGGCAGACACATAGACCTTGTACATTGTAGAAGGCTATAAAGTGATAGCCTTTGGTGCAGGAGCAGTTGTAGTAGGACCCCTCTCAATATAGACTACCTTGGGCTATTGGAGTCTCTCATCAGTAGTAGTAGCAATAGTGGTGGTGGTGGCAGTCATCGAACCCTCAGATGGTTGCTCCAGTGTGAACATCTGTGGTGGTGGTGATGGTAGAGGTTGTGCTCATTGGGTTGCCACCATGTTCTTATCGTCCTTTATTAGGCTAGGCTCCAAAGTGTGCTGGGCCTCAACTATCTGGTCCAGCTAGTGCAAGATCTCCACCCTTGACTCTATACAGAGTCTATAGATCAAAATCAAAAACAGGATGGAGGTGGTCCTCTTCAATACTAACTAATGTATTGCTCTGCTATGAGTTGGGCTCAATCAATGACATAGCTAGCTAAGATGCTGGCAACTAATACTGCACACTCTTGTATAAATGTATATCTGCCAAGGTCGGCGGAATGCATGATCTAATAATGGCCCACAAAAACTTAGTGGGGAAACTTAATGAATCCTTTACTATAGGCTTAGTGTGGGTGGTGATCCAAGCAGGCTTTGAACCCCGCTCCACAATATGACAAGCCACCCATCTCAGAAGAGAAGTTTGATGCTCAAGATCCTTCATAATTAATGAGTCCTGAGACATCCCTAACCTTTGATCAAACTCAGTTGTAGACCTGAGGGTATGGTACTCGGGACCAGCAAACATGTGGCTGATGGTCTCCTCAAAAATATCGACCCACTGACCTATCACCCGTACCTTTGTCAATTTGGCTTGTGAGATAGCCTTCTTTCCTTTGGGAAGTTTGCGTTGAATCATTGTGGCATAAGATGCATGAAACTCCCTCACCAATACCGGGGAGTATCCTCCAAGAGACTATGTCAGCCATCTCAACCCATATTGTATCATCGTGTCCTATAGACCTAGGACACGGCTAAGTCCATCATCAATAACCTTGGGCTCCTCATATATAAAACGGGTGGGTTTGCCACACTTCTTGGGTTGCATGCCCTCCAAAAATATGGCCACTATACCCTCCACGGACCACTAGTGAGTAATAGCATTCGGTGCTAATGATGAAGATAGTACTACGGAGGACTTGGCATCTCCTCTATCCTCGGAGGCCTCCGCTGAACTTTGCTCCTCCCTAGAAGGGGTCATCTGGGGTATGCTCCTCCCCGTCTTCTCACTACCTTATTCTTTAGACTAGGAAGGACTATCACTCTGGGCCTAAGGCTACCCAGAACTAGCAACAGCTCTAGTCTGTGGTCGAGGTATCTCAGGGTCAGGTTGGGCATCATATATCTCTAATGACCCACTCAGCTAAAGGATCTGATCATCACCCAAATGATCGTCATCTGTAGGATCATCCTTGAGCTTCCTCCTAAAAGCCTCAATTTACGCCATAGTATCTCAAAATTAAACATAGATGAATGGTAATTAGCCCCAATAATCAAGAAACTAAAATCAAAAGCTTTATTGAATTAGTTGCAGAAAGGATCTACAAGAGGCCCTTTACGAGTCGTAATGAGCTTTATGAGTCATATAGTGCTCTCATAGACCAGTGCTTCAGAATAATCATGGGGACTGGAAAAGCTTACGTGACCTAGGTATGACTCATAAATTGGTTTACGAGTCATAAATCGGGCTCATATATAATTCTAGAGAGTAATGTAAAATATTCAAGGATTTGTGAGACCTATCTATGAGTCGTAAAATGATCTACGAATCGTAGAAGGTCTCATTTGATGAATACTCAGATTATCAAGTGTCTGGAATTTCCCACGAGAGGCAATTACGACTTGTAAACTCATCTACTAGTCATAAAAGATCTCGTAAACAAGAAATCCCAGGTGCCTAATATTTCTAAGTCCATCACACGAACCCCAAAAATATTTCAAACATTATCCTACCAGCATTGAAGCAAGCATACAAGCACTCCCATGTTAAGCACAAGAAAAACAAACCCCAAACATATTCAACATATAATTACCCCATCAAAAATGATCTAACATCAATCACCCTACAATTCCGACTATCTCAATTTGGCCCAAACATTATCATACTTCTATGTTATCGAAAATCTATATACACTCGTAAGCTATTCAAAACCATTCAAGCAAACAAGAAGTATGATCCCATAAACACAATAATTATTCATCATAGAGCCTAAAATAACCCAACTTTTGGAATCAATTTAGCAATTCAATCAAAAGAAACCCTAATTCACATTCACCATTCAAATTCAACATGAATGTCATTCTTAAATAACAAGCCCATCATAATTATCACATCACACAATTAAGAACAAAACAAATTTATAGGTCAAAAATAAACAGAAAACTTACTAATAATAGTGATGAACTTGAAGAAGAAAGAGAAGGTGAACACTCAAAAACCCTAGGTGCCTAAAATTCTTGACAAAAAATGGGTTGGAATGCCAGAAATTGATTGGAAAAGAGAAGGAGGGAAACTTTGAGGTAATTTTTGGTCAATTAGGTCAAAAGTAGGGTCAAAATAATTTGACCCCCCCCCCCTTAATACCTTTATTGGATCATAGTTAAAATTACTGGGCTTGGGTCTAAGAAACCTCGACTACGAATCATAGATAGATCTATGAATCATAAGTCTTGGTCTCATAGACCTCTCAACACTTAGAAAAATTCAGAACTTACCTGATTTCCACGAACTCCATTTATGACTCATAGTTTGATTTACGAGTCATAAAATTAGCTCATGAGTTGAGTGCACACTGTTCATGCTCCTTGGAAATCTCTACAAAATGGGGTTACGAGTTGTAAAGTGCATTGCGACTCGTAAGAGCAATCATAGAAACTATACCTGATTTATTCCTTAGCAAAATTTGTTGCCTTAGTCTTTTACCTGCATACTCTTCATAAAATTTACTTGCACCCTATATGCAACAAAACTAATATTAAAAATAGCAATCAAAACACAATCGAATAACAACCTAAGAATCCAAAATTAAAAATAAACTCAAAAATAAGCTAAAACATCAAAAATCCTTAGGTTGCCTCCCAAGCAGTGCCTGATTTAATATCGCGACATGATTTAGCTAGCTTGAGTAATCAGACTTCCTCAAGCTCTGGTGTATCATCATCACCAAATTCTCTCTCTTTTTTGGTACTTGACATTATATCTTTTTTAATCTGATCCAATTGCATTGACATAAGTCTAGACTGACTATTTAGCTATTAAATGGCCACAAAGTGTTGGTCCACTTCAAAGTTTATCTTGATAATGTCGGACTTGATCTCCTTCAATGTCTCATCTTGAATATCTGCCCTCTTTAACAACTGGTAAAGCAACTCTTCAATTATTGTGTTCCTATCTCCCATATCATAACTTTATAGGGATACATTTTCTTGATTAGAACTCCTATCAACAGTGCTTGCACAATCCATTAGATATCTATTCCTAGGCTTCCACATATAGTTAGATTTGACTACCATGTTCATGTGCTCAAGAATCTCTGTGAATGGTTGCTTACAATTGACTTCCCAAGAGAGCATCAACAGTTACTTGACTATAAGCATCTAGAGATTGAGAAAAAATTTCCACCAAGACATTCCCAGGAATCTCATGATCCGGTGCATTCCTCAAGTATTTATTGAATCGCTCCCATGTATCAAGGATTGAATCCCTAGGGATTTGCTAGAATTGATTGATTTGGTCTTCCATTTTAAGACTGTTTGGTTTAATGAAGTACCTTGCTAATAAATCCCTTTATAATTCTATCCAACTGGTGATTAAACCTTGTGGAAGCTCTTATAGCCATAATGCAGCATTGTCCATAAGAGACAATGAGGAGACACGAAGTCCCACAGCATCCATAGATAGATTTTATGTCACCATCACACTCTTACAAACAAATGCCACATTGTGCAAGTGGCTATATGGATCCTTTGATAGTAGGCTCACAAATAAGCCACAGTTTTGCAGCATTTAAAGCAACCTCTAGAAACTGTGAACTTTGTGTCAACGGGTAGTGGTGGCAAAACAATAGCCCCGGTCACATCCATAGCCATAGGGTTCAACCTATATTGATTCTATTGGTAAGCATTATCATTGAAATCCTAAGGTTGTGGAATATTCTCCAAAGGAGGTGGGTTTTTATTCCGATCACTGTCATCAACATTCTGATTCAAGGCTACATTACCCACGATGTTAGTATTTTCTTGGGCCATTCATCTTGTAATTTTTTGGATCTCCAGATCAAGTGAAGTTAAGGGATTGCCTTGACTCCTAGTGTTGGGCATGCACTACTAGTATACCTTGTAAAGAAACAAAAATAAAAACAAAAGTAAAATACAAGGGAACTAAGGATTAACACTAAAATTACATTTACTAGTGAGTTTAATGAAGTCTAGCCATATTACCCAGTAGGGCGCCATAATCTTTGATCACGCCCAAGATACACCTCTCTTTGAAAGTATAAAGCGGTTATTATCAAATACAAAACCTAACCAAGGTTAGGGTTGAACCTCACAGAGAATATAGAGACTCACAACGAATTTACTAATAAGCAATTCAAGTAATTAACAACTCAATTCCTCGAAGGGAGTTTGCAATATTCAACAAGAAAATAAACTAATTAACTAAAAAAAGATATAATTAATAATGGATAGCAATATGGGAATCGTATTCCACATGATTCACCAACTCAATATACCCGGATAACTCAATTCTCGACAAGAGTATAACATGTAGAATGGTAATTTAAGTTCACCAAGCCCTTTGGTCAAAGGTGAGAGGTGAATTTCAGTATGTGACTTGACCCATCTCCATAGTGTGCAATACTAACCATTACCCATAGTCCTAGTCAACCTCCCTTAGGTCTAGTTTTGGTTGATTAGACGAGAACACATCATTGAATCCTGTTAATCAATCTCTTTTCCTATTCATTATCACTGGGATCGAAAAGGTAATACTAGGTAAGTTCTAATGTTATCCATCACTAGAAAACATGCAAACAAAGAGATCAAATTGATTAATACATGTAAATACCCATTCTAAGAATTGCAAATTGTCCGAGTTTATTTGGTTAGATCTTTATGGTTCCCACAACCCTAAGTTGTGGATTTAGTTACTCATGTTATGGGTAGATGAAGAAATTATGAATTGAGAAAACGTAATTGAACATTTACCCAGTTGAATTGAAGAATAAGCAAATCTAAAATTAATTAAGAATAAGAAGATTTAAAGATCCAATTAATGCACAAATGTATTCTCCTTCAAAATTGAAGTCTCTAAGTACAAAACCCTAAAAGTATTTTCTAATGACGTTCCCTACTGTACTCTCCTGAATAATGACCTAAAAATTACTATTCATAGTATTTATAAATAAGTCCTTAAAAATAGAAAAACTAGTCGATGGCTTTCTATGATAGGTATTTACAACTTGTAAACTGATTTATGAGTAGTAATTGGATCTTATATTCAGCTCTTGAGATCTTAGACTTCACTACTATGAATCTATTTTACAAGTCGTAGACTGATTCATGACTCGCATTACACTCTCGTAAACTTCATATGCATTAACTGGTCCTTTAATTCTTCACAAAACCTCTCTATACAACTCATAGACGATCTACGACTCATATAGAGGTCAAATATAGCTGAACTTCAAATCTCATCTTTCACTAAAAATTTTCACTAAACCTACACTACAACTCATAGAGGGTCCTATAAACCATCAAAAACTAGAAGAGTCTGCAATTTTTCCCAAAAATCATGCCAGCCTGCTTTCCTGCAAACTAGACACCAAAAACACATAAAAATCATAAATGTCGCACTGAGAACACACAAAATCCTATGTTTTAAGCATCAAATGTGTAGTATTTTGATAGAACGTCAATAGTTGATATGATAAGTTGAGTTGATGAATGTCCAATGAGATCAAATGAATGAGTTAACTATAGGGTTGATGTCTTATGAGCATATTGAGTCTTGAGAGGAGTATTGAGCACCAAATTGAGTAAAAGTAAGTCCAACTCGAACTCAATAACTACTTAACCAGCATAGAAGAGGATTGAATAGTAAAATCAGATATTTCCTATTATCCCAAAATGAGGACTTGATGTTACTATATTCGGATCTATTGGGGATGTCTTATACCCCCGGCAGGGTATTGGATGGATGGTAACTACATCGCTTCGTTGTATCATCACCAGCTTATAGGTGATGATTGTTGGTTAGAAAAACTCCCAAATAGGCATTAATAGTACTCTGAGTGGATGGCACATAGATGATAGATGAGTAGTCATTGTCTAAACTGCATTCTTACTTTAGACTCTTGATGTGATGATTGAGTTTCCTACTTTCTAAGTTGAGTTATATGAGTTGATGTTATTGTTCCTTTACATGTTTCTTTCTATCATTTTACATACTCGTATATTCCATGTACTGACGTCCAGATAGGTCTACATCTTTTCATAATGTAGAGATAGGTACTAGTGGTCATCAGCAGGCACCCCATTGAGGGCTTATTTGCTTCCAGTTGATTGGTGAGCCCTCCCCTACTCTCAGAGGACATTATGTTTCCATTCTAACTTAAGTCAAACCTATCTTACTCTATTTTAGAGGTAGCCATGAGTCTATCATTGGCACCATTATTCATATGTTTTAGAGGCTTCGTAGACTAGACTGTTGAGTTGTGATTGTATATTATGTTGACTAGTTTTCTTTCATACTAGTTTTGCTTAGTTTATGGATAAGATGTCTGGCCTTTGGCCTTTACTTATCATTTGACATTTCCTTTCTTTACATATTTGTATGCACTAATGTATTCTATTATTAGAATATGATTGAATGAATATGATAAGGCCGAGTGGTTCGCTTGGGGGCTAGCCATAGTCTTCGAGTGCCGGCACACCCGAGGCGTGACAAAATCCTCCATGATTTTATAATCTAGGACACTCCTTAAGACCATGTGAATCATTATCATGTTGTACTAATGGACTCTCCTAGTGTCTGCTGGAAATTGTTGATTCTGTCCTTGAGCTTTACTTTCTTCAACTATGGAAAGTATCTCTCCAAGAAAATGTTTTGCATAATTGTCCATGTAGAAACCGAGTTGTATGGGAGCTAGGATAATCAAATAGTTGCCTTGCCAGTAAGATATAATGGGAAAATATAGAGCCCAACGGTATCCATGGATAAGTTTTGATTTCCCATCATGCTCTTGCAAATGAACACAATGTTCCTTGAGTGGTTATATGGATCCTTGGATGATATTCCCAAAAACAACCATCTATTTTATAGCATCTCCAACAACACACTCAAAATGGTGAACTTAGTATCCGCTCATAGTATTGGTAACACAATGGTGCCTGTGATATCTATTACATTTGGATCAAGTCCAAAGTTATTCCATACACCAACCTAGCTCTCTGTGCAGGTGGATGATCACCCTCTTGAAGTGGGTGTTGTTGCCCATGAAAAAGTGGGTTATTACGAATATGTTCCTCCTCTGTTCCAAGTTGGTCGATTGTATCATAGATTTCTTGGTAGCATTGTCACAAATCATTCTTCTCTTGCCTAAACTGCATGTATTGGATATACACCATTTCTTGACACTGGAAAAAAACAAAACCAACTAAAAAAGTGTAAATTCAAAATAAGGATTAATTGTCAAACTACTCAACTAATTGAAAGTCGTACTCCCCGGCAATGACGCCAAAATTTGATAATGCCCAAATTACACCTCCCACTAAAAGTGTAAGAGGACGTTGTCAAATATAGAATCTAACTAAGGTTAGAGTCAATCATGTGGGGAATATGGTTCAGACTTAGATCAATTAATGTGAATTTGAGTTATTAACCGACTTAACTCAAGGAAAGGGGGAATAAATAAATAAAACAATAAACAAAACCTATTCTAAAATCAGATTGTATACAAGTGCTGAGAAATCAGCAAAGGAAAGCAACTATGGTATTGTATTTCCATGAATTCATAACGCGATATAACCTCATAATAGTAACATTTTCTAGTGTGTAACATGCAAAACTAGTAAGTCAAGTTCACCTAAGTTCAGTCCAGCAAATAGATGAATTTCACTATATGACTTGGTCCATTTACAGGTGTATGCATTATTCACCCTTACCGTGGTCCTAGATTTAGCCATCCCTAGATTCATTCAGACTAATTAGATGAGTATAATTATGTCAAATCTACAGTATTTATTTCTTTTCCCATTCATCACCCCTTGGTCCAACAAGTAAAAATGAGTTGAGTTGTAACATAGGCCTCTATTAAAAAGCAATCAAAACGAAGAGATAAACAATACATGCATGCACATTATCCAAGGATTACTAATTATTCGATTTTACTTTGTTAATTCCATATGATTGTCACAACCTTAGTTGTGGTTTTAGCTACTCATATTTGTTGTATTATGATCGGTGATGATTGATATAAGTATAATCATGAGCTTACAACACAAAACTAGAAGAATGTAAATCCAAAAGCTTCACTTGAAATTCAATGTCGAACACATCTAAAAATTATGAATAAATCAAAAACTGAAATATCACAATGTTACTATGAGTGCTGGAACAAAGGAAGGGCATAACGTAATCATAGAAGACTAAATATCTTATACATGGACATAGAAAATCCAATTAAACAAAAAAGGATAACTGAATTTGGCATGTTCCATGAGCTTTTTTGTGAATCGTACTTTGTTTTATGTCTCGTGGTCTTCATCATATTATGTATTGTGTAAAGTCAAGCTCCTTTCTTTGAACCTCAATCTATGGCTTGTACTCCAGATTACGAGCTGTAGTATCCTCTCATAGATTAGAACAGTAGTCTGCAACATCTTCATTCACGACCTTAGATTATGAGTCATATTCTGAACCACGACTCGTACAATGTCTTTGTAGGAATCTCAAGTCTGGTCCATGCACTATACATTGGAACCCCGAACACCATCTATGGCTCATTATCAAACCACAGTCCGTAGATGGGCTCAGGAAAACCCAAAAATCAGTACAAGTCTGCAACTTTTGTCCAACTCATGCAAAATCCTGTTTCCTGCAAAATTAACACAAATATACATTAAATCTACTAAAATGAGTAAGAGAACACACAACTTCCAAGTTTAAAGCATTAAAAGTGTCATATTTTGGGTGCACATCAACAAGTAAAAAGAAAAGTGGTCAATCAGTCAAATAAAAAGGGAGAGGTGTATCTTACATGTGTGTATACATAAAGTTCTAGTATTTAATTATGATTAACTAATATTAGTATTATTTTATTAAATTACTTACTAAAAATAAATTTTATAAATGTTTAGTACACTTGAGCATGAACAATTAAGTAATTGTCCTTCACCAGATTCAAATGAAAACGAAACATATTTGAAGTTAATTAAAGTAGAGTAATTTATACATTTTAATATTAATTTAGGTATAAATAAATATTATCTTTCAACAAATTCAAATTCGAATGAAAAATGTATGGAGAAAATTAGAGCATAATTGTTATATCCGTATGTCAGTTTGGAAAGTTGTCACGCCCCGGGAGGGTACCCTAGGCGTAACTGGCACCTAAAGACTATTGTTAGTCCCCAAGTGAACCACTTGACCTCTCACATTCATTCATTCATACATTCTACTGATCAGTGTAAGACATAAGGAAGTAAATGGACACATCTTGTCTAATCTCAAAATAATATTATAAATGGAAAGGCTAGTAGAAAAAAAACTAGCTCAATAAGTCTTAACATCAACCTTCGACTCTAGTCTATGAAGCCTCTATCACTATCAGGTGGTACCGATGACAGATCCATGGCTACCTTAATCAAAATAAAGCTAATCAATCTAACTCTAAAGCAAGATGAAATAAATAGAATGAAACCTCCAAAGTAGGGGAGCCTCACCAATCAGCCGAACATCTCAAATCCTCAACGATGCGTCTGTCGACGATCTCCAAATCTTGTATATGCATCATGAAACGATGCAGTCCTAGAGGGCGACGTTAGTACATGGAATGTACTAGCATGTAAAATAGCTAAATAAAATCAAAATAGGTAGAATAATATAGAAACAACAATCAACATCAAGGATAGTAAAAATTATCATATGAAATGTCTATCTAAAGCAAGAATACAGAGTAGACAAGTGACCTATCAACCAATCAACTCATCAATCAAATCCGACTCATCTCAGAGGGACTCATATCAAAGGAACTCAACTCAAATCATCTTATCACATCTCAACTCATCACATCTCATCTCATCTCATCTCATCTCAACTCAGATTACTTAGTTTGGGAACTTTTTGGGAGTTTCTCTTATTCGATAACAATCACTTATGAGCCAGTGATTGTACAACAATCACGTTGGTGTTGCCACAGTCATTTTGTACTTACCAGGTAGAAAACTAATCAAAACCACATAGATAAGTCCAAATGAAGTCAGCAAATCTATAAGTCCTCTAGTGATTTCACGGACTTCTAATTAGAGGGGACCTCAACACAATATGATGTGATGGCACGGTTCCTCACCTACATTTAGCCACGTAGTTTGACAAGTGTGAGTTAGACTAACTCTTACTCTTTCGGTGCTTGATACTCCTCCCATGACTCAATACTCATAAAATAATTTATGCAATCAAACTATCTCAATCAGCCTCGTGAAGGCACAATATTTCAATCAATCTCGTAGAGACTCTAATCATCTCATCAATCACATCTCAATCTATAGCTTAAGGCTTAGAACAATCATTAGGGAACAATCGAATAGACAAATCTTTAGAGTTCATTTATAGAGTCTCAAGGGACTATCAAGTTCTATCAATTCATCATCATTCTCATATCACAATCACAATCTCTATCAACATTCTCAATCAAGGCTCTGAACCCAATCTCTATCTTCTTTCATGCATACTTTTTAAAGTTAACATGCAGGTTTTATGCAATATCTCATGAAAAATATTCAATTCAAGAAAACAAGTTAATGATGATCATCAACATATGAAAATACATGTCATAAATATGATTTATCAAGAAACTAATCAAGAATCATACATGTAGACTCAAGAACCTTTAACTATCATCTAAGACCATCTATGGGATACATGGGAGAATAATCTCATGCTTTTAGTTTAGCCTTACATACCTAGAATGAAGGTAGACGATCAATTTGGCACGAATCCGTCTTAAAATCTTCAACTTCTCGCTCTTCTCTCTTCTCTTTTAGCCCTAGGTCTTTTTCAGAGACTTACAATGGCTTAAAAATGAGTTATATACCCGTTTTACGCTTAAACTGACCTATTTTGGTCATATATCAAGTCTAGAAGGGGTTTGAAAAGGTCTAGGATGCCCCTCACGAAATAAAAAAAAAAGTTAGTTTTATGAATGTGGGGTCCGCAATGTGGATCCCATATTTTTTTGGTACTTTTCATAAAAAATCCTCTGAAATCTCGTAGAAAATATTTGGAACAAAAACTAAGTGTTGGTCCATGATAGGTCCGCAATGGGTCTGCATCGCGGACCTATCGCGCACCCTCACTAGTTCGTATTTTATTAGGAAAAATTATTTTTTGACCTGGTTGCTCTAAAATCAGGTCGAGGCCATTTTCCGACTCAATTTCTCACGCTGATTGCATATCCAGTCTCAAATTTGCAGATGGAGCATGGGAAGACACGTTACACGTGCATCTCTGTTCTAGGAGTATTTTGGTAATTTATAGGGTGTACAAAAGCTCAATAGCCTCACAATATTCAATGACATTGACATTCTTTGTTATTTAATAGAAAAAAGTGACTTTTTTTATCACATCCGAACTTGGTGTGATGACACTTGCCTTAACCCACTAAAAAATGTCAGCTTAAACATCAATATAGCACAATAAAGCAGAAGTTATATTGAGATAATAATCTATTAAAGGATAGCAACATAGTACAGGAAAAGTAAGCTAAAACCAACCCAATACTAGTGTTACATATACTAGCCTTTATGATCACAAGTTTCAATTGTTCTTAATTCTCAAATCGAACAAAAGTAACATAAGTAAAAGTCTTGAGGATCCACAAGAAACTAGCTACTATCTCTACTTAGATCACAATAGAATTGAAGAATTAGGAAGGACGAGCTCATAACTTACATAAGTGAAGAAGTAAGGATGAGTACCAAATAACACAGTACCCAACAAATACTAAACACAAAGTAGAGAGTAAGGAACACAAGTACTCCCGAACCTCTAAAACTACAACCTGCATTCTATAAGGTCAACATACATACTATATAATTTAGATAGCACTTTATATCTAACTAAGCCATAGTCAACAAGTTTCAACTACAGAGTTTACATCAATATATAATTGCAAAGAAGATGCTCACAATTAGTACTATGTAAATGAGGTGCAAGATGATGCAATACAATATCAAGTAATCATAATGTATGTTTTTCTTACAATACATATTCGTTGATCAACTCACATCGGAACTCATTAAGGCCACACATAAATCATGTAGTCGCCGAAACTATTTTTCAATGGCACAAATTATATCTCGTCGGTACCATTTTTCTTCAGGTTTTTTATATATTGTTGGAATCATTACCTATCGGTATTCATCAAATTTAGTTGGAATCATTTTTCTTCGTCTTTTCATATCTCACAAACTATTTTTTATCAGTATTTATCAAATCTAGCCAGAATTATTTTTCATCGACCTTTTCATCAAATAGTGAAACTTAACCAATGATTCGAATCAAGGCAAATAGATACTTTCAAGTAGTACATAAATATATGCAATGAGTCCACACGCTATATCATTCAAGCCAATCAATCATTGCACCATTTTAATATTATAATCATCATTATCATCATGTCTTTCAATAATACGTCCGACATCATTATTAAAATTCTTCAATAACCTATTTGACATAATCAATCAAGACTCCTTAATAATGAGTCAATATTTTCTTTAAACTCTACGGCAATTGAGTCAATATAATCATGAAGATTCTTCAAAAATTGAATGAATATTATAATCAAGATTCTTCAAGAAATGAATTAACATTATCATCCAAATTCTTCAACAATTGAATCGATATTATCATTAAGATTCTTCAACAATTGAATTGATATTATTCTTCAATAATTGAGTGAATATTATCATCAAGATTCTTCAATAATGGGGATAACTATATCAATTGAGTTTCTGGATACTCGAGTCAATATCATCACTCAAGCTTTCTCAATAATCAAACCAATATCAACAAACATGTTTCACAATAACAATTCAAGTGTTCACATGCAACCACATAGCAATTTTATTACCTTATCTTAATCTAGTAAGGGTCTATTTGGAAAGCTACTCGGATAATTGGATTTAGTGTAATTACATTATCTAATGTATTTGGTTGGCTAACTAACTACTTGGTCAGTTGATAATTAGGTGTAACTGGAAGGGCGTAATTACACTCTCGAAATTTATAGGGGGAGATTGTGAATTGCTGGTAATTATATGACGTAATTACAGGGTGATTAGTTTTAATTTTTTTTCTTTTATTTCTATTTAATATTTTTTATTTTAATTTATTTATATTATTTTAAATTCTTTTTATTTTTATTATTAAATATTTTTAAAATATATTTTATTCTATAACATTTATTTTTTATTTTCTCTCATTCTCAACCTTTAGTTCATGTGACTCTATGCAATTTTTTACATTATTTATTCTATTTTTATTTTTTTGAATTAGCATGACTTTATAAGTATTCTAATTTTTTTTAAAAAAAAATAAATTTTCAATTCATTGCTGAATAAAGTAGTAAACTTATATTTTTTTTCTTTTAAATCACATTTCCTTACATTATGCGAAATTTGACACAAGAGTATTATATTAAATTTCTAATTTCGAATTTAAAAATTATGTTATATTTTTAGTTTTATTTATTTTAGTAGTATTGACTTAATATTTTCACATTACAACCCATTTATTTTTAGTTAGATTTGATAGATCATCTTTCTATCAATTGTTTAATAATTTTACTATGACATTATATCTATAATATTTTATATTTTTGTCAAACATGCATTTCATAATGTTCGTATAAGTCTTGTATTTTTATTTTTTATGACTAATTTAATTAAAATATGCTAATGTGAAAAATATAAAATTTTTTTTACAATATTAATTAAGAACATAGTTACTAATTAATATATTTTCAAATAATATTATAAATACTCTTATTTATCTAATATAAATTTTAGTTTTTAGATAATTAATTTTTATTTTTAAAATTTAATATAGCATTGTAATTATACTTATGCAACCAAATAACACACTTGTGATTACAATATTATTGCAAACAAATAGGTCATAGTAATTACAAGGTTGTGTAATTACTTAACTGGCAAATACCACCTTAGTAATTACACTAGTTCTAATTACCAGGTGGCTTTCCAAAGAGGCCCTAAGTCATTTTACAAATAATTCAATCCACATCCATATTTTCAATACTCCGCAATATAAAAGGAAGGAAATTTAGGATTCAATAATATCAAAGAAGGTTTAGAAATCCACTTGGCTAAAATCAATCAATCAATCAATCCAACACTTGAGCTTTTCTTTTTCGTCAAATTTCCAGTTCAACGAGATCTATTCAAGTGTGAATTCATCAAAAGATTATGAGAAAAACAACACCAAGTTCATTAATTTTAGAAGTCGAATCCAAAATGAGTCAAAAATTTCTTCTACAAAAATTAGAGGTAAAATTAAGGATTAACGAAAAATCATGATATCCAAAATATATGAAAATCAATGGTGAAAATCTCCAAGAATGGAGTTGAAATCAATTCAAAATTCTCAACTTATCAAAGCTCCATGTTCATGGAAAAGCTCTCAAAATTTAAAGTTCAAAATCAAGAATTGGAAGGTCGATATTTAATGGATAATGTATATTCAAAGTTCAAATCACTTATCCAATAAATTACACTTGAATTTTTTTTTAAAATCACCTTCCATGAGCTTCTCAAGTTAAAAAATATCAAATGACAAGTAATTCCTAAGAACAATCCATAAAACAAGCATTAGATGCCTTAAAAACAACTAGGGGCGCTTAAGCAACAACCGAGAAAAATACGGACTTTGTTTTTGCGGCTAAGGACAGCTTTAGTGGACCTCCACTTTTACATATCTAGGCTAGCTTAAGAGGATCATCACTTATCATAGCACCGTTTAAGTGGCACCTGAGAACCAAATATCGACAAATTTTTAAACCACAACAAGAGTTTGAAATCAACTCTCAAGATTCGTTGAGAATCTCGTAAACACAAATCATATATACAACCATACTAATTTAATGTTTCAGACTCAATGAAATCGTTCCAACATGGGCTACATGAGCCCCTAATAGTTTACCGTATAGATTGATAAGTGGAGCATTCCCGGCGCACCAAGCGAAATCAGTGTTTTCTTGGTCACGAGTGAACCAATAGACAGAGAGAGATGTTCTTCATACAGCCCAAGAATGTCTTCATTCAAAGAGCTAGAAATGACTTTCTTCCCATGTGCAACTTGATGTAACGTGTCAAAGGTCATATAGTCATCGTAAAGGGGAATAGGTTGTTTTGCGCATCCAACAGCTAAAAGAGTTTGCAAAGAAGGGTTGTGTAATAGCAGATTCGTAGGTTAATAATCATTGGATTTGAAATCAAACTCTCTATCTTGGGTAGATAGGAATTGAGACTTTCAATGGTCCGCTCTTCTCTCCTCGTGATCGAAGCTAATCAAATTTGAGGTCTCCTTGACCCGGAATCCAATAACTTACAGCTAGAACAACTTAAGGCATTAAAAATACCAAAATGCTCTTAGAACATGTAAAAATTATACAAAACCCATTCTAGAGCTAAAATCACCTCTCAAACCCAAGAGAAGCAACAAAAATTTAATTCGAGCACTTAAACTCAAAACATTGACCAAAGTCAAATATGAATTCAGATTAACTCAAACTTCCAATTTAATACCTCAATCCACCAAACTCCTCTAAATTCAGAAATGATGACTCTCCTAGACAAAATTTCACATTTTGGAATTGATGGAACTGCTGAAATTTTATTTCAAGACTCATAATTCCGATAGGTACCAAAAATCACTTTCGAATAACTTAAATTTTTAAAAATTCAAAACAACCAAAGTCTACAATTTTTTAATAAAATTTCAAAACTAATCCCAAAATCTGATTAAGCATGACTCGAAATAATTTTCGAGGAAAACACAAAATTTCTTCTAAAAATAATAAAATGACCTTTAGGGTCATCATTACACTTTTTTGACGTTATTAGTAAGGCCTAAATAACTAAGCATTGAGGACCACCTACTTAAGCAAGCAAATCTTACAAAGTATTTTAAAGACCAAAACACACTCAAATTTTTACTTAATGACTAAAAAATAACATGTTAAAAACCATCATTTCTAATATATAGAAAAGATTATAGTATAATAAAATATTAGTTACCAAAAATAAAGAAATACGTATATTTGCTTTACAAGAACTCTTCTTTACAAGTTTTGCTTTAGATATATCAATACTTACACATAGGAGGAGCAGATCTAGAAAGGAGTTAAAAAGAAATTGCTTGTTTGCTTTTAGCATGCAGAGATGTGCACGGTTATAGTGAGAGGTAAGCGTCATCTATTTTGGTTTTTTTCCTAATTCGACGTTGATTATCCATATTAAAATCCAATTATTTGAGATGTAGGACATTATTTAAGAAAAAACCATTCCCGTGAATATTCAAACTCAAAGTCTACTATCCACTTTACCCACCTGTTGGTGAGAATAGAATCAATCTTTTTTCAATGATTCTTTATGTTTATCCAATTTTCATTCAAAATATGTATTTTACAGAATGGAATTCTGTCCAGGCAAAGTGACGTTAGTATAAGTTTTAAATTACAACAGCTTTATCCAATATGAAATCATATCTTTAAGGATTTAAAAATTGGTAATCAATATTCATATTCGTACAATTATAATAGGTGATCCAACAAGGGAGATTATGTTTTTTTTAGAAGAAAATGTTATACTTACGGGGAAGAAGCAAGAGATACTGCGATATTTTCGGTAATTGGAAAAAGCTGTTAGAGGAAAACAAGGGGAATATGAAAAGGAAAAACATTCAGACGCAATATTCAATAAACAGAGTCTAAATCTCCTTGGCATTTAGGAATAAGTAATACTAACATTCTCCCTCATCAAATATCTCATTTTTGGTCTTTCTTACTATCCAGAATCTGAATCTGATCCAAAGAAAGAAAAAATTTACATAGTCAAATTCTTTCTTGTTATCTAAACATCAAGAAAATCCTCGAATTAGTATTCTTTCCATTCAATTTGAACATGCATTCAACATTGTCATAAAAATTAAATCTAGATTGCAGAAATGGGTGGTTGTTTCAGCAAGAACAAATATGCACAGCGAGATGGTAAAGGTGATAATACGCCAAGAACAAGAAGAGGGAGCACTGCTGCATATCAGCATTACAAGCACCCAGTTTATTATCATCAAAAAACACCCCAAGAGAGGCCCTATATGCCCCCCAGGCAACAACCACAACAACAAAGACATGCACACCAAGTTACTGTGAAAGGTACTCAACCAAATATTCAAGTAATAGAACAAGATCCCATTTTGGGTAAGCCATTTGAGAACATTAAAGCACATTACACACTTGGGAGAGAATTGGGTAGGGGTCAATATGGAGTCATTTATCTTTGTATAGAGAATTCTACTGGGCAGCATTATGCTTGCAAGTCTATATTGAAGAGGAAGCTTGTGTGTAAGAAAGACACGGAGGGTATTAAGAGGGAGATTCAAATTATGCAGCATTTGAGTGGACAACCAAATATTGTCGAATTCAAAGGTGCTTATGAAGACCAGTACTCAGTGCATCTTGTCATGGAACTTTGTGCTGGAGGGGAATTGTTTGATAAAATTATTGCCAAGGGATATTATTCTGAAAAGAATGCTGCTGATATTATCAGACAGATCGTAAATGTTGTCTATATTTGTCATTTCATGGGTGTTATGCATAGAGATCTCAAGCCAGAAAATTTCCTATTGACTAGGAAGGATGAACATACAATGCTAAAGGCTACAGATTTTGGGGTTTCTGTTTTCATTGAAGAAGGTGATATTCTTGCCACTCACCGTTTTAATTGAAGATTCAAGTTATATACACTGACAGCATAATTTTTTTTCCCACTATTAGTCTAATTTTAACCAATGATAGTAGGTTAGTTACTAAGTTTACCACATTATCAATTAATGCTTATCACAAAGATATACCTATCATTGTCTTATAAGTGATTGGATTGTCCAAAAACAAAGATGTTTTGACAATGCAAGTGCAAAGAACTTAGACTTTTTAGTTATTATTGTTAAGATTTTGTGATAAATTTGTTGTGTTTCTGGCTCACTATAACTTGGATTAGGTGTCTTTTCACGTACTTCTCAGCCTTCATTGCTACTAGGTTTTTTCTATCAATGTATATCGACAAGTTTATTTTTGTTCCAGCAGATTAACAGTAGCATATAAGTAAAACTATTCTAAAGGCAAAATTTTGACAGCCGTACCATCTACTAAGCTCAGAAGAGCAACCAAGTCTTTTATGGAAATGAATTTAGATAGTCATGCCTGAAAAAATGGAATACCTCCATCTTTTTCTCCTATTTCTTATATAGTACCTTAGAGGAATTGTTATGAATCATGTACCACTGCAGAATACTTTTAAAATCAAAGTTGTATCTACGACGACCCCAAAACCAAGGTTATGATAGCACACATGTCAAAACTCCATGCTGATGTGTAAGCCAAAGAGTAAATCACACAAGGGACTCCCAAAAAGGGGAAGTCCGGCCACAAATGAAAAGAAAAGAAACACAAAGATGAATATCCCCCAAATCTGGTGTTATAAGTATAAAAATGCATCTAATACAACCTTGGAAAGGTAAGTACAACATAAGTCTCTGAATAATAGTAAAGACTGAGATAAGAGATGAAACTGATAGTGATTCAGAACACAGGTTCTCACCATTAGTCTGAATAAGCGGTCTGCTAGAGGTGATCAACTGCTAGAGGAACACCCTGTCTAGTATCTGCATAAAAAATGATACAAAAGTAGGGTGAGTCCTATCCACATGTACTCGGTAGGTTTGACCGACTGAGTATAAGGAAATGATCAAACTTATAAAACAAACTAAGAAACATTTCCACCTGCACATAGAAAAGTCCCACTCCGGCATTGGTGCTGCCAATTTATATAGAACAACATAAAAAAAAAGTAAACACAAAAGATTAAAGTAATACCAAACATCATCAGATAAGTCAAATACTCAAAGTAACTAGATGAAATGATGTGATGGTACAATGGGGTCAAGACTATTGCAAAGCCTGTTGTATACACCCTGTCGGGCTAAGGCTATCAGACAAGGAACGAGGGAGGACCCATACTCCATATATCAAATCACACTCTCAATATCTCACTCTTTTGCCATCTAGCGGTGGTCAAGGGTTTTAAAGGTGTCTCATTTTCTTATTCAAAAATAATTTCCACATTTCGCAACTTCCCAAGATCAATAATACGATGAACGAGGATGAATGCATCACAACACATGCATGGAGGGAGTGATCATCTCAACACATAAAAAGGTTCGAAGTTCTTAAAACTCAACCAAAACATAATAAGCACCGTCATAGGTAAACAACGAAAAGAGTTCATTTGAAATAAGCGAACGTTTAGAAAGTATATTATTTATCAAAGTATGCTACAACCTACAACCCAATCCCTCTCTTGGGCATTACAAGTCAAATAGTATTACAAGCTTCTATCACAGGCAACTGACGAAATACGTGCTCACAAAGCAACGTAAGTAACAATTAAGGCCCCCACATGGGCAACTTCCAAATCATAATATGATTCCATCCCAAAGCCTATGACATAAGAACAATTAATTACCCTATACTAGTCTCATAGAAGGATAGCTAAACCTATCTCAATGGTCGAAAACTGCATCCAAACATTCTACTGGAGAACTACCCTCAAATGCCAACACTAGAACGATCCTCAACTATTAAGAATGGAAAGAATTCATCAAAAGGAGTTCAGCGATATCATATGGTAAGGTTTAAGATCTGGGAACACAATTGTCCCAAAATTACCTTAAAAAATACAAGAAAAAAACTGAAATTTTAGTTGAAAATCAAGTTCTTCACTCAACAGGAGTTCGTGGTTGAAAAACTCATTAAATTTGAGCAAGAAACAGATTCGAAATCATGGAACTACTACTTCTAAAATTTGGAAGAAACCCCCCCAAAACAATATTGAATCTTGACTTTAAAATGTTTTTGGAAGATGAATTTGATAGGAAACGATAAAAAAATGATGAAGAAACTTACTCCAGTGATTTTTCCCAAGAGATCACTTCAATAATTGCCTCCCGAAAGCTCCAAATGATGGAATGTGAGAAATGGGAAGAATTCTCGAAGTTGACACTATTTGGGCCTAAATTGCTCTTCGCGGTCGTGGGCCACTAACCTCCACAATCATGGAGCTCATAGGGAATGAACATCGCTAACGTGGCCCAATGATTGCGATTGCAATCGCTAAACACAAAAAAAGGTACTCATCACGAATGTGAGATCCCCGACCACGATCACGAAGGAGAGTGTTGCACCATAAAACCATATATGGTCAATTCACAAAATCTCCAATTGGACCCTTGAAATTCATTCTAAACCTTGTACACACAAACCATATATGCTATCCTACTAAGTTCTATGTTGCTGACTTAATGGAATCGTCGAAAATCAAATCTGAGGCTCCTTGACTCGAAATCCGATTAGTCGCTACTAAACTAACTTAAGGCTCAAAAAGACCAATACGCCCATTGGACTCCCGAAAGATATACTGAAGCTCTTTCTAGGCCTAAAATCACCTTCTGAATCCAACGGATTTATCAGAAATTTAATCTGAGCATCCAAACTCAAAATGTTGATCAAAGTCAAATCTTTGCTCTAGTTTAACTCAAACTTTCATCTTAGGACCTCAATTCCATGAAACAACTCCAAAACTGATAATGACGATGCTCCTAGAACAATTTCCACATTTCGGAGTTGATAGAACTGATAGAGTTCCATTCCGAGACTCGTAGCTCCGATCGGTACAAATAAACCACTTTTGAACAACTTACGCCTTTAAAAGTCAAAAACTCTTAAATTCCTCAACGTTTCACTGAAATTCCAAAGTCAAATCCACAAACTGATCAAAATATGTCTTGGAACAAATAACATGAAGGGTAAAATGATAATTTTGCAAAAAATTTCAAAAATGACCTTTAGGGTCATTGCAATGTCATTCACCTACTAGAGGCTTTTAGGTAGTATTTCATAAGAAATTTGATCAAAATAGTACCAGATAATCTGAATGCATTTTTTTATAGCTGTGATGTCTGAGTCAACTTGTGTGTAACTCAACTAATTCCATGGGACACCTATCACCTCTCACCCACAGCAGGTACGAGGTGACTCTGTCCACCAAAACTAGAAAATGAGAAGAAATCACGTAATGTTTTTGTCTAAGCTAGGATTTGAACTTGAGATCTCATGGTTCTCAACCCATTTCATTTACCACAGACCACTGGTCCACTTCCTTGGGCGCGTTAATCTGAATGCATTTCAGAATTTATGTTTCACCTGCCAGGTTAAACAATATTTATCTTACGAAATCTCCCAAGTGTTAGCATAGAACACTTGTCCAATATGTGCCATATACTGGAAAATAATATTTCACTGAACATTTTGCAACACCCTAATCAGATGATTCAATGGTGTGAGCAAGAAACCTATGCTGTGAAATATGAAAAGTTTCTTCCTCTAAAATTAAGACATCTTTGTAGCAGTTATGTATTTTGAGGGAAAGCGGGAACAGAGGATTTAGTTTTAAGCTGTGAAGAAGCTGATGGAAGACTCATTTATGGAAATCAATGACACAATAGTAGCCTTTCTTCTTTCAATAAAAATTTTCTAACACTGTATAATTAATGTCAAAATCACAAGGCCTCTTTTTTTTTTTTATAACTCTTTTTGACAGACATTATTTGATCTATAGCAGAAAAAAGAGTTAAATCCTGCAGATAACTTGAGAAACATCAGTCTGGCCCATTATATTATCATAGAGAAAAAAAATCAGTCAAGGAAGAGTGAGGATAGATTAGATTCAAAATAGTATGATCTAGAATTAATGAGGGAAGCTCTTGCTATGGTAGACATGAGATTGTATGAGTTATCAGCTATTCTGATTCCAGAAGGATTATTACAAACTTAAAAGGAGTAACACGGCTTCTAAACACTTCTATAGGACCTATTAGCTAGAACAAAATTTACTACAACATTTCATGATGTCAACCAACAAAGGACCTTGGATGAGTTTGATCTTCATGTTTTAACCTGAATTAGTGGCATTGCGAAAATGTTAAGTAAATGAAAGACTTCGAAATTGAAGTTACTATTACGTAAAAATAAGCATCATAGTATCACCTAATAAGTTACTAAATATGTATTACTTCATATCACATCGCCAACCCCCTCTGACCTCTTTCTCTTTATAGATAATTAATAGGCTTGCTTCACAGGAAATCCCCTTCTCTTTAAATTCAAGTT
Organism: Solanum sejunctum; assembly: GCA_025642045.1. Taxonomy (NCBI): domain Eukaryota; kingdom Viridiplantae; phylum Streptophyta; class Magnoliopsida; order Solanales; family Solanaceae; genus Solanum; species Solanum sejunctum. The sequence goes on from JAOTQJ010000049.1 coordinate 6,497,870, forward strand.
TTTTCAAGTGCTCAATAATCTATCTGATTCAATAAACCACTAAGCCTGCTTCTCTCATGTCAGTTATTTTACCTATATCAGTTCCATGTGCACTTCTTGACAGTGTATTGATGATCCCACCATGCTTTTATTTTATTTTTAAAGCATTTATCAAGCCGTTGTTGTCTTAAACTATCCATGTTTCCTGCATCCTTTTTTTTAAGGATCTACACAATTCAAATTCTTGTTTTATTTATTTATTTATTTCAGGTAAGGTGAACCGCGATATAGTTGGTAGTTCATACTATGTAGCTCCTGAAGTACTGAGGCGCAGTTATGGAAAGGAAGCGGATGTATGGAGTGCAGGTGTTATTTTGTATATTCTCCTTAGTGGTGTACCTCCATTTTGGGATGGTAAGGACAGAGATAAAAACATCATAAGATACTTGTACTGGGTGTTATCTTTGGCATTTCTCTTTTAACATGTCTTGTCAAATCTTTTCAGAAACTGACAAGGGAATATTCCATGCTATACTAAAAGGAGAAATTGACTTTCAAAGTGATCCATGGCCATCCATATCAGATAGTGCCAAGGATCTTGTTCGAAAAATGCTAACGCAGGATGCGAAAACCAGAATCACATCAGCAGAAGTTCTTGGTATCTCTCTTTCTTTTTGTGTAATCAAAGGCTAGGCATAGTCTTCTCTTCTTATGTAGTACTTATTTCCACAATGTGATTTTATATGGGCATGGAGAGATCATGTATTTGGTCCATAGCATGACTATGTATTATATATTGCTAGAGCACTAGTGAGGGGATTAAGTATGTGACAGATTCTGTCTTTGTTAAACAGTGGATAACAATCTATTAATAAAGAAGACGAAGAACTACAATCAAATTCAATTAATGAGGCAATTTATATGATATTAGACTTTAATTGAGCTGGAATCCAAAATTAAAAACTAAAGGAAAATAAAATTAATGGGTGATGGAAGAGGTACAATGCAGTGGCTGTTTCTATCCCTAATCCAGCCTTTTTGGATTTTCTTTTCGACAACAACTCTCACTATTTTGGTCCATTTCCACCGCCCGCTTACCCGTTAGGGTTACTAAACCCTTTACTTGGAGTGTGTAAAATAGAAACAAGGGAACAAATCTGCTTATTGTATTATTCCAAGAGCGAGCTATTTGTAGGTGTCCAAGTAAATTTTGTGAGGAAATAAAACAATACAACAACAACAACAACAACATACCCCAGTGCCTCAAAAGGCTCCCGCTCATTGCGGGGTGAGGAGGGGTGAGGAAATAAAACAATAAAATTCCTAAATAACTCTACTATGGGTGTGCTAGGTATACTATATGAAAAGGTATCTA
>JAOTQJ010000049.1:6503585-6536999 GCA_025642045.1 Solanum sejunctum
TCCAATGGTTAAAACCTTGGGCAAAAATGCCACAAGGTCCCAGGATCGAATCCCCAGGGCCACTGATGTGTTACCCGATCGTGCATCAGGGCCCCGTGGAATATTAGTCGGATCCGCAAAGCGGGCACTGGACACTACGGTCATCAACAAAAAATAAAAAAAACAATTGGTTTAATTTTCCTTAATAAAAACTGTAACATCAACAAATTCTTTCCTCTGCACAAGTTTTTTTGGGGTTGAACTAGGTCTTTGTTGATGTATTCTTTTCCTTCACAAAATGTCTATATCAAAAACAACAACAACAACATACCCAGTGGAATCTTACAAGTGGGGTCTGGGAAGGGTAGAATGTATGCAAACCTTACCCCTACCTCATAGAGATAGAGAGGTGGTTTCCGAAAAACCCTTATCTCAAAAATCAACCTCCATAAGCAGAAGATACAAATATGGAAAAGAAGGGAAAAGAAAAGGAAAAAAAATGACTAATAATGAAAAACAAATGATAGTATGTAAATACGATAAAGTAACAAATATAAGAAGGATAATGACAACACAGGATATAAAGACTACTCCTACTAACCTACTAAGTCATAAGGTCATACATCAACCTACCCCTACTAGCCTATTAGCCTTCTACCCTAATACGCGTCCTCCATTTCTTTTCTCCAAGGTCATATCCTCGATGAGATGAAGTTTCACCATATCTTGTTTGATCACCTTCCCCCAATACTTCTTCAGTCTACCTCTACCCCTCCGTATAACCCCTAAATCCAACCTCTCGCACCTCTTAACAAGGGCATCAATACTTCTTCTCTACACATTTCCAAACCATCGCAGTTTCGCTTCCCTTATCTTGTCAGCCACATGGGCCACTTCTGACTTCTCATGGATGATCTCATTCCTAATCTTATCACTCCTGGTATATCCACACATCCATCTCAACATCCTCATCTCTACGACCTGCATTTTCTGAACATGTGAGTTTTTAATTGGTTAACACTCAACCCCATAAAGCAAAGATGGTCTAACCGCTATTTTGTAAAACTTTCCTTTAAGTTTAGGTGGTATCTTTTTATCACACAATACTCCAGAGGCAAGACTTCATTTCATCCATGCTGCCCCAATACGATGTGTGACATCATCGTTGATATCACCATTATTCTGGATGACGGACCCAAAATACTTAAAGTTTTCTTTCTTTGGAATAGGTTGAGTGGCAAGCATCACTTTAATGTCTGTTTCATCTCTCGCAACATTGAATTTGCACTTCATCCATTTGTGTCCTGCTCAGTTTGAATCCCTTGGACTCCAAAGTATTCCTCCAAACCTGCAATCTATCGTTAACTTTAGCCCGAGTCTCATCACTCAGTACTATGTCATCTGCAAATAGCATACACCATGAAACCTCCTCCTTGATAAACTGTGTCAGCTCATCCCTGACTAAGGCAAAAAGAAAAGGACTCAACACAGATCCTTGATGAAGTCCCATTTCAACAGGAAAATACTCTGAGTCTCCTCCCACCTTTCTAACCCGAGTTTTGGCTCTATCATAGATGTCCTTTATCACCTTAATATACGCTATTGGAACACCTTTCGCCTCTAGACATCTCCATAGCACATCTCTCATAACTTTATCATAGGCCTTTTCAAGGTCAATGAACATCATATGAAGGTCCCTATTTCTCTCTATATTTTTCCACTAATCTCCGAACAAGATGGATTGCTTCAGTAGTCGACAACCTCGACATAAATCCGAACTAATTCTCTGAAATAGCCACTCCTTTTTTCACCCTTAACTCCACCACTCTTTGCTAGACCTTTATAGTGTGACTTAACAACTTGATACCCCTGTAATTGTTACAGTTTTGAATATCACCCTTGTTTTTGTATAATGGAATATTATGTTGAGTGGACTCTTCAAAACTGTCGACGGGTGGGTGTTGGATCCTCTAAAAATAGTGTATTTTTGAAGGATTCGACATGGGTGCAGCAACATTTTTGGAGAGTCTTGAGCAACTTAGATGGAACCTTTGTACTCCTCTATTCATCAGTAGGGATGGCAATGGGCGGGGTAGGGATGTGGCGGGTAGAGCTCAACCCGCCCTGCCCTGCCCCACATGATGATTTTATTTTATTTTCAACCCGCCCCGTCCCACCCCACATAGACCCGCCCTGCATAAATCTGTCCTGCTTAAATTTAAGTTCTTTTATTTTTTAATTGAATTCAATAGGAAATATTAAATTTGTAATTGATTTTAAATTTTTCGCTATTTAACATCTCAACAATTAATTGACTATTTTTAGTTGACATTTCAACAATTATTTCTTAATCGTTAATTAAAAGCATCTAATTAATATTTCAACAACTAATAATTTACCGGACATGTCTAGTTAAATTTTTTTTTAAAAAATATAAAATTAAAGACAATGATTAATATAAAAAGTTTATATCTTTGAGTAAAAAGATTTAATTTTCTTCAAATATAAACCCGCAACCCGCCCCACCTCGCATAGCTCTAAACCCGCCCCGTACCCGTCCAGCCCCAGTCCATTGCCATCCCAATACACGGTGCATCTTAGACATCTTCATAATAGCATTAATCAACCTAGTCAACCACTCAATACCATCCTTGACCATGCTCTTCCAAAATTCCACCAGGATCTCATTGGGTCCGATCGTTCTCCCTTTGCTCATCCTACTAATAGCAGTTCTAACTTCCTCAACTCTGATACGCTTGCAATAACCAAAATCACAATGATTATTGGAGTACGCCATATCACCCAACTCAATGTCTCTATCCCCTTTTTCGTTGAAGAGTTTATAAAAGTAAGCTTGCCACCTTAGCTTAATGGAAGTCTCATCCACAAACACCTCACCCTTCTCATCTTTAATGCACTTCACTTGGTCCAAGTCGCGAGGTTTCCTCTCTCTCATTTTCGTGGGCCTATACAATCTCTTGTATATCAAAGAAATGAATTCACATCACAGGTGGAGAAATTTCAGTTTTTGCAGTTGTCAAACATGTATTTAGATACCTAAAAAGGCAATGGAAGATATCATTCAATTTCCATTTTCCCTGAAGGTTTTCAAATTTTTTCCATTTTCCCCGAGGTTTTCAAATTTCAACCTCCTGACATTTTATTAATTGGGATCCCAGGTCATTGCAGAAAATTTATCTGAAGAAGAAATTAAAGGTTTGAAAGCTATGTTTGCAAACATGGATACAGACAATAGTGGGACAATCACTTATGAAGAACTAAAATCAGGATTGGCTCGCCTTGGATCAAAGCTTTCGGAGGCTGAAGTTAAGCAACTTATGGAAGCTGTAAGTATGATTCATTTAAATGAATTTATCTGTTTATTGGGCTTCCTGTCAGATTTCTTTGTCCTATGTATCCTGTTTATGGTTCGATATTTTAGGCTGATGTGGATGGAAATGGAACGATTGACTACATTGAGTTTGTTACTGCAACAATGCATAGACATCGACTTGAAAGGGATGATGATCTATTCAAAGCTTTTCAATATTTTGACACAGACCATAGCGGGTGAGTCTACAAAAGCAATCTCAGTGTTTCAAGCTTTTAGCTAAGTGTAGCTTGTACTATAGCTTTGTAATTTTTCCAGATGCCAATATGGATCTGTTAGGAGAACTTTGGAAGGAGGCAACTGAAAATTATATTTTAGTCTTGTTTTTGTTGATTGCTTTCATTTTGATGAATTATGGAGATGTTTCCTTACATATGGTTCTTGGGTGTCAACCAGTGTGTTGACACTTGATTGGTGGGGGTGAGGTTTTTGTGTGTGTGTGTGTGGGGGGGGGGCTCTTTCTAGCCGAGTCCTTTTTACTGCTAGACCTTCAGGGTGAGGTGTGTGGGTCGGGTGGGTTGGGTGGGGGGCTCTTCCAAGCTGAATCCTTTTTATTGCTGGACCTTCAGGATGTCTAACTGAGAGGTTGATGGAGCCGATGCTCTGAACCCTGTCTATATGTATATATTTGTGTGTGCGTAAAACTACTAAAATTTCAATACATAATTAATTTTAGATCCATAATTCCAAAAGTTCAATAAGTTCAGTGATAAAAACCTCCTAGATTAAACTCACTAAGTTTAAATCATGAATCTATGGTTTGGGCAGAAGTTGAGCAAGGTGAAATGGGCTGAATTAATCAACCCAAACCCCGACTTTGAAATGGGCTGAATTAATCAACCCAAAAGTTACTTGAGCTGAAATGGGTTACTTGACCCTCTGACCCTGACCCAAGACGTGAGACTCGACCCTACTCTGAGACGTAAGCCCCGACTTCGACCCGAAAACTGAGAACCTAGCCTTGACCTGGTCGAGACCTGATCTAATATTGACCCTGACCCATGATCCAACTCAACCCAGACTTTGAACCCGAAACCCAACCGAAAACCTAGACTCGGGATTTGACTCCAACTCAGGACTCAACCCTAACTTGGGACCAAGACCTAGCCTCAAAACGGGATTTGAGCCCCAATCCATGTGTAAAATATAAGGCATTGAGAATAACTTGTCTTTTACTCAAACAAAACAATGATATAAATACATGGAGAGGATAAGCTAACTGTGGTAACTAAATATTCAAATCCCTAATAATCCACTATATTATCTATCAAATCCCTAGCAATCAGCTATATTATCTACATACATTATTATATAGATTTTGTAACACTCTTCCTCAAGCTGGAACACAAATATTGATCATGCCCAGCTTATTACAAAGATAATTAACTCGAGTTCCATGCAATGCTTTTGTAAACAAATAAGCAAGTTGTTCTCCTGTCTTCACATAGCCAGTATAGATCAAGTTCTCCTGAATCTTCTCACGTATAAAATGACAGTCAACCTCAATATGTTTAGTTCTTTCATGATACACTAGACTTGAGCCAGTATGAAGAGCAATTTGATTATCAGACCAGAGTTTTGCTGGGGTATGATGCTTCATCCTAATTTCACACCCGAGCCTCTAGTAAGTTACATACACAGTTCGAAAAGGTCAAATTTTTGATGATTCTATCATGGATGATTGAGTTGCGAAAACTTCTGGATAGGTATGCTACGTCTAAAATGAATTCTTTCTGGTTAAAGAATCTCTTTCTAGTTGCTAGTTGCTCTGGAGCAATTAGGGGATTCTCTAGAAGTCGTTGCTCCATTGAGTCTAGTCGCCCTCTAGGTACCTTTGGAAGGCAAGGAGTGTGACAACGTACATACTTTCCTTTACTCAATAGGGCCTTCTCATCAGTTGTAGGGTTTGGTGGCCCAAAATTGACTTGGCTTCGCCATAAAGCCTCGTGAGACGGCCCGCGCCCATTTTGCCAAAAAACTCTAAGGCTGTAACACTCATCTCTAAAAGCCCGGATGGCGACGCGTCCCTCTCGCACTTGGGTTCCAACCCTCGCCTCGCTCTTTCGCGTGCTATGTTTCCCCTCTATACCCGACATGAATTTTTAGCTATAATTGCTTTTCGGGAGATAGATAAAAATACAATACTCTTAGTAAACAAAACACACATAGAATTATAGGTATAATCACCTAATTTTTATTACTTTTTTTATAATACAAAGGATCTCAAGAGTTACCCATTTCTCAAAAAAGCCATACAAAGGATCTTAGGTTGGATAACTTATAACATAATCTGCCTTACCCAATAAGAATACATACATAAGGGGGGCTGCCAGTGGTAGTTACAAAGGCCAGGGGTGTGCCTGGCACATGCCAAGACTGCACAAAAAAAGTAAAATACCTGGACATGATCTGAAGCCACGTTCCATGAACAGATAGCCTTCAGCCTTTTAGCACAACTGTCAAACATGCCATGCACATAGCTATAATTGCTTTTCGGGAGATAGATAAAATACAATACTCTTAGTAAACAAAACACACATAGAATTATAGGTATAGTCACCTAATTTTTATTACTTTTTTATAATACAAAGGATCTCAAGAGTTACCCATTTCTCAAAAAAGCCATACAAAGGATCTTAGGTTGGATAACTTATAACATAATCTGCCTTACCCAATAAGAATACATACATAAGGGGGGCTGCCAGTGGTAGTTACAAAGGCCAGGGGTGTGCCTGGCACATGCCAAGACTGCACAAAAAAAGTAAAATACCTGGACATGATCTGAAGCCACGTTCCATGAACAGATAGCCTTCAGCCTTTTAGCACAACTGTCAAACATGCCATGCACACAGCATAACTGCTTCCTCCACCAGTAATAAGTACCAGTTAACTTTGTCCACAAGGCTAGGACAAAGGGAAAGATCACCTAGTGTTTTGGTCTCTGATGGATGAGACCTCTTAGTTCTCAACCCACTTTACTAATCACTAGGACACACCTTTGGATGCACATCTTCTGCGCATGTTGATGACAATGCCACACCCTTACCAACAGACTTTGCGTCGTACGCATCTGCCACATGACAATGGACATACCACACCCATATTGTCCCACTGGTCTGCATGCATAACTTAGCTAGTTACATGCACTTGGCTTTGCCTATACCCAAACTCAAGTGTGCCTTGCCATTGCCGAGGCACCTTTTCACAGTCATCTTGCCCAAGTGCCATCCAGTACACTTAGACACACAATGCCAACATTGAAAAGCTCCATGCATTGCTTCCCAAATCCACACTTGCCAATGCCAAGGGGCAATGCACAAGCCCTTTTCATTGTCTGTGCCTGTCATCCTTCATGTTCCATCTTTAGGGGCTAACACAATGCATCTGCAGCAATGGTGTTGTGCGCAAGGCACATGCAGCAGTTGTGTTAAACGGTGAAAGTTATCTGTTCATGGGATGTGTCTTCAAATCCTGGCTCTGCCACTGTCATCCCCCATTATGTATTATTGTTGTTGGCCAAGGCAAATTTTGTTGGAAACCTTCCAACTTGAGATCTTTTGCGTATTATGAGACAGTAATAAAAGGTTGGGTGATTTTACCTGTAATCTGCGTGCACTTTGCTTACCAAGTTCTGAAAATAATCCCAAGTCCCAAACGAAAGAGAGAGAAGTGTAAGACTAGGTTGTTGTGTGCGAGTGTCTGCCATACAGTGTTGATTGTGAAAAATTGACCCTGTAACAGGAAGTTTCTACACTTGTAAGCATGAATTTTTTTCGTAAAGTGCATACCTATAGAGCCTTGAGTTGCAGAGGGAACAAGTTCCACAGAGAGATATTAAGTGCAGTACCAGCCGTCATAGATCCATGTGGTAGCATTTCATCAGTTTTGTTAAGCTAGTATGACTCTTTCTAGTACTAAATAGGGTCAAGTTAGATGATATGTAACAAGTTAATCCTGCTTAAGAAATCCTTAATCTATGGATTTGGTAGGATCTATCTCAGGCATTATGTTTTCACTGTTCACTCCCTTTAAGAAGTTCACCTCTTCATTGTTGTTTATGTGATTCAGCTTCATAACAAAAGACGAACTGGAAAGTGCTATGAAGGAGTATGGTATGGGCGATGAGGCCACCATCAAGGAAATTATAGTAGAGGTGGATACAGACCATGTAAGTACATTCTAAAGCTATGTTTAACATTTGTATCTCTATTATGATACTGGCTTTTATGTATACTCTTTCACTTAAACAGGATGGTAGGATCAACTATGAGGAATTCTGTGCAATGATGAGGAGCGGAACACAACCCCAAGATAAACTTTTTTAGTTCCTTGAAACAATAACCTTGCCAGCGGAGATGTTCAGCAGCCAGCATGATGTAGAGAGCTGTGCTGCAAGAAAAGATTCAGAAAAAGCAGAAGAGGTATTCTTGATGTGCTTGTTATACCTGGTATCTCCAACCTATTTTTACTTGCTTTGACTACTTTGGAAAGCAGTTGGAGTGCCAAGCATTTTGGTGTACATTGAATTTAAGCGAAATAGCTAGTAAAATTCTTATATTTATAATTTATGTTCATTCGGCCCCAAAAGGAATGCAGTATTATATTTTTGAGAAATCAAACTTCTGATTATGATTTTTTTTAAAAAAATAATTATAATATTTTCAACAAAAAGAAATTTTGATTTATATTACTAAGAAATCAATATTGAATATACAAGGGGAGTTAAATTTGCTGATCTTGAACACCATATCATGCTTTCACTTTTTCGTCACAGAGGAACTAGTTTCTTTGACATGCACTGATCCAGTTGTAATTTGTGCATTCTAATTTATTTAATATTCAAAGGAACAGATTTAACCTTATTATTTTAATATAATAAAATAAAGAATCCCACATCTTTTATATTTCTGAAGATGCTCAAGGTCCTGGAAATTTAAAATGAACATGTGAAGTAGATGAAAAGTGTATGTCGACCAACACACTTAATTATTGTAAGTAGATTAGCGAAGTTCTTCAACATCTGTATAGTGGGGAATCTTAGTAGCTCAGTTGGTTGGCTATCTGAACTTCCACCTTATTGGTGAGGGTTTGATTCCCCACGTTGTAATCCCCTCCCCATTTCCCCCTTCCCCTACCCCTTAAAAAAAAAAAATCTGTTATTTGACTAATTTGCATTCAGCTGGCCTTCTATTTCTATTGTCAACCGTGGAACTGGGTTCTTTTCGTAGCCACTATACCAATTAACCTGTTATTTTGTAAAACTGCTTCTGTTAAGCCTTTTACTGAACCTAAAGATACTGATGTTCACAGAAGCAACAATTCTCGAATGCCCGAAAGGAGAAAGTAAAAAGTACTTTTGCTGGCTTTACCTTAATTCTTTTCTTCATTGCATCAACCCTCATCAAGTTGAAATGAGAAGAACAAATATCATCATGCATTTTTATTCTAAACTTTGTTGACTTTTGTTTGAGGAAATGATTATCCATTTTAAGTCCAAAACTTTTAAGATGGTCAAAAGATTAAAGGAGACGTTCAGGTGATCAAAGAGTTAGACCAATAACTCTGAAAAGCAGGGTTAAAAAGCCAATGCGACATTAAGTGAGTTCTTCAAAGTAAACAATTCATCATAACTCAAAGTTAAGCTTCTCTTACATAACCCACCAGATAGATTGAAGCCTTCTTTGTCAGCTTAAGATATAGACAGATGGGTTGATGACCTTCCTGAATATTTGGTGTGCTGGTCTTACGACATTATCAACCTATAACTAGCTTATGAGTGTGTTGGTGCATATTGGTATGCATTCTCTCATAAACTAAGAACTTGCTCAATAGATATGTATGTTGTGCCCGTACAATGTCATTTCTCAATTCTTGGAAGGAAATCCAGATTGTGATGAATTGATAATGCAAAAGTTCCATTACGTTTCTTGAACAAGATGTCCTTTTATCTAGCACCTGTCCAATAGTGTCTTTGCCTGTTAATTGTCTTCATTAAGTATTGATAGTGTCAGATGATTTCAACTTGCCTAGCTCCACTACTGCATTCGAGTTCTTGACTTGTAATAGCACACAAGATCATTATGTAACGATTGAGGAAATGGGAATGGTCATAATCCAATATAAATTTGATTGAATCTGCTTCGTATCTTTATGATAAAGAGATAGCAAACACTTTTTCTATCATGGTCCATCTCCAGCATAAAGCTTACAGCCAAAAAAGTAGCAGCTGTTGAGAAACTTACAAAAGCAACTGGGAATGTAAGGAACATGGTCACTCCTACTCCCATAAACTATCTTAAACTAATCATACATGCAGACAAACAGACTCCAACTGGGAAACACCACCTTATTTCTATATTATCTCTGACCTCTCCTCACATACTCAAATGGAAAGGTATGGTACAAGTAGTAGCAAACGCAAGTTCCTTGGTGGTGCTTGTTGTCAAGATTGCACTGCTTTCGGTTCTCACCCTTTGTGCCAGTGAGAGGGTTGTTCTCAGAGAGCACAGTGATGGCTCTTGCAAATTTCTTGAAGAAGTAATCTTGGCTCTTTGCCATTTTCTTTACACAGAGTCTGGTCCTTTTATCTACAGCTAGTTGGGTCGACCAACATCAATCCCTTGTCCAATATGTTCGTGAGTAGCTGTTGTCTAGCTTCATGGAAGTGCCTCTGTCATTTCTAACATTCTGCACGGCCTTTGAATCAGGGATTGAACTTTGGCATTTCTTTAGAATGTGGGGTACGTGTTCAGGGCTGAGCTGAGGGTCCACTTTGGGATATAAATGCTGAATCAACTTAATACACTATGGGAAGAATAGACCGTGAGCACCTGCTAGAGAAATGAGAGATAATCAGCTTAGCTTGTTTTCTCTCTGTCTCTGAATCATTGACCAGAGAATTAGGGTTTTGCATGTTCAAGCTGTGAAGAAAAACCATCTATTAGAAATGCAAGATAAGATTACACATTATCGTTGTGCAGTTGGGCTCTTCCTGTGACCTCATGCATACAGTTAGTGCCAAACTGTCCTTTTCCTTTTTTGCTAATGGTTGATCCAAGAAATTCAAGGTATCATGGGATGTGACAATACTAATGCTTTCATTGTGGTTTAGAAGGTGTTGCTCAAGAATATTTGCTCTGCTCCTCCTGCCATCCCTCCTTCCAGTTTTGAGTGGGATGTAAGGCCCAATAGCTGTGCACAGGGCTGTTACATAACAGTTGGGCAAATTCAGGATAGCTTTTGTCCATTCAATTGAAACCTTGATCTCAATTTGAACTATGTACACCCCAAAAAAGAAGAAAAAAACTTAAAATAAGTGTACATATCATAAGATCGTACTCTTTGTGAACCCACTGACTCAAAATCTTAAATTCACCTTTGATACTTACAGTAGGTAACAACGCAACAACAATAACATACCCAGTAGAGTCCCACAAGTCGGGTCTGGGGAGGGTAAAAACGTACGCAGACCTTACCACTACCTCCTAGAGATAGAGTGGCTGGTTTCGAAAAATCCTCGTCTTAAAAATCAAGCCCCATAAGCAAAATTTACAGTAACACTATGCTAAAAAATAACAAGATTAACCTACAGCAACAATGACATCTCAACCAGACAAGACAAGAATATCAGCATAGGAAATAACATCAGGGCATTCCCTTTCTACAGCTTCCTTAACTGTTTCGATGTATCTGAAGTTTCTCATGCCAAAGCTCCTGTCTGTCTCCTTCAAAGTCCAGCAGCAATGAAGCATCATATGACTGCACCAACAAAACAATAAAAATGCCAACTTGTTAAAGTCTTAAATGTTCTACTTGGAGAAAAGATAGATTGTTTGTACCTCAACAAAGCAGTCATGGAAGATAAATGGCTCTTCTTGTGTCTTGTTAGAGAAGCTTGACTTGCTCTTTGATAATATCTTCGGCTTGTGACCATGTGTCTCTGTAATAGTCCATATCAAGCCCAGGATTATTATCTTCCACTGTTAATGCAGAGAGAGGTGAAAATAACAGCTCAGCAAAGAAGAGAGCTTTAGAAGCCATTGTTTTTACCAATGCACTCGCTGAGAGCAAAAGATCTTGATCCCCAACTACTTAAATAAGCATAAAAGCTCAAGGGGACAGCCAAAAATGAATAAACCTTTTCTTTCCCTTTCTTCTTAGGGGTCATGTGGACATGATTCAAATCATAATTTAAAATTAGTGTGTAATCATGTTGATTTGAACTTGAAATTTTATTTGGACATGATATTTGAATTTCTTAAGTTGTATTTTTTTTTTATAAACGTATAAGCACCACAATTTGTGAAAACTATCGAAAATTCCCCACCTCTTATACAATCTTAACAAATAAATAAATCATATTTAATAAATCAGGTATTAAAATATCCTAAAGTGTCATATTTATAAATCACATATCTTCATGTTTTTTGTATAAATAAATATTGTTATTACATGTTATTACAAACTTTTAAGTCTTAAGTCATCTATAGTCGCTCAAAGTTGTCTGCATATTTCACTTGGACATCTCAATTCAAACTTGTACCTATTGGACACCTATAGTAGTTAAAAAATATACCTATCGAATATTTTTTAACAATCAGCTAAAAGTAAGAGTGTGTCTCATACACTCACGAATGACATGGAATAATAGCTTATCAAAAGGAGATATGTTGCATTGGGCCCATAATAATAACATAAAAAGAAAAAGATATATATATTTTCAACAAAAAGAGAAAAAGAAAAGAAAAAACTCCACGCTTCTTCTTTGTCGGAACCCTCCCTCGTCGGCCACTCATACACACTTCCATAACCATCTTCCCTCCATCTTTCTTCCTTCCTTTTCAAGAATATTTTTTCCACCCATCCACTTACCTCACCCATTTATTCCAATACCCATCGTCAACCATAGATGCCATTTTTTTCAATTTCACTCTCTTCCTCAAACGTCAATTCAAATTTATTGATATTTTTTCTTCTTATTGTATTGTGAATTCTTTAAGATTTGAATGTTTTCAACTTCTTTTTTTTTAAAAGAAAATTAATTCATATTAGTCTTGCCAAAAATATGGTGTTTCAGTGGAATTATTTTTAAACCCAATTTGATTTTATTTGTTTGATGAAATTCTCTATAGTTGGTACTTTTCTGGTTAAGGTAACGACAATGACAACACTGGTGGTGACGGAATGATGCTAGAAAGAAAGAATGAAGGAGAATATGAAAAAGGGTTGTGGTAGGCGTCAAGACCCAAAAATGGGTGTATTGGCGCTTGCATAGCCCACCAACACAAGTAAATCGAAACCTGAGCAATTCAATAATAAAGCTAAAGCGGAAGAGATAAAGTCTAAATACGAACAACACTAGAATATCAAGTCTATCAAACCATTCCAAGACTGGTGTCACATGTACAACCCTCTAATATTGAGTACAATAGATGGTAAATACAAGTCTGAATCTCAGTCCTCAAATAGAACATAAGATAAATAAAAGAGACTCTGAGAGTCTGCCAAATAGACAAGTTGCTACCTCTTGAATATCCAGGAAGCTCAGTCTGAAGATGATGGAAGCTAACTCAGGTAGAACCAGACTCACAACCTACACACATGTGTATAGAAGTAAAGGTGATACAAAAACACGGGCACTCAATAAGAGGATCTAAACAACAAGTACAACATATAGAACAAAATACTCCTCCCACCCCAACCACATATTGCCGAGCTATACCTCTTACTCAGAAAAGTCCCTGTCACATCTATATATATAAGTCCGTATACAATAATCCCTTCCAACAGAAATCTCAGAATATAGCTCAAGTGTAACCATCACATAGTTTATTCAAAATAACTAATCAAATCACAATACAAGATAATGTAGTATGATATGGAATGGGAATGGCATGAGATGAGATGAAATGATAAAATGCAATGTCAAGTATCATGATGCATGTCTGTCGTACGATACACATCCGCTGATATAATTAATTTGGAACCTATGGGGACATAGCTGTCCATGTAAGTGCCCCAGACGTGAGGCCCGATTCAAGTATATGAATGTCTCATATCAGTGTCTTTACCATGGACGTGTGTCCTGATCCCTATTTCTGTTTAAGTGTTTTCGGTCATGGATGTGTGGCCCAATCCTCATTTCTCTTTCAATGTTTTCCGCCATGGACGTGTGGCTCAATCTTTATTTCTCTTTCAATATTTTGTCAATGGTACTCAATCACAATGCACATAATGAACATCTATATATGTAATGTGATGAAGATGAGTACAAATGAAAGTCCACATCATAATAAATACATCATCTCAAGTCAAATATCCATTCAATAAGGTATAATGAAAGTCTTTTTCAAGCCTATATCAGCTTCTCCAGCCTACAAGTGAAACTCAACCATAATGTATATCCAATTCAAACAACTAGGTCAACATAGCACTATCCATAATCCACATTATCATATCATATAGGGTTTCCAAAACTAAAGCACAAAACAATAATTATCAATCTTAGTAATTCACTTCCAAGTCATAGATGAAATTCACAATTTAGCAAGTGCGTTCAATCAATTACAAGTATTCAATCATCTCAAGTCAAAAAAGGAAATATAATATTCATGTAAGCTTAACAAGACTTAGGATTCCACTTGCCTCAACTAGTAGCCAAATCAAGCAATAGCCAGAGCTTTTCCCTCAAATTCACACCTGTAATATCACAATCTAATCAAATATAGGATCATAATCACATAAGGAATCTAATGGCACTACAATCAATCAATTCGGGGTGAAAGGCAAAATAGTCAAAATTAGCATAAAAATTCAAAGTTCTCGAATCTTAAAATTGACTGAAAAATCAGGTTCTACATGAAAATAGAGTTCGTAGGTGAAAATCCCACTAAAATCGAGTTCAAATTGAAGGAAAAATCATCATTTAAAGTTTTCAATTCATAGACTAAAAATCCCCAATCTTGCACATTCAAAATAATGAATTTCAAGACAAAACCAAGATAAAAGTCATGAAAATTAATCAAAATGATGTTAGAAATACTTATCCAAAAGAATTCTTCAAAAACTTTCGTCAAAAATCGCCCCAAAAGCTTGAAATGTTTGTAAGTGGAATAAAAAATGTTGGGCTTATGATTTTGAGAACTGAATAGGCAAACTGTACTATATAAATGCAAATGAAGTTCCGTGAACGCATAGAAGGGTCTAGGCATATACCTCCGTGAACACGGATGGAGTTTCATGAATGTAGAGAAGTAAGGGGTTCCACCAATTAGTACTCTGCAAATATGGAGAAGAGATCCACCCAAACCTCTATGAACACGAAGATTCTCCCATGAATGCGGAGAAGAAAAATAGGTGCACCAGAAACTAGATATATCAGCCATAGACAAATCTCGATACGGACCCTCGAAACTCATATAGAACCTAAATTTCACAAAACAAACATGTGTCCATACCAAAAATGGCAATCTAAACTCAATGAAATAATCAGAATTTCATTTCGAGGTCTCTTCAACACGATTACCCATGCAATTCAATTAAACTAGTTTGAGACTCAAAATATCAAAACTATCCTCGGAGACTCCAAAAGTTATAACGAGATCATTTCTACCTTAGTTTGACCATCTGAAACTACCGAAACTATTAAAATCTTAATCCCAGCTTCTGAACTCTGAATATTGACCAAAGTCAGACTTTGGCTCTAGGAACGACTAAAAATACGACTTTGGGTCCAAAAATTTATTTTGAATTCAGTTCTACAAGTTCACATAAATCAGTTTCGGTATTATGGAGCAAATAGAATCGACAGAATTACAGTTCGACATTTGAAATTCAAAATAACTCCAAAACTCAAGATTTCTCAACTTAAGCCTTTAAAATCTCTTTCTTATGCAAAACTCCAACTTTTACAAAGTTTTTCAAAATGCGACTTTTATACTTTACCAAACTGGACTCAAGATGACTTTCAAAAAGGGCAAAATAGTAATTTAATTGAAATTTCTAAAAATGACCTTCACGATCATTACATCATCCACCACTAAAAATAGTGTTTGTCCTCAAACATAAGGCAAAGAAACATACCTAAAATCTAAAAAAGGTGAGGATATCAAGCCCGCATACCAGACTCTGTCTCCTAAGTAGCCTCATTCATGGGCTGGTGACTCACTGAACCTTCACTGAAGCTATCTCGTTGGTCTCAATTTCCTAACCTATCTGTCAAAATAGACGTGGGCTCCTATTCATAGGTTAAATCCAGACTCAATACCATCGAATCGAGGGATAACACATGAGAGTCATCAGGAACATAGCATCTCAACATAGATATATGAAACACAGGATGAACTGAGGATAAACTAGGTGGCAAGGCAAGTCTGTAAGCCACCTCTCCCACATGCTAAAGAATCTTAAAAGGGCCAATGTACCTATGACTGAGCTTGTCATTCTTCCTAAATTGCATAACACCCTTCGTGGAGAAAATCCTCAACTAAACCTGGTTTCCTTCCATGAACTCTAGTGGTTGAAACCATCTATTAGCATAACTCTTTTGTCGACTTTAAGCTATCAATAGTAACCTGATCCATGGAATCTTTAAGCAAATCAATGTCAAGGTTATCAACCGCAACAGAGTCAAACCAAACTATGGGTGATCTACATCTTTGCCCATACAATTCCTCAAAAGGTGCCATCTGAATGCTGGAATGATAACTATTATTGTAAGCAAACTCTACCAAAGGAAAATGCTGATCCCACCTGGCACCAAAATCAACCACACAAGCTCTAAGCATATCCTCAAACACCTAAATAGTCCTCTAACTGACCATTAGTCTAGGGATGAAAGGTCGTACTCAAATCTAGTCTAGTGGCCAAGCCATGCTACAAGGCCTTCCAAAAATGAGATATAAATGATGAGCCATGATCTGATACAATAGACGTTCGAACCCCATGAAGTCTCACTATCTGACTGATGTATAACTAAGCCAACTTCTTGGCTGTGAACTTCACTTTAACAAGAATGAAGTGACCGAACTTGGTCAAGTATTCCATTACTACCCAAATAGAGTTAAACCCTACAACTGTGGGAGGTAAACAAATTATGAAGTCCATGGTGATGCGTTCCCATTTCCACTCGGCAATGGGCATCCTCTGAAGCTCTCCACCTGACCTGAAGTGCTCACACTTGATTTGCTGACATATCAAGCACTTGACCACAAACTCTGAAATGTCCCTCTTCATACCGCACCACCAGTGATGCAAACTCAAATGATAGTACATCTTAGCTATCCGAATGGAATACCTAGCACAGTGGGCCTTCTTAAGAATCAACCCGATTAAATCAACCACCTTGGGCACACAAATTCTACCCCTAATTCTTAATACACCCTCAGAATCAAGCTTGGATTCCCTGGCCTCCCTTGTAACCACCTTGTCATGAATGTGACATAGCCTCTCATTCTCAAATCGACAGCTCCTAGTCTGATCCATCAAGAAAGAACGAGCTTCAACACTAGCATGGATACCACCATCTTCAGAAATCTGCAATCTCACTAACCCATTAGCTATCCTCTACACATTCCTAGCCAGGGGTCTCTCCTCTACCCCTAATAGTCACAAGACTTGCCATGCTAGAAGTCTTTCTACTTAAATCATCATCCACCACATTCGCCTTTCTTGAGTAATATAGGATAGTCAAGTCATAATCCCTTAGAATCTCAATCTATCTCCTCTACCTTAAATTCAAGCCCTTTTGGATGAAAATATACTGAAGACTACGATTATCAGTGAAGATGAAACGCCCCGAAAATGTACTTCAAAATGCCTATAATCATAATTTTCATATAACTCAAAATCTAATGTGTGATATCAAAAATTCAACTTCATATTCTCGATCAGGGGGTAAAATTGAGTGGAAAATGGGTATAACTCGAATTTTAGAAGACTCTTAGAGAAAAATAATTTTCACTAATTTTCAGAAAAAATGTCTATCCGCGCCTAGGCCGCAACGCGCATGGGACATGGAGTAATATAAATGATCCTTGCACGATGGGTCCGCTCATGCCAAGGACGCGGACTAGTGTAAGTTTTTCCTTGGGTTTTCTATTTCAGCCAAGGACATTGGGGTCATAGCCCCATGCCCACTTAAGCCTGAAATCTCCTATACTTAGCCATTTTTCAACTCTATATTACTCAGGACCCTCTTAAAAATCTCTTCAAGACTTGACCAAATATCTCATTTCAAATTCAAAGATCTCAAGCTTAACTTTGGAACTCAAGGATTCACTTAAGCTCTAAGTTTCCTTCAAGCTCATCTCAAGAAAACCCAAGTTTGAGGTATGTGGGATTCATTCATTGGGTCCTTTCACCCATGGAGCCCAATCTTCCTTTTTATGAAAGTTGCATGATTTCATGTTGTATTACTTATGGATATCTCTTATTATGAATTATGAGCATGAATCATGTTGGGATTTTATAAAATATTGATTGATTATGCATGACTATCTATTCCAAGCTTATACCATGATTTGATTATATATATTGAGACTATGCATATTTTAAGCTATGAAACTATGGTCTCTTATGAGTTTTGATGATGGATTTCAAGGTACCCTACATGAGAGTTTTACTACATGTTGGTGGGTTGATTTGCATTAAGTTTTCTCATCTTAAATCACTCTCGAATTGCATGATTTTGAACTATTATCATGAACCCATCAAGTGTTTGATAAAATATCAAGTCAAAAATTCTCAATTTATTGATAATCTATTTCATGATTTACAAGTCAAGTGACTATATGACGATTCAGGGCTTTCAAGTATGTATTGAATTCATGAAAACTATCTATGATTTTACAAGTATCAAGCTAAGCGCTATTTCAAGATTCTTATCTCTTCTGAGCCGTTCATGTTAAAGCAAGGGTTCATGTATGATTATGATCTACTCTCATGCTTTAAGTTAGGCTCACAAGTAGAGATCAAGCATGTTTCAAGAGCTACTCATGTCATATTTCCATGTGTCTTGCAAGTTATATAAGTGATGATTATTTCAAGTATTCTATGGGATTTGACTTAGCACTGATTGAGGCTTAAGATGGGGGATTGACCCAAGAGGTCCTTATATAAAGTGTTTTGTCTCTAAACTATGTGCCACCAAAGGATTGTGATTATTACCCTTGCTATACTAGTGGATCCATCTAGTCATGTTATCATGTTTGGTTTGCCTTGGCAAGTAGACTACACCTAGCCAGAGGGTGTCATGCCCGTTCCACCTTACCGAGGGGTGTCATGCCTTGGATTCCAAGTTATAGCTACTTAATCTATGTTTGAAGTCTCTTCCCACACATATGTATGCTATATATATTGTGCAAGATGAATAATTTACAAGCATATTTTATTATGAGCATTGATCATGCATGCCATATTGAGATTCTGTATTTATTGCCTATGATTATGCATTTTGACTATATTGGCTTATGTCTTATTGCATTGTGTCCCGCATGCTTAGTACATTTAAACGTAATAACCATACCCTATGCCTATATGATATTACCATGTAGGGACCAGAGCACCCTTTGATCATCCTCCACGTAGCTAGTTAATACTTTGGAGATAAGCTTTGGTGAGTCCGAGGACACTATCTACATTATTCTTGCTATTTTGAGACTTCTTTATTGTTGAACACTTGATATTATAAGGGTGAGCCCAGTAAGTGTTTTATCCCCCGCTACATTCCATGTTAAAGGTATTGTTGGATATTATAATGTTCTTATGCTATGAGCTTGACTTTTTTTTCTTTTATGAATATCAAGATTTCCCTTAGCCCCAGTTCCATTTTTGTTTTTATCTCTTGTTGATTGTTTACTGTGCTTCCACGACCAAGGATGTGTGATTGATATGCTAAGAGGCTTGTCTGGGTCCCTTCGGGTTCCCATTCACCGTGTCACGTCTAGGCCCTAAGCTTGGGTCGTGACAGAAGATGTCATAGTGAACCCTATAAAGATAATGCCTCCACAACTTCAACACAAACACAACACCCGCCAACTCCAAGTCATGGATAGGATAGTTCTTCGCATAAGTCTTTAAATGTCTAAAGGCGTAAGTTATCACCTTCCCCCTTTGCATTAAGACTCCACCCAAACCAACTTCAGAGGCATCACAATATACCGTAAAGCTAACACCCTCCTCCGGTAAGGTCAAAACTGGAGTTGTAGTTAATAATGTCTTAAGCTTTTTGAAGCTCTCCTTACACTCATCTAACCAATGGAAAAGAATATTCTTCTAAGTGATCCTGGTCAATGGAGCTGTTATAGAAGAGAAACCCTGCACAAATCGCTTGTAATAACAAGCCAAGCCTACATAACTCCGAATCTTAGTAGATGAAGTAGGTTTAGTCCAACCCTGAGTTGCCTCAATCTTTACTGGATCAACTCGAATACCCTTTCTAGAGACAATATGACCTAAGAAAGCCACCAAACTCAACTAGAACTTGCACTTGAAGAACTTAGCATACAATCTATCCTCTCTATGCGCTGAAGCACAATTCTCAGATGCTACACCTGTCTTGCTATTGTAGTAGACCAATATGTCATCGATGAAGACAATAGTAAAGGAACCAAGATATGGTTGGAATATACCATTCATTAACTCCATAAATAATGTCAGGGTATTAGTCAGCCCAAATGACATCACAAAGAACTCATAGTTCTTACACCTCATCCGGAAAACTGTCTTAGGAATGTCAAAAGCCTTGATCCTCAACTGATGATATCCAAACCTCAAGTCAATCTTAGAGAATACAACTGCACCCTAAAACTGATCGAATGGGTCATCAATCCTAGGCAGAGGATACTTTTTCTTCATTATCACTTTGTTCAATTGCCTATAATCTGTGCACATTCTCATGGAGCCATATTTCTTCTTTACAAATAATATAAGAGCACCTTAATGCGATACACTAGGGCATATGAACCCTTTACTCAACAAATCTTGGAGCTGTTCTTTTAGCTTCTTTAACTCAACTAGAGCTATACGGTAGGAAGGAATGGAAATAGGCTTAGTGTAAGGCTCAAGATAAATAGAAAAATCAATGTCCTTATTAGGAGGGACTCTAGGAAGATCAATAGGGAACACATCAACAAACTCCCGAACTATAGGAATAGACTCCATCGATAGTGGATCAACTCTAGTATCACAAATAACGGCCAGATAAGCAAGACAACCCCAAACCACTAACTATCATGCCCGAATATAAGAGATATTTTGCTAGGATACAAACCACTCGATCCCTGCCACATAATACTCGATCTACCAGGAATGGCTAATGTCATGATTGTAGCACCCCACATCTTATAATACTAGTACAATGCAAATCAAACATGATATGATTTGGTCAAATTAGCGCCCATTTTTAAAAGTGCACGAATTTCATATTATAGGGGGATATGTGAGTCTAACGCTTAAGAGGGTCGAGTGTATACATATTTTGTGTCAAATAGAGGAGATCATGGCCTTAAATGAAGTAAAAGAATTGACGTGCTTGTAAGACTTAAGAAGCTAGCAGGTGAGTCACCTACTTGCTTAGCCTAAATTGCTAGCTAAACGGAGAAGAGGCCCGACGTCGAATTTGTTCAAGTCCGGTTATGAATAAAGTCTGTGTTAAAGGTGTAACTTTAGACCATGTTTTAGCATCACACATGGACTATATTTTCAACCTAAGAAGGATATTAAAAGAACCCAAAGACATCATAATTTCTTTGATAATTTGGGCCAAAACTAACTAAGAGAAAGAGGGAGAAATGGGAAGCCAAGGCCCAACCAATTTGAACCCAATTATGCCCAAGTGAAAGGGCCAAGCTGCTACATCACCACCTTAATAATATAAGGCTTAAATGACACAAGAAAGTCGGCCAAAATCCCCTTTAAAAGGGCTTATATATAACACCTTTAAGTCATTTTAGACTTGGAAAAATTTTAGCTTTCACAAACCTTCTTTCTACACTTTCTTAACCTAGCAAAGCAGCCACAAGGTGACTTCTAGGGTTCTTGGAGAAGCCCTACACCTTGAAGGTAGTGGTAAGTAAGTTTATATATGTATTTAGTATGATTTTCTTATAAAAAATAAGAAGTATATGCTAGTATGTTTGTGCTAGAAATTTGGACAACATGTATCCTAAGGATTGTTGTGAACTTTTCTTGTTATTTAAGAGGATTTTCTCTTCTTGGTTGGCTGAATTATGAAGTAAGACTTATGTTTTTAACAAGTTATAATTTGTTAGTGATGTAGCTAATATGTTGCACCATTTTTACAATCCACGAAAGTAAGTTCTAGTGTGATATCATAATTGTGCTCATAATTGGAACTTGTGAGTTAATTGATTAAGGACTATGGTCTCACGTCCTCCACCTATTTTGAGGGTTGTTTCTGAACTATTTTAGGACTGTTTGTTTGTATAAATATTGTGAAAAAAGTTTTGTTGAAGTTGGTAAAAGTATGGAATCGTCAATGTCGTAATGTAGCAAAGGGACGTAACGTTATGCCGCCTATTTATATGTTACGTAGAATTGTTATGCCATGTGCTTTGTTGACTGTTGTAAGGCTGTTATAGCACTAAAATAGGCTGCACATGATGTGTATATGATAATGTATATTAGAAAATACGATTAGTGGTGGAAAGGTTGAAAGAATACGATTGGGTTCATAATTATCCGCTTGCTGCCCGTGTATGTTTTCTTTATGAGATTGGGCTGCCAAGATATATCTATTGGCTGATAATGCTAGTTTTATCACCTATTATGTTGTAGATAAATATTTGGAGGAAGGGAAGGCTATTTTGAGGTAATAGCGAGGTCATACAACGAGGTATGTAAGGCTACTTGATTTCGTATTGTTTGGCATGAAACATAGATTCCTCCTTGGCACATAAAAGGCACTAACTAACTCTGACACAACTATTAACCATGTCTTCACTCTTTCACATGTTCATATGCTCCCATACATAGTCACTTGCAAACCTGCGTACATACTTGAATACCAACATACACGTGTTCGTTCTACTAAATAAAATGTGTTGTTCTACCTCTTATGCATTTCATTGTTTGTGCAACTTATTCCTTTCATTATAGTGCTGTCTTTTGTGATTATTTACATGTCATATGTTGTATCTACAGTCCTTCAGTTCTAATATTAAGACCACCAGAAGAATCATCTCAAAGGTAATTGAAAGATAAAGTAAAGTATATTGTTTATTGATGGGTGATAGCCCGAGGGATGGAAGAATCACTTAGCCAGGGACGATCCTATCACGGGGGGTAGCCTGAGGGGTTAAGGAAGAGCCTAGGTAGGGTCGATCCTGATATAATTTTACCACTGATCAGCTGGTTATTCTATTACATGTTGTGCACAGATTATATAGTAAAGGTAAAGTAATAAAAAGAACATAAAGTACATGATCCCATAGTACAACTAAAGGTGGTCGCTTATCCTATACCAGTGCATAGTTTCATTTGAGTTGTTACTTCGTATACAGTATTTCCTACCTTACATATTCAGTTTATCATCTTGTACTGACGTCCCTTATGGGGGACCTGCATTTCATGTTACAGGTGCAGGTGCTAGTAGATCTCCCTAGTAGGAGTACAGGATATCCAGCTGTTGTTTCCAAGCTCTAAGTTGCTTTGGAGCTTTGTGTGTGTCTAGAGCTTATATTTTTGTATTGTACAGTTAGTCAAGGCGAGGCCTATCCTAACCCTTATCACATACTTTTTCTTATCTAAAGTCTTTATAGACTATGTAAATTAAAGTGTGGTCATGTCTCGTACTTTAGACACCGTGGTCGCAACAGCCTAGCCATATGCATTTTCATTTGGCTTATTATCACTGTTTATTTTCTTAAAGACATGTCAAATGTAGAAATCCTTATAATATAAATAGAGAGCGCATAGATACAGGTTAGTTCTCCTGAGCCTTATTGGCGATGGGCGCCAGTCCGCCTTAATGGGACTTGGGGCGTGACAATAATCTTAGCATAACAATCAAGAACAGCCTAGTGAAGAGACAACCAATCCATCATTAAAATCAACCATATCAAGTATAATCATATCAACCTATGTATCGTAGCCATCTAGGAAGACAAGACAAGATTGGTATACCTGATCCACTACTAAGGGATCATCTACCGAGATAGACACGTGAATGGGCATAGACATACGCTCACATTATAGATCAAACTCAGCAGAGAAATATGCAGATACATAAGAATAAGTTGATCTAGGATCAAATAATACTGAAACTGGCCTATGACAGAATGGAATAATACTTGTAGTAACTGTATCTGAAACCTCGATGACCTCAAGCCTCCCAAGAAAAGCATAGAAATGTCTATCTCTACCCCTCGACTGTTTGAACAAGACCTCTACCACCCTGTTGTCCTACTATATCACCTATACCCCTACCTAGAGTACGTCCACCTCTACTGGGCTGACCTCTACCACGACCCCTGATTTGAGGGTCTGAGTCTTTAATTAGAGGCACTTGATCTCTAATCGATGTCATTGAATAAGAGCGGTGTGGCCTCACATGAGTCTGGTGGGGGAAAAACTTAAGTACATATGATCCAGAGAGTCGCACCCATAACAAGATCTCGGGTAAGGAGAGGACTGATGAGGTGGAGGGGTAACACTGTAGTCACCCCTACCCATGGGTTCTGTTAGAGCTAGGTGATCCCTAACTGTAACCATAAGAACTAAAAGGTCCCTGACCACCCTCTTAAGCAAGTAACAATGCATGAACTAGTCCTCTATGCTGAGGAGTACCACCTCCCCAATGGAAGCCTCTACCTTTAGATGAAGAGTCGGTGAAATTACCTGAAGACCAGACCCTCTTGGGGTCCCCAAACTCCTCTCTCAATAATAACTCCACCACCTTGGCAGTACCAACTATAGTCTGAATGGAAGCACTCTCCTGTGAGAATTTGAACACCTAAGAGCAGATGGAGAATGCCAAACCCTTCATGAACCTGTGAACTCTCTCTACCTCAGTAGGAATCAGTGACAAAGCATGTCGAGACAACTCATAAAACCTGGACTTATACTCAACTATAGTCATGACACCCTAGGTCAAAGTCTCAAATCTAGTCCAGGTCTCCTCTCTAACTCTCCAAGGAATGAACCTCTCCTAAAAAGCCTCAGAAAACAACTCTCACTCAACCGAAAGGGGACCTACTGGTCTGGAATGCAAATAAGACTGTCACTACTCTCGAGTTGTCCCTCTAAACTGTAAAGCAACAAATCTGACAACAAATACATTGGTCACTCCTTTGTCAGTCACTTTGTTTTGGCAGATCATATATATAGTTGGTACTTTTCTGCTGAAGGTGACGACAATAACAATATTAGTGGTAACGGAATGATGCTAGAAAGAAAGAATGAAGGAGAACATTAAAAAGGGATATGGTAGGTGTCACGACCCAAAAATGGGTGTGATGGCACTTGTCTAACCCACCAAGATCAGTAAGTCAAAATCTAAGCAATTTGATAATAAAGCTAAAGCGGAAGAGATAAAGTCTAAATATGAACAAGCACTAGAATATCAAGTCTATGAAATCATCCTAAGACTGGTGTCATATGTACAAGTCTCTAATACTAAGTACAATAAAAGGTAAATACAAGTCTGAATCTCAGTCCTCAAATAGAACATAAGATAAATAAGAGGGACTTCTAGAGTCTGCTAAATAGACAAGCTGCTACCTCTTGAATATCCAAGAAGCTCGATCTGAAAATGATGGAAGCTAACTCAGGTAGAATCGGGCTCACACCCTACATTCATGTGTAGAAGCAAGGGCGAGTACCCAAACATAGGCACTCAACCAGAGGACCTGAATAACAAGTAAAGCATATAAAACAAAATACTCCTTCCACACGAACCACATACTGCCAAACTACACCCTGCACTCAGAAGAGCCCAGTTACAATAGTGTGTGTTTGTGTATAAGTTCCTATACGATAATCCCTTCCAACAAAAATCTCAAAATATAGCTCAAGTGTAACCATCACAAAGTTCATTCACAATAACTAAATCAAATCACAATACAAGATAATATAGTATGATAAGGAATGGAAATGGCATGAGATGAAATGAAATGATGAAATGCAATGTCAAGTGTCGTGATGTATGTCTATTCTACGATACATATCCATTGATATAATCAGTCCAGAACCCATGGAGGATATATTTGTTCATGTACTTGCCCTGGATGTGAGGCCTGATCCAGTATATCAATGTCTCATATCAGTGTCTCCACCATGGACGTGTGACTTGATCCCTATTTCTCTTTCAATTTTTACTACCACGAATGTGTGGCCCAATTCCTATTTCTCTTTCAATATTTCATCAGTAGTACTCAGTCACACTGCACATAAAGAACATATATATGTAATGTAATGAAGATGAGTGCAAATGAAACTCCATATCATAATAAGTACATCATCTCAAGTCAAATATCTAATCAAAAAGGCATAATGACAAGTCCTTTTCAAGCCTATATCAACTTTTCTAGTCCACAAGTGAAACTCAACCATAATGTATATCCAATTCCAACAACTAGGCCAATATAATACAATCCATAATCCACGTTATCATATCATATAGTGTTTCCAAAACCAAAGCACAAAATAATAATTATCAATCTCAGTAATTCACTTCCACGTCATAGATGAACTTCACAATTTAGCAAGTACATTCAATCAACCACAAGTATTCAATCATTTCAATTCATAAAGAAAAGAAATATAATGTTCAAGTAAGCTTAACAAGGTTTATAATTCCACTTGCGTCAACTAGTAGCCAATCAAGCAATAGCCAGAGCCTTTCCCTTAGAATTCAGACCCGAAAGGTTACAATCTAATCAAATATAGCATCACAATTACATAAATATAATGACACTAAAATCAATCAAGTCGAGTGAAAAGGGCAAAATGTTAAAGTTAGGAAAAAATATTCAAAGTTCTCAAATTTGGAATTGACTTGAAAATTAGATTCTACACAAAAAAGGAGTTTGTGGGTGAAAATTTTCACTATAATTGAGTTCAAATTGAAGGAGAAATCCTCATTTAAAATTTCCAATTCATAGACTAAAAATCCCGAATTTTGGACTTTCAAAATAATGAATTTCAAGACCAAACCAAGATAAAAGTCATGAAAATTAATCAAGACGATGTTAGAAACACTTACCCAAGAGAATTCTTCAAAAACTTTCATCAAAATCACCCTAAAAGCTTGAATTGTTTGTAAATGAAATAAAAAATGGTTGGCTTCAGATTTTAAGAACAGAATAGGCAAACTATAATCTGCGAACATGGAGAAGGGTCTGGGTATATACCTTCGTGAATGCTGATGGAGTTCCGCAAACACGGAGAAGTAAAGGGGTCCACCAACTAATACTCCACAAACGTAGAGCTTCTCCCGCAAATGCAAAGCTTCTCCTGTAAATGTGGAGAAGAGATCCACCCAAACCTCTACGAACGTGGAGAAGAAAAATAGGTGCACCAGAAACCAGATATATCAGCTATAACCAAATCTTGATACGGACCCTCAAAACTCATCTAGAATCCAAATTTCACAAACCAAGTATGTATCCATACTAGAAATGGTGATCCAAACTCTATGAAATAATCAAAATTTAACTGTAGGATCTTCTCGACATGATTACCCATGCAACTCCATTAAACTAGTTTGTGACTCAAAACACAAAAACTATCCTCGGAGACTCCAAAAATTAGAACGAGGTCATTTCTAGCGTTAGTTTGACCATCCAAAACTATTAGCACTGTCAATGTTGACCAAAGTCAAAGTTTAACTTCGAAAATGACTAAAAAGACAACTTTGGATCCAAAAATTTAATTTTAATACCAAATTCAGTTCTGCAAATTTCTTTGACCAGTTTCGGCATTGTAAGGGCCTGAACTTTGTACGGACTTAATGGAGCTTGAAATTTTAGTTGCAAATTTTTTTTACCAATGTAATGCCCCAAGGTAGCGTACACAGTCCGTGTGTGGCTCTACAATTGTGTGGAGCTTCCTTGGAGTAGCCCTTGGCCTATGGAGGATGTTGGCCCTTAAATATGGAGTTTTAAACTAAGGCACACTACACTTGGACCCCTCACATTCCGCGTGGCACTTCACGGACTGTGTGGTGGATCATATGGTGGCCTTAGCTTGAAATCCCACAATTATAGGACCAAGTATAGTGCCACAGCCAAGTACACGACCCATGTGAAATGACATAGTCCGTATGACTTCTGGATTAAAATTTTTCTAAGTATGGAATCACTGTCTCGTAATAGTGTCGTGGAATATTTTTCTAAGGGAGGTGGTAGGGCAGCCTCACTGCCTATGTGGCCTTATACGGCCAATGTGGCCTTCCGTGGGAGTGATTTCATTGAATTTTATAAGTATGAAATCTTCAAGGTTAAGCTAACCTTACTTTCAAATCTTCAATTCAAACTTATTTATGTTGTTTAAGGCCATCATAAGTCTCCTACATCAAGTCAAGTTCATAGAATTTCATTGGCTAAGTTTTTCACAAGTACCGATAGAAGGACCAACATTAAATGTTTATATCTCTTACCACAAAATGAATTGTGTAGCCCACGACCTATCAAATTGAAGCTCTTTGAATTAGCTTTCCAATATCAAATTTTACCTTATTCCGAGTTCGAAGCAACAAGTTATGCCCTTTTTCATAGAATCTGTATGGGCTAGACGGGGTGACTTCACGGACTATAAAGAGCCTCATGACCAGTGAAGCCAGCTGTGATTTCGGCTAAAATTTAATGGGTCATTTTATTTAGGTGTTCTTGATATTTTGATCCATCCCCAAGGCTTTTTAAGACTTTTAAATGCCCCCACCACCACCCCTCTTTACCTTCCTAAATCTCTCCAATAATTCTGGCCCCTCATTCAAGATTAAACCTTAGTTTCTAGAATCTCTCTCTCAAAATTCTCTCCAAGTCTCATTTTCAAGATTCAAACTAGGATTTAATTGGGGTTTCAACTTCAAGCTAAATTCTTCTCAAATTCATCTTTCTAAGCAAGGTATGTGGGTTTTGATCGTTGGTTCCTTCTAATTAGGAGACCCAAAGTATTTTCAAGCAAATTTTCATAAATTTAAACTTACTTTAAATATGGGTTTGATGTGTGGGTTGTACTTCATTTATGATTTTAAGTTACTTTAAGGCATTTTATGATTGTTTACATTGGATTTATGAAGATATGAATGTACAGGTCCCCTTCAAAGCTTGATTTATTTATGGGTAGCTATATTATGTTTTTAAATGTGAATTTTACTTTTTTTTACTTGAATCTTACAATGTATTGTCGAACTTAGTTTGAATATACATTACCTATACCATTCTCATCTCATTCATAGCATATGCATTCATTAACAATGAATTTTATGAAAGTTATGAAGTGGGTTAATGCCAATTATGTTTATATATATGAATTTAGATAAGATATCGGTTATCACAAGAATGTGATCACATATATATCTATTGATTATGGCTTTTTGAGCAACTTGGGTGCTTGCACCATTTTGTAAATATGAATGAGTTATTCTTATACATGAGTATTATGAATTGTGATTATTGATTTGACATTTGAGTCTAAGTATGAATTATTATGAATGGTATTTGGATTTGAGCCTAAATATGTATTGAACGGATTTGAAATAACTATTTTCACTTTGGAAATTATGTATATTTATAAATATTCTTGTGGGATGATGACTTAGCACAGATGGATTAAGGGTTTCCTCTCTTTCCTTGAACTATGTGCCTAGTTATGAGAATCCTATCAGAAATGGGAGTGCCCGTAAGAAAGGTTGCTTCATACGAAATGGGAGTGCCCGTAAGGTGAAGTATAATGTGATATGATATTATGTGAAAATCCTATAAAAACGAGAGTGTTTGTGAGAAAGGTTGCTTCATACAAAATGGGAGTGTCCGTAAGGTGAAGTATGATTTACTTTGGCAAGTAACAAGGTGTCCGTAAGGAAGGTTATTTCATACGAGATGGGAGTGACTGCAAGGTGAAGTATGATTTACTTTTAGCAAGTAGACTACCTTATTACCGATAAGGGGATTTTATTAGGATTCCAAGTAATAGCTCGCTTGGTCTTACTCATGTCAATTGAGGTCTCATCCCCACTATATATGAGCATTATTGCATTTCCTGCATTATGAATTTCATGGCATATTGTTACACTACTATTCTTTAGATACATACTTCTTTTTATATTATGTGCCCTTGTCATCTAACATTGAATGCAGGTTTGATAAGTCATATGCAATGCTTGCCCACATACTTAGTATATTCAAATGTACTAATACATACTTTTGCCTATATGATCTAACCATGTAGGGACCGGAGACTACTTTTATCCACTGTTCAATAGCTAGATAGGATTTGAGACATTTGTTGCGGTTAGTCCTATATTCAAGGACAAGCCACCATCTAACTACCTTATATTGTTCCCTTTTTCATTTTACTTTGAGGGTGAGCCCAGGATATGTCTTGGTCCCCATCTTATCTTATGTCTAGAGGTATTATTGGATATCTTGTATACTCTTGTTGGATCTATATGTTATATGTCGTATTTGGATCTTATGGTTATGGTTATCTTTTGGATATGGCTATTATGGATTGATTATGGAAATTATGATATGTATGTATGTTTGATGTAGAAATATGAAAGATCTTAAGTCCCGTATTACCTCATAGAGTGAGTCATACTTACCTGCCCCTTAGCTCTTATGTCTTATGTATTATGTGAATCCATGTTAATTTCTATCCCTATGATATCCCTATAGCGTGAGTCCTACTTTTTCGTCCCTTAGAACCATGTGTTTACTATTTCATGTACGCTTCTGAACTGGTGATGTGAATA
Source organism: Solanum sejunctum (assembly GCA_025642045.1). Classification (NCBI taxonomy): domain Eukaryota; kingdom Viridiplantae; phylum Streptophyta; class Magnoliopsida; order Solanales; family Solanaceae; genus Solanum; species Solanum sejunctum. The sequence goes on from JAOTQJ010000049.1 coordinate 6,533,891, forward strand.
TGGATACTTTGAGTCTTATTTGGGGACTCTCGGATTTTCATTCGCCATGTCACTCCTAGACCCTTGATTCGGGTCATGACAGAGATGGTATTAGAGTACTAGGTTTATAAATGGTCCTCAAAGTCCAATGTGTCGCATCACGTAGAGTCTTATTCATAGGTGTGAAGCGTGCCACATCTATGGGAAGTGTGACTCATGTGGGTGAAGGGAAGGAAGAGTTGGCAAAAGATATCACTATTTGTGTAGATTGGGTGTTAGGTTGACCAACTCTAATGATGTTGGTGTTCATGCTTAGAATGGGGTTGAATCTTCTATGGTTGTTGATGTGAAGGCAAAGCAAGACATAGACTGATCATTGGTTGTGTTGAAGAGGTTGCTTGCCAGAAATAAGATAGAGGTTTTCTCCTGAAGGGGAGATAGTGTAATTCGGTACTAAGATCAATTGTGTATTCAGAACATTGATGGCCATAGGGAGATAATCATGAATAAAGCCCATAACTCTTATTATTTTTTTCACCCGAGATCTACCAAAATGTATCGAGACTTGAGGGAAGTGTATTGATGACATGGTACGAAAAAGACAATGCCAAGTTTTATATATTTGGGAGTTAGTTAGACTGGGTGGTGTTCCTTTTTTATTATATCGGATTGTGGTGTCCAACTTACTTCTCACTTTTGAAAATCATCTCAAAGGGGGCTTGGCCCTAAGATGAAGTTGAGTATATACTGCTTTTCATCCTCAATTCGTTGGGCAAGCTGAGAGGATAATTCAAACTTTGGAGGACAAGTTGAGGTCTTGTGTGTTGGAATTCAAGGTTATTTAGGGTAATCATCTATCACTTATTGAGTTTTCTTACAACAATAGCTTTTATGCTAGTATTGGTATGTCACTGTTTGGGGCTTTATGTGGTAGAAGGTATAGGCCTTTGGTGGGATAGTTTGAGATAGATGAGATGACTTCTATAGGCCTAGATTTAGTGTTGGAGGCTATGGAAAGAGTGGAATTGGTTAGGGAAAAGCTGAAGATGGTTCGAAATCATCAAAGTCTTATTTAGATGTTGGAAAGAGGGATCTTGAGTTTTGTATTGGTGATTAGGTGTATTTGAAGGTCTCACCTATGAAGGGTGTGATGCATTTTAGGAGGAAAGGTAAGCTAAGTCCTAGGTATGTAGGTCCTTATTAGATTTTTAAACGGATTGGGAATGTGGCTTATAGGACTTGCCTTTAGATTTGAGTTATATTCACCCGATTTCCCATGTGTATATGTTAAGGAAGTTAGTTGGTGATCCTTGTATTATTGTGCACTATTGTTCCTTTGGAAGGTGTTGAATTTGGGGAGAACTTGTCTTATGGGGAAGTTTCAGTTGAGATCTTGAATGGGCAAGTGAAGAGGCTTCATAATAAGGATCAACATGTTAAAAGTGCTACGTGGGAAGTGGAATCAAGTATGATGCGGTGATACCTCTATCGTTTGCAATCTACTCAAGCCTATGGTATTAGGTTCTTCCTATTCCTAATGGCCCTAATTCTTTTGCTTTTGAGTTTAATGATATGACATGTATACATATGCACGAAAATGGTTTTATGATGTTTTGAATGATTTAAATACTTTTTTATATGAGTTTTAAGGACTTTATGATTTTAAAATGATGAACTATGCATTGTACCTTGTGTTTGAATGTTTTCCATTCTAAGTCAAGTCTTTCAAGCAATGTTCTAGCATGATCAAAGATGAATATTCCCAAGGGGAAGATGATGTAAGGATCCGAACTTTGTACGACCTTAATGGAGCTTGAAAATTTGGTTCTGAAAAGTTTTGGACCAAGGTGACACCCCATGGTAGCCTACACGATCCATGTGAGTCTCTACAGACTGGGTGGAGCTTCCACAGAGTGGCCCTTGGCCTATGGAGGATGTTTGGCCCTTAAGAATGGAGTTTTAAACTAAGACACACTACACTTGGACCCCTTACGATCCATGTGACATTTCATGAACCGTGTAGTGGTCCATGTGGTGGCCTTGGATTGAAATCTCATAATTTTGGGACTAAGTAAAGTGCCACGGCCAAGTACACGGCCCGTGTAAAGTGACACGGCCTATGTGGCCACCCGTATGGCTTCCGGAGTAAAACTTTTTCTAAGTATGTAGTCACCATCTCATAACTTTATCGTGGAATATTTTTTCTAAGGGAGGTGGTATGGGCAGCCTTACAGCCCGTGTGGCCTTATATGGCCATGTGGCCTTCCGTAGGAGTAATTTCGTTGAATTTTTCTAAGTATGAAATCTTCAAGCTTAATCTAAGCTCACTTTCAAGCCTTTAATTCAAGCTTATTGATATTGTTTAAGGCCATCATGAGTCTCCTACATCAAGCCAAGTTCAAAGAAATTCCTTGGCTAAGTTTTTCACAAGTACCAATAGAAGGGCCAACTTTAAATGGTCATATCTCTTAGGACAAAATGAACTAGGTGTCCCACAACCAATCAAATTGAAGATCTTTGAATTAGCTTTCCAACACATCCAATTTCACCTTATTCTGATTTTGGAGAAAGAAGTTATGCCCTTTTTGTAGAATCTGTCTGGGCTAGATCGAGTGCCTTCACGGAACGTGAAGAGATTCAAGACCCGTGAACCCAGCCGTGAGAAGTTCTGGATAAAATTTAATGGGGTACTTTATTTAGGTGTTTTTGATATTTTGACCCATCTTCAAGGCTTTTTAAAACCTTTAAACCCCCTTTACATTCCTAAACCTCTCCTACACTAATTCTAACCCCTCATTCAAGACTAACCCCTAGTTTCTAGAATCAAACTCTCAAAATTCTCTACAAGTCTCATTTTCAAGATTCAAGCTAGGATTCAATTGGTGTTTCAACTTCAAGCTAAATTCTTCTCAAATTCATCTTCCTAAGCAAGATATGTGGGTTTCATTCTTTGTTCCTTCCAATCAAGGAGACCCAAACTCTTTTCAAGTAAATTTTCATGAATTTAAACTTACTTTAAATATGGGTTTTCATTATTATGAAATTCAATTGATATGTAGGTTGTACTTCATTTACGATTTTAAGTTACTTTAAGCCATTTTATGACTGTTTACATTGGATTTATGAAGAT
>JAOTQJ010000049.1:6537099-6559025 GCA_025642045.1 Solanum sejunctum
TTCGAAAAATGTTAAAACAAAAAATAAGACTCAATAATTAATTTGACACCGTGGAGGGTAAAAATTGGGTGTCAACAAGGGCAAATAAGTAATGACGTAGGAGCAAAAGCGTAATCCAACTTTCAACCTAGGACTTTCCCACTTTTAGTTATATTTATTGTTTATCATATTTAAATAATTATTACGACCACTAATGTTTCATTCGAATTGCTAGGGCCACGTCCAGAATTTGTATAATTAAGCTTCTAATTATATAAATTCAAAATTTTATTTATATAAATTTAGAATTTTCTGATTGTATAAATACGAACTTTGTATATTTTTATCTTAGCTTGTATATAGTAAAAATATTGATACATTTGATTTGTATATATGTGTTCGAAACTTTCAAAATATAAAAATATAGAATTTGTATATACAAATCCTATTTGTATATTGTCAACGAATTATATAAATGAATTTGTATATTGATAGAGAATAATACAAAAGAATACATACGCAGCTGCTATAGATACAATTACATAATATAATTATTTAAACCATAACTAATTTAGTTATTAAATTTTTAGACTAAATTATTTATGAAAATTCTACGATTAAAAAAAATTACTACCTTCGTCAATATGTTGGACATTTTTTGCTCTATGAGTTTCTAACAAAAAGTAGGCTTGAGTGTCGAGCTAGCTGAGCTTTCTAAAGTACCGAGTCGAGCCGAGTATGAATCGACTTTTTAATATTTAATTATGTGTAGTGCTACGTTATTAGAAAATTAAATTTATGACAAATTGGTTTGAAGATTATATAAGCATTACTTCTTTTATTTCATTTTAAATAAATTTGTGAGGTAATGTATACATATTAAGAAAAATATTATTTTCACTATTATTCTTTATAAAATCATAATATGTAGGATAATTTATCTCCTAAAAAATATAAAAGTTCAATAAATGAAAAGGCAAATATAGAAAAAGTTTCAAATATTCACCTTGCACTTTGAACAATTCAAATATTTTGAACATTAAAAAAAGAGAATTGGGGTGTACTAGTTTAAATTGATGATTGCATTCAACTAAATTGAATTATTTACAATATTTATTTTAAATTAGAACTCAATTCAAATGACGTTAACTATCATTGAACATAAAATAGAATTTTCAAAAAAAAACATAAAGATAAAAAAATAGAGCAACATCAAATTTAAAACAATTGTTGAATGTTAAATTTCTTTGATTTGAATTTTTAAATTTAAAATATTAAATTACATTTCGAAACACCCATAAAAATATCTTAAGTAACAATGTGGATAACAAATTAACTTCATCGAAGTAATTAAACAGGTACAAAATTGATGTTAGATGCATTTATACGTCTATTAACCATGTTTCACCCACATTTATGCCTTGTTCCAAAAGTAAACATGCTAAATACTCTTAACTATTGCTTATTCTTGCATTTTACTACTACTTGATGTGCTATGTTGATTTGCAAGTAAGAACCTCAAGGAAGATAAGTGTGGAAGACAAGCGGACCCTCGCAGTGTGAGGGTGGGCACGAGTGTTTATTGAGACATCAATTCCTAAGTGGAACAAATATTTTAGTGTAATGCTCCAGATCATTTTTATTTTAGTGCTTTCTTGTTTTCATTTAGAGTTTTCCTATAGTACTATCAAATCATTTATGACTTGGTGGTACTAAAGTTCGGTTATCTGATTATTTATTTGAATTTTGTGCAGCTTTCTGTGTTTTTAGGCCCTCAAAACTTGAAAAATTGAATTTTGATAAAAAAAATATAGATAAACTGCATCAAAATAAAATTATGACAGACAATTGGCTCCAAAAGGGTTATTTTAGCCTAGTTGCATGGTCAATTTGATTTTTGAGTTTTTTTATACGAGTTTGTGTCATTTGAAATTTTAGCCTTTAAGTTAAAGCATGCATAAGTTTGACTTTGATCAATATTCTAGAAAATCATATCAAAATAAAAATTTTATCAGTATGATTAGCTCTGAAACATCGACTTTGAAAATTTTAAAACTTTAAAAAAAGAAAATCAATTGGTGCAGGTCCCATTTTCCCTTCACGTTCGAGGGGCCTTGCCGCACTTGTGAATTTTGGCGGAGTTAGCCTCCATATTCGCGGGGTGAGGGTCGCGTTCGTAGAGCTCTAGGAGTTTGACCCTCCACATTCGTGAGCCATCTTGGCCGTATTTGTGGAGTACATCTTTCTTCAGTCTTTTATTTAAAAGACATACACGATCAGCCTTAGAGGCATACTTCAAAATATTATAACTTCTTCAATTTAGCTTTGTTTTTAGTAATTCAAAGGCTGATTGTCTGGAACTATTGTGGCTATGTGTGTTTGTAACTAGAGGATGTTGGAAATCATAGTATTAAGGTATCGCCAAACTTGAATTCTTAGCTTAATTTTGGGAATTTATTGCATGTTTGGTTTTGAGTTGTTTTGAGCTCTTACTTGTATTTCATTTTGGAACACAAGTTTGGAGAACTATTATGAACATCTTCACATAGTCATTTGAGTTTTTTGGTGATCACATCCAAACTACACCTCTCAATTAAAGTATTAGTGGTTATTGTTCGAATATAGAACCTAATAATGATTAGGGTCGATTCCATAAGGAATAAGGTCTAGACTTGAAATAATTAAAAGCGATTGGAATGAATTAATCAACTTATTTCCCGAAAGAGGTTTTTTGATAAAATGCAATGAATAAACTTAAACTGAAATCAAACAGTCAAGTGCAAATGTTGTGAAATCAGTGAGAGAAGTAAGTGGAGTATTGTGTTCTCCATGAGTTTGTAACTTAGTATAGCCAGATAGTCGTAACATTTTCTAGTGTGTAGCGTGCAGAACTAGTAAGTTATGCTCATCTAATCCTTTGATCCAGGCGTTAGGAAAATTTCACCATGTGATTTGATCCATCCCCAAGATGTTGCATTAGTAACCCTTACCTTGTCCCAATACAACCATCCTTTGATCTGTTCAGGTGGATTAGACGAGTGTAATCACGTCGAATCTTATTATTTTATCTCTTTTCCTATTCATTACCCCCTTGATCCAACAAGTAAGAATTAGGTGAGTTCTAACGTTGGTCACCATTAAAAAAAATCAAAACGAGGAGATATAATACATGCATGCATGCTTTCCAAGGATTACAAATGATCTGATTTTTACTTGTTTAGTTCTTCATGATTCCCATAACCTAGTTGTGAATTTAGCTATTCATGTTTGTTATAGATGAAAGAATCATGTTAGTTTTGAAATATCTCGTTTTTAATTAAATTTTGTTTATACTTAAATAAATTGATATAAATTCAAAATTATGGAATATATAAATAAGTTGGTGGTACATGCGACTTGCATAAGAGAATTTTTTTTTATAACTTTTTAATTTTTAATTGTTTATGTAATAATTTTAAGATTATAACATATCTAGTGAAAATTCTACAAGTGAGATCTGGGGATGGGGAGGTAGAACGTACGCAGACCTTATCACTATCTCATAGAAATAGAGAGATTGTTTCCTGGGAACCCTCATCTCAACACGCATAAGCAGAAAATAATTAGATATGACAAAAAGAAAGGAAAGGAAACAAAAAGAACGCCTAATAATGAAAAACACGTGACAATATGTAAATATGAGAAAGTTAACACATACACGACAGATAATAACAACACATGATATAGAAACACGACTACTCCTGCTACTCTACTATACCTCAAGGCTAGACTTCTACCTAACCCTACAAACAAAACTACTGTAATTCGCGATCTCCACTTTTTTGTATCTAAGATCATGTCCTCGGTGAGATTAAGTTTCGCCATATCTTGTCTGATCACCTTCTCAATACTAATTTTTAAGATTATAAAATTAAAAAAATAATTATTTTATATATTTTTAATTTAAAAATCATAAATTTCAAATTACTTTTTACTTTTTAAAAACTTTTATTACGTAAATAAACAAATTGAAACAAGAGACTAAAGTTGCTGCGTACCTAACACTTCCGGATGTCAAGTTCAAATAATTACTCATCACGCGCAGAGTAATGCATACGCACAAACGTCAACGTCTCATACGATTTGATATAACAAGTCTTTTTTTTTTAAGAAAAATAAAATAATATGATCTTAAAATAAATTATAATTTTTATATGACAAATAAATTATTTTATTAAAAATAAAATAAATATTTTAAATTATTATTAAATATAAAATATTGTCATTCTCGGGAGTATAGTATTTTAGATACTCCTATCTTTTTTTCCTCAAATGTTTCCAGTTAACAAGTTGGACTCAAACACTTTTCTCACAAAAACTATGGAATCGGAAGCTTCATCGTGAGTAAACACCAACTTTTCCACAACTTTATTTGAATTTTATTTCACTTGACTCATGATGCCTGCAGGTTTGAGTCTAGTGAGACGTTGGCAGCTTTTGTGGCATCGACGCCGTTGCTAGAGGAGTCATGGAAGGTTTGTGGCGTCGCAGATGCATCGGTAGAGAGCAATTTTGCGGTGATTCGAGTTGGTGGGACAGCATATGTGGGCTTCTCCGGTGTAAAATTGGGCGCCGGAGTTGATCAAAGTTGCCGGAATTTAGTTCCGCTTCCCGTTGAGTTATTCTGTACGTTGTGCGTGGATGGGGCGGATCCGGCAATGGTCCATGCCGGATTATTAAATCTTTTTCTATCAGTTTACACGGATAATTTATTCCGTGATCAGGTTAGTTTACTTATTCCTATTTCCATTACCGTATTATATTGGGATTTCATATTCTAGTTAAAAAAAATGGAATCTTCTATTTATCTTTTTCGGCATATAAACGAACATTTATTCCCCTCTCTTTATTTTGTCTCAAAAGTAAAAACGGAAAATAATCGAGCATATCATTATCTCTCAAAAACTTACTTTTCTTTTTTCCCAAGTTCAGGTCGTACCATTTAATTTTGCATAAATTTTTGCTTTTAAAAATTGTGATCCAACATGAGTGCGGGTATTAAATAACAATAATAATATGCCTAGTGAAATTTTATAGTTAAATTTTGAAATGATAAAATGTATACACACTTTATCACTATCTCATAGAGATAGAGAGATTGTTTTCGGAAATCATCATCTCACAAATCAAACTCCATAAGTAAAAAACACTAGATATGAAAAAAATTAAAAAGGAAAAAAAGAATGACTAATAACGAAACGTAAATAATAGTATGTAAATACAATTAAATTAATAAATTAACAAATGTAAGACAGATAATGATAATCATCATCAACATACCCTAGTGCCTCAAAAGGCTCCCGCTCATTGCGGGGTGAGGGGGTCGGATGTATGCAGCCTAACCCTTATGTTTAAAAACATAAAGCGGTTGTTTCCAAATGACCCACGAGAAGCGTCGAAAGTTGCATTGACTAACTGCTAGTTCACAAATGAAAGAAAACGTAGACAGTTTAAAGAGTCATTTTGCTTTATTCCATCATACTCCAAAGTCAAAAAATAGTCAATATTTGGTTCCATCCAAAATTGATGGAAATGAGATAGATAATAATAATATATGATATAAAGATACAACTAGTCCTACTAATCTACTATAACACAAGGTTAGATATCAACATATCCCTACTAGTCAATTAGCCTACTACCCTAATACGCGACCTTCACTCCTTTCTACATAAGGTCATATCTTAAGTGATATAAAATTTTGTCATATCTTGTCCTCGGTGAGATGAATTACGGGGAATTGAGTAACAATTTTCTACTTCGTATCAATTTTACTTGGTATATTAGACTTGGAGCACTCATTAAAAAAAAAATAATTGACATAATTATTTTACAGTATTATTCTTATTAATTGATGTTTAATATTAAGCCTTCAAAAAATAAATTAGAAATAAATAGTTAATATTAAAGATAAACTATAAAAAATATTATTTGATATATTAAAAGTGATAAATAAAAATAAATTTTTATTTTTAAAATAATAGATAAGAATAAAAACAAAGGAAGTATGAAAAAAATTCTAATAAGTATAATTTACTTAATATGGACTAGGGAGTATATTTTATTTACTTTCATGTATTTTTTCTATTTCATTTTTATTGTCATAATTTTTATTTTTAAAGTTAAATTACATAAATTTTGACTAACATTTTAAGATATATTTTTTTATCATATTAATATAAAAAAAATTAATTAAATCTCCATGGGTTCCTGTGTTTTTTTTAAAGAAAAATCCTACGCCTACTTGTGAACGAAACTTTGACACATAAAAGATGAGATAAACCTGTTATTTTAAGTTTCTACTTCTTAATAAATCGTGTGGATTTGCATACACATGAAAATCGTAATATAGTTTTCCTCTTATTGGTGAGGATTAAATTTCTTTTGTAATTTTTTTTCTATTTCTCTTTCCCTATCCTACTTTTTAAATATATATATAAATGGTATATCCTATAAAACAATTTGGCATGAAAATTATTTATATTCTCGAACTTTATTTAATTTTAAAAATCAAACTCCCTCTTAATTTTGAGAAATAACTATTCTTCCCCATTTTTTCTTATTGACTTTTTAAAATGTCTTTTCTACCGTTATATTACTTCTTTTTTTATACTACTTTTAGAATCATAATTTTTTTCTTCTTAAATCTATGTAACAAATATTTTATTAAAATATATTAATTTTCATCCAAAAAAAGAAAAGTAAAGGATATTGACCGAGTGTATATAATTTAATGTCATTCTATGACCGAAACTAATGAACAAAATAAAAGACAATGTTATCAATTTTAACGCAATCTATAATGTGATAACCTTACTAAAATATTTTGATGCAAGTAAGAAATCGTAATTAATAAAAATGAAGATATTCATAATAATTTCTTTAAAAAGTTCTCTAGTTATATTAAAAAGTAAATTTTAAATTATAAATAAAAAAATATTTCATTAATGATAACTAATACAATCCAACATAGATAGTGAAAAATAATTGAATAAGAAATATACATAATTACATAAATGTCGCCTCTTAATTTGTTTTCAATTGTCATATACGCCCTCCAACTTGGGCATGCATAAGTAAACATTAAATTTTTTAGAAAGTTGAACAAATAAACACACGTGTTCTATATGACAATTTGTGTAAGATACAATCAAATTACTATATTATGTCATATGGAAAATATATCATGTTACATATAGGACATGTATATCTATTTGTTCAACTTTATACAAATTTAAATATTTCATGTGCTCACCCATAATTTGGAGGGAATAGATGTCACATAATCCATTTATACATACATAAAATGTATGAAATATTGAGATAAGAATCATTAAAAACATATGTATGATTTTGCAACAAATTTTTAGCTCATAGAACTAATAACTTAAATAAAATATATAAATATAAAGGTTAAAAAATAAAATATTTTATAAATAATATAAACAAATATTTTATAGATGGAAGATTGAAAAAGGTAAGGGCCTAATAGACTTTGCATAGGAAAAAGGGAGGAGATGCTTATTTCTTAGTAGATTTTTTCCATATGCATTAATTGATATTGTGGATTAAAACGTGAGTTAAAATTTTCCCAGATATTTTTATTTTCTCATAAATTATTTGAAAAATACTATCCTTAAAAAATAAGCTACTAAGAAATTGAAAAAACAAGTGATGATAAGTTGTCAACATGAATTCTGTTCAATGTGCAGATGATAGAAATAATGAGCAGGAGCAAGTCCATAGTCATAACTGGACACTCAATTGGAGGAGCAGTTGCATCCCTCTTAACTCTTTGGCTTCTCTGCCGCCTGCAAACTATTACCTCCATCATTTGCATTACTTTTGGCTCTCCAATGCTTGGGAATGACTCCCTCTCCAGAGCCATTCTTCAACAAAGATGGCCTGGACATTTTTGCCATCTTGTTTCACACCATGACATTCTCCCAAGACTCTTCTTTGCCCCATCATCTTCTTCCCACCAAAACAACACTCACCTTTTACTTGTCTTGGATTCTCTTCGACTTGCATCAAAAGGTGAATCTAAGACTTCATTTTGTCCCTCTGGGAGCTACTTGTTCTGCACCAACAGGGGTGCAGTTTGTGTCGATAATGGGATGCTTGTCATTAAATTGCTCTACTTGACGTTACTCAATGGCTCGCAAAGTTGTATCCTTGAGGATCGTCTTGGTTATGCTGATTTCATTCGGAAACTCCATTGGCAATTTATAGAGAATAGAAGCCTCATGGGAGGCAATATACCCAACTCGAGTTATGAAGCAGGGCTAACATTGGCGCTGGAGTCACTTGGAATAGCTTCTCATGTAAAGTCATCAAGCTTTCTTATTAACTGCCTTCATATACCTACTAATTTTCATCAAGAAACAACAATATTGGATACTCCTCCAAAGGGATGAAAATTGCTCTGCCATCGTGATCATCTACTTTTTTCATCTCGATATCTGATTATCTTCTTTGTTGCTATTTCTTTTGAAAACAGTCTCAGAGCTAGGCTAATGATTTTTGCTTCTTCGACAAACAGGAATCGAATTCAGAAGATGCCAAGGAAGCCCTGAAAAAGGCAAAAAAGTTGGGTCGAACTCGCAACCTCAACAGTGCAAACCTTGCAGTTGGTTTATCCAAAATCAACCCATTCAGAGCACAAATAGAGTGGTACAAAGAATCTTGTGACAAATCTAGTGATCAAATGGGATATTATGATTCATTCAAGCAAAGAGGTGCCTCGAAAAGAGACTTTAAGGTGAATATGAACAGGATCAAACTAGCTCAGTTTTGGGATTCTTTGATCAACAAGTTGGAAGCTAATGAACTTCCCTATGATTTTCATAAACGTGCAAAGTGGGTAAATGCTTCTCAGTTCTACAAACTCCTTGTCGAGCCACTTGATATTGCAGAGTACTATAGGAGTGGGATGCATCGAGTGGACGGTCACTACATGCAGCATGGAAGGGAGAGAAGGTACAAGATTTTCGATAAGTGGTGGGGAACTGAGAATCATCCTACTGCAAGGAGCCGGTTTGCGAGTTCAACGCAAGATTCATGCTTTTGGGCTCATGTTGAGGAGGCAAGAGACATGCTTACTAAGGTCAGAGCTGAGGGTGATGCAAGAAATCTTATCAAGATGTTGGAAGATATCACTAAGTTTGATCAATATGCTAAGAAATTGATTGAAAATAAGGAGGTTTCAGCAGATGTTTTGGCAAAAAACTCAAGCTACACTAAGTTTATAGAGGAGTGGAAGGAACTCCAATCTCAATTACAGCTGTTCCATCCTCAGTTTCCTTCAGTTGATCTTTAAGATAGAAAATAGCTTGAGGATTGTTGGTCTATCAATCTCGCAATAAAGAAGATACCTGTTACTATTTCTCAAGAAAAACATAGATGAATGATAACCAGATGAGGGAAAAAGTTAAAAGAGGAATTCTGGAGGAGCTACAACTTGTATATTTCAACCCTACTCATTGAGTTATTGATGTGAAAACAAAAAGATTTTCTTCTTTATGTCAGCGGTAAAGAAATTTTTAAAGTAGCAGTGACATTTTAATTTGAGATAATGATAAGGTTTCTATCTATTTTGTAGGATTCACCAGATAATATCGATGAAAATCAATAGTTTTTATTTTTTAATTAGTTTACATATTCACGCGATGTGCAAATAATATTATTTTAATTATGATATTTGTTCAAACATGTTAAATTATATATTACCTTGCAAAAGTCCAGCTATCATATAGTAATTTCCCAATAAAATGGACTCCCTTTGGTTCCCCCTCCCCGACACCCCATCCCCTTTCTCCGTAACTAAGCCAATGAATGTGTGAATATCAAATAATTTTTATATTCATATTTTTTTAGATGTATCTTTTACTATTTAAATTTAATTAAATTATTAATATTAAATTTCTTAGTTCATTACTTGACTTAATATAATTATCAAATATTTTTATTATGATTTTATTATTCATGAATTATTAATGTTTATTTTATTATTCGAATATCTTTAATTTAAATTTTATGGTCAATAATATATATATGTATTTATTTATTTATTTATGTATTTATTTTTCTAAGCACTTCGTTTATTTCTAAAATATTCTTCCCCGCCTCTTTCCCCCTTCTTTGTTATTTTTTTAAATTATTTTTTATGAATTTCTGCTAGTCCGATGTTAAATAATTTTTTACATGTTAATTTCATCTTTTTTGTTTTAGTATAGAATGTCGATTTTAAATTTACGTTACTTAGATTTATATATTTTTAATGTGTCTTTAGTTATTGAGACTTTGGCTATGTGGTATATGCGATTTAAAACTTTGCTCGTTATAACTAAAAAAGAAAAATTATGCAGATAAACAAATATATATACTATTTAATTAGCTAATAGCTATAACTTGAATTAATTACGGCTCGCAGCAAACATGTAGCTATAATTACAGTTTTAGTTTTGTATAATTCGCTCAATTTATACAAACGTTGTGCGCGATTATACAAAAGTTGTATAAGATTATACATGCGCGAATAAAACTATATAGCAAAATATACAAATACTATGAATTGTATAGTGAATTATATAATGTTCTGCACGAATTGTATAGCAAAATATACAAATACTATACAAAAATTGTGAATTGTATAACGAATTATACAAATATAAATAATGTTGTGCGAATATACAAACGTTGCTACTTATAGTTACAAAATATAATTATTCAAACTATAAGTATGTAGCATAATTAGACTTTATGTATTTATCAGTTATCAAATTATATAACAAAATATACACATACTATAAATTATATAGTAAATTATATAAACGTTCTACACGAATTATATAGCGAAATATACAAACACTATACCAAAATTATGAATTATATAGCGAATTATACAAATATAAATAATGTTGCGCGAATATACAAACATTGCTACCTATAGTTACAAAATATAATTATTCAAACTGTAGGTATGTAGCATTATTAGACTTTATATATTTATCATTTATAAAATTTACTCAATTAAAAAATAATTTCTCATCTAAAAAGGGAAGTCATTCTTTTTAATTTTTTTATAGTACAATTTATAGCTTGTTTTCTAGTATGTGTACACTCAATAGTTATTGCATTGTTCATTTATTAATATTCTTACGTTACTATATAACTTTTTAATAGCTTATCACTTTACCTAAATTATTATCTATTTTTTAATATAATATCCAAAAATATGTATGTTTCTTATTCCTGAAATTAATTTGTTTTGTAAACTTTCATTTAATTGGTAAGTATTTTTTTTAATTAAATGTTAGGCTCGTGACCTATATTACTCCCTTTATCCCATATTAATTGAATTTATACGGTAATGTACACATATTAATAAAAATATTTAAATATAAAATTTACATCATACTTTCCACTTTGTCCTTTGTAAAATCATAAATATATAGTGTAATTATTTTCTAAAAAATATAAAAATTTAATAAATGAAAGGACAAATATGAAAAATGTTACAAATATTCATCTTAAAATTTAAAAAATTTAATTATTTTAAATTTTAAAAAAATCTCAAAAAATCAATTATTTTAAAACGAAGGGTGTATTACCTGATGCCATTAACATTGTTCAATTTACAATGACCAACTTGTCCAGGAACTTCTAGAATACACCGTCTCTAAGTTTCCTAATCATGCCTCTTCCAGATGCATTGGTGGTGCTCCTCTTCGATTGTCGTGTTCTTCATCGTGGCCATGCTCTTCATCAACATGTTCTTGCAAGCTTTCTTTTCTTTCCGTGCTTTCTTCTACCTTTTCTGTATTCTGATTCTTGCAACTCCTATTCATCAGCTTGTCATGCGATGCCTCTCTATGGATTCCTCTATCTCCCCACCTAGAACAGAGAGTCGGGTTCTCCTTGAAAATCGATTTATGAGTCACTCACCTTACTTCCTTTTTTCTACCCTTTAAATTTGATGTTGTCCTCATTATACTTCGACCCCAGCAGGAAATAGTGTGGATTTTATGGATCTGTAGATGTTGATGCTCGTCCCCTTGCTTGTCCATGTTATAGCAAACTCTTTTTTTTTTTGTGAGCTCCGTGCTCTTTTTGTTGACTAACTGGATAAATCCACAAACATTCTTTTGTATATCCCTTAATCCAGCACATGACAAGGTGAAGAAATCCTGTTTTTTGCACCAAAAGCCAAGGAGTTTTTTTGTAAATCCTGTACATTTGTCTGTTGTTCCATCTGTTGCTCCCTTTCATGCTTTATCTCTTGTAATAGCTCTTGTCTTAATTCTAAGAACTGCATTTGGTGTTTGTCTGTATTTATTATTCTCATGGTTGTGACGGGTAACTGTTGAAAGCAATAGTATTGCACTTTGTTATCATGATTGAATGCTTAATTTACTATCCAATCAACTAATTGATTAGCCTTCTTGTAAATATGCATTATTTCCACTGTTTGTGTTTCCATGATTTCTCGAATTTTCTCCACCAAATTAATTAGCTCCCAAGGTACCTTTCATTCCCTAGATACTATTTTTTTGGCAGTTATGTAGTCAGTTTGAACCTGTACTCTAGGAAAGCCTTATTCAGTACAGTATCTTAGTGCCCCAATTAGCTGACAACCTTTTAATCCATGAAAAGTTAAACTTAGTGAACTGAATTATATCTTTATGACATTGATATATCATCCAGTTATTTTATAAGAATACTCTTTTCCATCCTTGATAGCATTTCTCCTCTTTCATAACTGCCATATGATTATTGCTGGGATGATTTGAGCCACTTTTTCAATTAAAAGGAACTTCAAGGAGGACTAGTCCATCTTTGTTGATCCATCAAAATCCCACCAACAATATATTAGTTGCTAGAGGTGCTTCCCATCCACCTGGATCCCTAAAAATGGGCAAAATGCTTCCATAGCTTTAGAGCTATGAGAGCTGCTAGAAATAAATGACTTGTGGTCTCTATCTCCTTTTTATCATATCAGTAGCACCTGGAGACCGCTGAAATCTTCATCCTGTTCAGATTATCATCTGTGGGGATTCTCCTTTTCCACATTCTCCATAAAAAGTAGGCAATTTTCAGTGAGAGTCTTTTTGTCCATATCTTCAAGGTCCACTGTTGCTCCTACTTCTTCTGTCTCATCAACCTATAAGCTGAGTAACAATGAAATGTCTAGTAGTATCTCCTATCCACCAAGCCATATCTATACTGCCTATACTTACTGGAGGTTGGATACTGCCAACTATGTAGTCCACCATGCCTTCTGATAAAACTTCCTGCAGATTTCTTTTATCCCATTGCCCATTAGTGGTATAGTCAATGACTTCAGCATCTTCATCTTCTACCACTGTGTCTTCTATGAAGTAAAGTGCTTCTGGCCTTGTCTAATTGTCAAATCAAAAGCTAAAATTTTCTGCCTTAATTTGCCACCAGATTTCATGTTTTATCTCCTTTCTGACCTTCATCAAATTTCTCCACTTAGTAGATGCTCCAAGATTTGTAGCAATGACAGGATGTAGCTTCTTTTTAATATTTGACCCACATATACCTGACCCATTGAGAAGAAGTAGAAATTCTAAAGGTCCACCACAATTTAGCAAACAAGGCCTTGTTTTCATCATGTAGAGATCTAAATGCCAGGCTCCTTCCTCTATTGGATAGCATAAATCCTTCCATTCAATCCAATGTTTGGCTTTTATTCCCCCTATACTGCTCCATAGAAATTTGGCAAACAATTGATGCACCTTCTCAATTACCCTTTTAGGAAGACACATTACTGTCAATTGTTATCATGATTGAATGCTTCATTTACTAGCACTGCTGCCACTGAGCTAAAATATGGCCCCTTTAATTTCCTTTTCTTCTGGCATCATCTCCGTTTCCCCCTTTCTTCATCTGCAGTAGCTTTGACAAGTGTTCCAGCATTAAATAATCCCCTTCTATCTCTTCTGCCTAAAACTATCTCATATAAAAGTTGACTGCCTCATTGCCAATCTGGTCCTCCCTATTCAACGCAACCCCTTGAACATCCAAAATCTCCCCAATGTGCAGCTTCTTCCTTCTACCTTTGACATATGAATGGAAAAACTTTGTGTTCCTATCCTCATCCTTAAGTCACTGCATTCTTGATTTTTGCCGTCAAAAACAACTTCAATTTTTATTCATCTTTTAAAATTCTACTTCAGGCCTTTTTAGTTCTTCCCTGTTGGCTGGACTTGGCTGTATTTCAATCTGAGTTTCCTTCACTCTTATGATATCTTTAAAAGTTGCTACTTTCTGGAAAAAGTTGCCATATGTCTCTTTACTCCACCTTGATAATATCTTCCTAACCTTCTTCAATTTCGCTTGAAACTCTATAAATGGACTACCAACAAAGTCTACTACCTAATTTTGCCTTACAACATCTTTAAATTACTGGTGGTTGGTCCAGAAATTTAAGAACTTAAAAAGCTTAATAAGTACCTCTTCATTAGTGTTGCATTGTAATGCAATGAGACATGATCAGATCCCTACCTCATTAGGTGTTAAACTTCAGATGAAGGAAATAGTTCCATGAATATATCATTGACCAACACTCTGTCAAGTCATTTGAATATACATTCCGCCTTAATCCTCCCATTCCACCATGTATAACTACTTCTAGTGAACTTGACCTCTGCTAAAGGGTTGTTGCTGATAAAAAAATCAAAGTCTATAGCCTCTTGTTGTTCAAAGGCTAAACCTCCTAGTTTTTCATCTTCATTTAGTATTACATTAAAATCTCCTCTGATAATCCAAGACATATCACAGTCTAACCCCAACTTTGTAATTCATCCCAAAGCTCCAGTCTTTCCAAGGCAGAACACCTAGCATATACTAAAGATACTATGAATTGCTTGTTGTTGTATGTGAACTTTACTGAAATCTGATGCATAGAATCCAATATCACCAAATATTTCCACTGATCTCTCCAGAAATATCAAATCTTTCCAAAACAATTAACAGCAGCATGTTGAAAGCCTAACCTCCTCTTGTAATCTTCAATTGTGTTGGATCCTGAAAAGGTTCCATTAATACAATAAAGGAATATTGATGTCTTTTGTTCATATCTATTAGTCTCTCAAAAGAGTTTTGATGTTGATGGATCTTATATTCCAAAACATCATGTTCTCTATCATTGTAAACTATTAGCCCTCCCCCTTTTACTCATTGTCTTGACTTGTAAAGGTATGATTGACCTCCCCTTTTTTGTGCCATCCTTGAGACTATCCGCCTGTCTAGGGGAAAAGATCTCCTGCCTTGCTGACCTGCTGGATGTTATAATTTATGTCAGTATCTTCCCCTTTCTTCTCTTTATCATTTGTATCTGGGATCCCATTTATTGACTACATATTTTCATGACTTCCATTTGATTCCCCTGTGCAATCTTCACTAGTATTCTCCTTGTTGGTCAACTCTGCTTAAAATTTTCTCTAAAAATATTTTGTATCACCCCCCATCCTTGATGTCCTTCTCACCTTTTATATCGAATTGCTATACTTGGTTTTGCTCTGTGCATGGGAGATATTCTGACACACCTGTTTAAGCCCCATACTCTCCTCACTTTGTGCTCTTTGGTCCCTAGCCTCCCTTGAGCTGTCAAACTCTATTTCTACCACCTTCTTCCCCTTTGATTAACTTTTCTTCTCACTGGAATTCTGCTTGTACGTGTTCTCTTCCTTGTTGTCTCTGATGCTATACCCTTCCCAGCTTGATCTATATTTCTTTCTTTTTGGTTGTCTTCAAGAGCTTCAAATCTATTCCTTGAGATTAGTCCAATTCTGTTCCAAATTTTTGGTGCCTGTGCTTTTCCCCCTTTCCCATTCTGTTTATTTTTCACTTCATCTACCTTCTGTCTTCCATTTTGCCTTGGGTTCCCCTGTGCTCTTTTCCAACTAGTTCTCTTTCATCAGTTTTTTCTTCAGACTCCTTACCCTCTTCCTTCTTGGTCTCCTTATTTGGGTATAACTCAGGATGATGGACATAATATTGACTTTTGTCATGCCCTTGAATCATGCATATAGTACAATACTTTGGCATGTAATCGTACTTGATAGCAATTCATTTTCTCCAATTTCCCTATCACTCCTACGTAGTCCAATTTTAGTTCTCTTGGGGAATTCCTACAATAAATTCACCTTAACCTTGACATGCGCATAACTTGGGTGTGTTTGATTCTTTGTGGTCATGTCCACCTTTAGAGGTTTCCCTACTGTCCTAGCTAGTGAAAATATGGCTTCTTTCAAAGAAATTAGGTGGTAGTGCCGCAAATGAGATCCGTGCAACAATAGTTGATGTTTCCTCCTCTGGATCAAACAATAGTTCCCATTTAAAGATTCTCATAAGATAAGACATGTTCCTTTAGGTTATGTAAAATGCCAGTTTGGACAATAAGTGCACATAGCCCTTCACCAATGACTCTCCAATCAGAATATGTCTATTGCACAAAAGTTCAATTTTGCACTCCCACGTCAACGCACATTGATTAGGAATCAACTTCGTAGTTCATGTATATCTGGCCATCCATAAGAGAATTTTTCGATCATAGCATACTTCAGATCTTCATTGATAATCATCTGATTTACTTTAGCTTTGTTCCAAATTACTTTTGTGGCTCACCATGTAAATACGTTATAGGCTTAATCGGCACTGTTTTCACAGGATCCTTTTGTTGCTTCGGCAATGTCGCATATGTCATCGCAGGTATAGGTGGTCCGCTCTTACCGAAGGTCTGACCACTAGCCGGAGTGGCCATGGCCGCCAAAAGTAGGCAAATTTAGGGTTTGACGGCACATAGGATTTTGAGAGAGGAAAGCCTTTTTAAATTTATCTATCATATTTTATTTTAAGTTATAGCTTTGTGCTATTACAAAATAAAAATAGTCAGTGGTTGACTATTTATTTTATTTTAAATTATAAGTTTGTATTACTTCAAAGTATAAATAGACTAGTGGGGTCAACATGGACCCAATATTAATTTTACAATCAATTGGAGCCAAGTTTCATACATATGTACATTCGAACAAATTTTGTATTCAATACAAGTCTTTCTGGTGCTACACATGTGTTTCCTCTTTCTTAGATTTTTTGGCTTCTCAGCCATTACAGGGACTCAACTAATCTCACCTTCGCCATAATTGTGGCAATCCAAATGGTTATTAGACATCTAATTAATTCAATAATAATATCGATTATTTTACTTGGACTATCTCGGTTCACTCTTCAACCAAAATTTAATTTCAATAATATTTTCAGAGATGTTGATAGGTCGATCATTTTCAGAGATGTAGATATCCATCTAGGAAACAAGTTTGAGCATCAACATCCACATAGCAATATTGTGATGACAAAAAGTGTTGGGTAATATAAAACACAAGAATCAGGGTAATATAAAACACAAGAATCAGAAGAAGAGATAGAAGATGATTTTATCAACTCACAATGTAAGGTACTTCTGAACCGTGGCAAAAAGTTACAGTCATATACTCTTCAACCACTTGAGGACATAGAAGATAGGTCAGCAAAAATGGAGCAAATGGTTATATATCCGAGCAAATGGAACAATTTCTTTGGTTAGTTTTCAAAAAGAAAAAACATAAAGAAACTCTCAAAAAATTATTTTATTTTAAAAAAATTGTCTGGTAATTCTTTAAGATTTTATTTGAAAATAAATGGACAAATATCGATATTAAAATAACAAATTAAAATATAAAACAAATATAAAAATAAAAAGATTATAAAATTAGTAATTGTAATTAAATGATACAAAAAAATAGAGTTTAAAGGTTAAAATGAAATAAATGTAAAATCAAGTGTCAAAATGATAAATAAGGACAAGTTAGAGAAGTTATGTATTTATTTTTTAATTAGTTTTTCTGTTATATTTTGATATGTGAAATACACTCTTTATTATTTTATTGATTTTTTGAATAAATTAATAGATATATTAAAATAAAATATGAAAATTAAAAGAAAATTAGGTTGAAGTGTCAAAATAAAATGTAAGGATAAATTTGAGAGCGTACGTGTTTGACCAAAAATTTATGGTAAAATGATGGAAGAAGCAGTGATGGACGTTGCCATTCAACAATGCCCCCCTCCCGCCCCCCCCGCAAAAAAAAAAACGTCCAGGTTCAATGTATGTACAAGCTTGCCTTCTTTTCTGCTCCCTTTATAACCCACCTCCTATTTTTTCTCTCTTTAAATCTTGAAATACCCTGCAAAACTCACCAATTTCCTCAATTCATCAACAATTTAACTGTAAAAGAGTTGTCTTTTTGTTCGAGAAATGGCTTTGGCTTTCACTTCTTCAACTGCAATTCATGGCTCTCTCTCTTCATCTTCTCATGAACAAACCAAAGGTAACGCCATTTTGTCTCTTTCCTTTCCTAGTTTCAATTTTTACCCTTTATATCGTAATTCTATCATCTTGGTTCAATTTATTTTCTGTTTCCCTTGGATTTTTCCATCACAATTTCTGGTTATTTTTATCTTTGCAGTATCCCAATTGGGTAGCTTTCAGCTATTAGATCAGCCAAAAGTATTATCAAAATCGTTGTTTTATTCTCGCAGGCGTTGTGCTGTGAAGCCATTATATGCTGAGCCTAAAAAGAATGAGTCCATAGTTCCCTCAGCTGCAACCTTTGTTGCTCCTGGTATGTTTCTTGCCTGGTTTTGACTTAACACGAAATAAAATTTACTTTTGAATCTGATGGTCTTAAACTAAAGATACAATATACCAATATGCTGAGTAATCTTTTAGCCGGGTGGAAAATTAGAACTAAAGAGTTGTCAAAAAGGGAGACTTTCTTTTGTTGAAATGGATTAAAAAGGAAAAACAAACAAATAACTTGAAAGGGAGGAAGTAGTTCTCTTGAAAAAATTGATTATATTTTCCTTTGTTTGCTGTGTATATGCAGAGGTAGCAGAGAAAGTCACAGAGGCAGAGAACTTTGAGAAACTGGCTAAGGATCTTGAAAATGCTTCACCTCTTGAGATTATGGACAATGCCCTTGAGAAATTTGGAGATGATATTGCCATTGCTTTCAGGTGCTGATCTTTGTTATTTTGGTTATATTAAGTTGATAGATTGTAGTTTTTCATGTCCAACTTTATTGTATGAAATCCTGTGTAGTGCAAGACTTAAAGTTCATTTGGAATAGCAATTTGAAAAAACTAAATTCATAATTTGAGTTATAAAAGGGGAGGGGGTGAAATATCTGATTTTGTATGTCATGCTAACAGATTGTTTACTTGTTGACCTTTCATTTCATTATTTTTAAGTTTCCGGTGGCATTGTTTCACTGGAAACAAATGTTATTGAATGCGCTGCATGCTTAAATGTGTATCTGTGTGTGCCTTTACATGTTAGTTATCCGAAGGAGATACTGTATCCCAACATAGATTCCATTGATCAGGGTGATGGACTCTGTATTTGTTCCTCATTGAATGTTGCTAGAGGGAAATCATTTTACTAATTTGCTATACTTGATATATAGAGGATTTACTCCTTAAGATTATGCTCTTTAACACAAGCTTTATTTTGCAGTGGTGCAGAAGATGTTGCTTTGATAGAGTATGCACATTTAACTGGTAGACCATTTAGAGTGTTCAGCCTTGATACTGGGAGGTTGAATCCAGAGACGTACCAACTTTTTGATGCTGTTGAGAAGCACTATGGCATTCGCATCGAATACATGTTTCCTGATGCTGTTGAAGTTCAGGCATTAGTAAGGACCAAGGGTCTTTTCTCATTCTACGAGGATGGACACCAAGAATGCTGCCGTGTTAGGAAAGTTAGGCCCCTGAGGAGAGCTCTCAAAGGTTTGCGTGCCTGGATCACGGGGCAAAGAAAAGATCAGTCACCTGGGACTCGATCCGAAGTTCCAGTTGTTCAGGTAGACCCCTCTTTTGAGGGATTGGATGGTGGCTCTGGAAGCTTGGTGAAGTGGAACCCTGTGGCTAATGTAGAAGGCAAGGACATATGGAACTTCCTACGTGCGATGAATGTGCCCATGAACTCTTTGCATTCCAAAGGTTATGTTTCTATTGGATGTGAGCCTTGCACCAGGCCGGTCCTGCCTGGGCAACATGAGAGAGAAGGAAGGTGGTGGTGGGAGGATGCTAAGGCCAAGGAATGTGGCTTACATAAAGGAAACATCAAAGATGAAAGTGTGAATGGCAATGGGAACAAAGCTACCCAAGCAAATGGCAGTGTTGCTGATATTTTTGACACTAAGGACATTGTTACCTTGAGTAGACCTGGAGTTGAGAACCTATTGAAATTGGAAAACCGAAGAGAGCCTTGGCTTGTTGTTCTTTATGCTCCTTGGTGCCAATTCTGCCAGGTAATTGATCCTTTAATCGTTGAATAACTGTTGGAGCCCATCAGCATTTTAGTCCGGCTGGAAGTGCCACCAAGCACTTACTTTCAATTCTTATTTTTCTTATGAGAGAAGTATTAAAAATACTTCTTAAACAATCCCCAAAACATTTGTCTCTTGACTAGCTAAACTAAAACACACATCAAATCTACCACATGTAACTTACAAGAATTTAGAGGTGTGTACTTTACTCATGTTGCAAGATCAGTGGTATATGTAAGTTAAGTTAATCAAGTAGAGAGGTGTTTTTAACACTGTTAGTAGTTCAGGGACGAAACTATAATTCGTGCGTGTATTTAATATTCTCTTTTCCTATCAAGAATATATTGAAGAATCAGCTTGTTGATGTTTTCTAATTTAATGTTCACAGGCAATGGAAAGATCATATGTTGAACTGGCAGAGAAGTTGGGAGGTTCTGGTGTAAAGGTAGGGAAGTTCAGGGCAGATGGTGAGCAGAAAACATTTGCACAAGAAGAGTTGCAGCTGGTCAGCTTCCCAACAATACTATTTTTTTTCCCTAAGCACGCTTCACAGCCTATAAAGTACCCATCAGAAAAGAGGGATGTAGACTTATTGCTGGCTTTTGTGAATGCTCTCAGATGAAGGCAAATGGTTCTAAATATGTCAATAGTAGTTTTACACAAAATAATAATAGATAGAATTAATAGAAGATGAACATGAGTTTCTTGTATATTATATTTTTGAGTATATGGATTGGTTGTGGATAGCTGGGGCCTCAATTTTGTGATTTCTATGGCAAAGATGTTGCACTTGCTGGTTTGTCAATGTACAAGGTTTTCTCCATGTTTATATTTCTTTTATTTATGATAAAACAACAAACTATGAACAAGTTCAAAATGAAAACAAGATGGAGAAAGCAACCGAACTAGGGAAGACTTGGTGAAGATGTCAGTGAACTAAGCTGAGGTGGAGAGAAATGAGGCCAGCAAGAATTTTGCGATGAGTGAAGTGATATATATTTAATCCGATTGTCACAGAAAATAGGAACGAGAATACCAAAATCTTCCAACAATTGAACAGTCCAAGTTAATTCAGCCACAACTTCAGATACTCCAGCCTGGCAGACGAGAGAGACACAATAGGTTGCCAAGAAATCACCAAGGAATATATATATAAAGACCCAAAAATGGAGCGCTAGTGTTGAGGCAAGCCCCCCAATCACTGTGACAGAAAGCAGAAAGAAAATTCTGAAGTAAACACCAACATTAGCAGACCCTTTAAGATACTGTAAAAGATGAAGAGCAACAGATACGTGAGGAGTGCGGGGAGCCTGAAGAAAGAACTAAGATGTATGAAAAACACAAGTTGTATTTAATCATCATATCATATATTATTAAAAGTAGGAAGTTCTTGAGAGAAAAATTGGATTATCATTTTACTCCTATATCAAATTAAAATATTTAATTATTTATTAAATATTAAATAGTAACACATAATTATCATAATTAAAAAGATTTAAGGTTAGTCTC
>JAOTQJ010000049.1:6559125-6594029 GCA_025642045.1 Solanum sejunctum
AAGGATATACATGTATATATAGGCACACATGTTCCACTTGGGCCAATCAAAAGCTCACACACACCTTGACCCCATATAAATTTTATTTTAAGGACTAAACTTAGAAGGAATGTTGTATTCGGTCCCAAACTTTATTAAATCGAACCAATTAAGAAATTTCGGGGTTTAAATTACGTTACAGGTCCTAACAAAAACTTTTTCTAATGTTGCGTGACATGTTTAACTTGAAGACTAGTCACTTGGTGCCGCTAAAATTACTATTAACGCCTTTGAGGCTAAATCAAGTGGTACAAAATCTTCAAGCTTCAAACACAAAAAAAATTGAAAGAAGAAAGGAAAGGGTAAGGAGACTGAGGAAGGACCCTTTGAGAAAAAGCACAAACTAAATTCCAAGAAAGGAAAAAGATTTTTTAAGAAAAGAGACAAGAGCAAGTTAAAGTGCTACAATTGCCATGTTCTAGGCATTTCGCTCGTGAGTGTGCTGAGTCGAAAAATGTAGCATTTCTAAACACTATATATATGTTGCAAGCACTTCTTTACTAACTCAATCTTATCCTATGTAGATTATAGACTCAGGATTCAACGACTATGTGAGTCGAGATTGAGAAGTATTTGTGGAGTTTCATCGAGTTACATATGGATCTGATGGATTTGTGTAGGGAACAATGCAAGACTAGAAGTCAAGG
This sequence comes from Solanum sejunctum, assembly GCA_025642045.1. NCBI lineage: Eukaryota > Viridiplantae > Streptophyta > Magnoliopsida > Solanales > Solanaceae > Solanum > Solanum sejunctum. The sequence goes on from JAOTQJ010000049.1 coordinate 6,559,812, forward strand.
GAATAGGAACTTGGAAAATTGACTTGCATGGTATCTGATCCCTGATATTGCATGATGTTTTATATGCTCCAGATATCCAACGAAACTTAGTATCTATCTCAGTGCTTTTAGATGATGGTTTCGATTTATTGTTTTAAGTTGCAATGATATTAAAATAACAGTAGGTAACATTTGGTATAATTTTGGACTATGTTATGATCGTTTCATCATTTTAGATTGTAATCTTTCAACTTATGACTATTATATTGATCATTGTATAATGGCATGTTCTTTAAGTAATGATGATATTGATGTTGTTACATGGCATGCAAGATTGGGTCTAGAACGAATGAATATATTGGCAAAAAAAGGACATTTAGGTCCTTTATCTAAAATTGAATTGCTAACCTGTGAAAATTATCTTACTGGAATAATTATGCGAAAATCATTTGTGAAAGCTGAGAGAGCTGAGTTACCACTTCAATTAATCCATTTTGATATTTATGGTCCAATGAATGTTAAGGCAAGGTCTGGTGCCATATATTTTATTACATTTATTGATGATTTCACATGCTTTGATTATGGCTACTTGATTTCTCATAAATCTAAAGCATTAGAGTGCTTTAAAACATATATGAATGAAGTTAAAATCAACTGGATAAAAGAATAAAGGTACTGAGAACTGACCGAGGATGTGGATATCTGTCAATTCAATTTGAAGAGTTATGTAATGAAAAGGGCATAATCAGACAATTAACTCCTCCTACACACCCGAACAAAATAGTGTGGCTGAAAGAAAGAACGGGACATTGTTGGATATAGTGAGGCCATTGATGGAACAGGCAAATTTGTCTCTTCTTTTGGGAGATACATTATTGACTGCGACCTATATTCTGAATAAGGTGCCTTCTAAATCAATAACCTCCACTTATTTTGAACTTTGCACAGGTCATAAAATAAATCTAAATGATCTACAACCTTGAGGTTATGCTACTTACATTAAATATCATCTAGGTGAGTTTGGTAAATTAAGTCCAAAAGGAAAGAAATGTATCTTCATTAGATACTTGAATGCTCCAAAGGGTATGTGTTCATTAATGAGTTGGAAGATAGAATTGTGACTAAAATTGAATTAAAAGATGTCAGATTTTTGAAAAATATTTTCTACAAAAAAATGATATAATTAAAGGTAAGCCTCTATACTAAATGTTGAATTCAGAAGACCAAAGAATGTCATCAGATATGATCTATGAGGCAAATGATCCAGGAATGACTCCTGGTCTAAGTAGGATCTTTGAATCCCATATTCCTATAGAGGAATCTGAATTTCAACTGTATAAAAGTACTAGGAAAAGAGTATCTATACAGTCTTATTAGATTTTGAGGATTATGTTTTCCTGGTATCTCCTACGATGTTAGATGAACCTAACTCAATGGTTGAGGCTTTGTCTAGTCCTGAAAAGGATAAACGGTTGAAAGTGATGGAAGAAGAATTAGAGTTCATGAAAATTAACAAATTTTGGGATCTAGTTGGCCTTCCATAAGGATGTAAATCTATTAGGGATAAGTGGATTCTCAAAGTTAAATGTAAATCAGAGAGGTCAATAGGAAGATACAAGGCTCAACTGGTGGCTAAAGGTTTTACTCAAGAAGCTGGAATAGATTATGAGGAAACCTTTTCACTAATTGTGAAGTTTACCTTTGTTCGACTACTTTTCACTATAGTTGCATATTTAGATTTAGAATTACATCAAATAGATGTGAAGACTGCTTTTCTGAATGGAGAATTAAACGACAAAATATACATGGAACAACCAGTAGATTTCATTGTTAAAGACCAAGAAAAGAAAGTTTGTGAAATAACAAGATCCATTTATGGCCTAAAGCAATCTTCAAGGAAATGGTACTTGAGATTTCATAAAGAGGTGATCTCATTATATTTCACCATGATTGACGAAGACTATTGCATATATGTGAAAAAATAAAATGAAAAGTTTATAATTCTTTCTCTTTACATAGATGATATACTACTGGCTACAAATGATTTGGAGTATCTGAAAACTATCAAGTCATGGTTTTCAAAGTCATTTGATATGAAAGATAAGGGTGAAGTAGACTACATATTTGGTGTTAAGATCCAAAGAGATCATTCCAAGAAATCTTTGAGTTTGTCTCAAGAAACCTACATAATGAAAATATTGGAACATTTTTGAATGAGTAGTTGCAAGCCCATGGATACTCCAATATCTAAGGTGAAATTTTAGGCTTCGAAATGTGTCTGACAAGTGATAAAGAGAAGGAACAAATGTATTTCATTCCATATTATGTTATTGGGAGTCTGATGTATGATATGATGTGTACTAGACCAGATATTTTCTATGTTGTAGGTCTGGTGAGCAGGTACCAATTGAATGTCAGAAGAGATCATTGGAAAGCAACGAAGAGAATATTTTGATATCTAAAGTGAACTGTAGATTATTCAGTATGTTATAGTGGATCTGATTTGTTTTTGAGAGGCTACATTGATGCTGATTGGGCGGTGATCGAAGTGATAGAAAATCCACTTCTGATTATGTTTTCTTGCTCAATGGTGGTACCATTTCATGGAAAAGCAAGAAATAAACTTGTACAACTCTTTCAACTATGGAATCTAAGTTTGTAGTTTGTGCATCTACAGTACAAGAAATTGTTTGGTTGAAATGATTCTTTGAGCATTTGAATATTGCAAAGAATCCTAAGGGTCCCATGACTTTATATTGTGTTAGGCAGGCGGTTATTTCATATACAAAATATCCTAAGTATCATAACAAAATCAAACACATTGATATCAAGTATAATTTTGTAAAAGATATAGTAGCAAGTGGAAAACTTAATTTCCAATGAATTCCTACTCGTGAAATAGTAGTTGATCCCATTACCAAGGTGATATCAAGAGACTTGTTTGAGAAACATGTTAAGTCTCTAGGCTTACATAGGATGTGATTTGCATTATAATATAACTTTATTGTTATAATTTTCTCATAAATATAAGATTGTTTTATATCTTAAAGGCGTGTGGTAATGTTTAATGTATTGAACAAGTCATGAGATTGACTCTCTCACATGAGCAATCTCCTCTTACATCGAGAAACATGAAGAGATATGAATCACTGCCACATTTAGAATTTTTTTTGGAAACCAAACAAGAGTCTCTTTGAGAGATGAGTTTGAGGATAATTGTAGAGAAAAACTTAGGTTAGACCAAGGTCTATACGATATTTGAGTGAGACATATGTGTCTGTTTAAGGTAAGAATATCGTAGCACGTGTTTCATACCGTGTGTGTTATGTGATTTTGTCAAAATACAGCATATTTGAGGCCTAAAATAAGGGATTTTGTGAGCTCTTAATGTGACGTTTTATGGTTTTTATGTGTTTTTGTGTTGTTCTTGTAGAAAAGTTAGGTTGGCATGATTTTGGAGAAAAGTTGTAGATTTTTCTAAAGCATAGGACATACGAGCTCATCTACGAGTCGTAGCCTAAGCTATGAGTCATAGGGTATGGTCATAGCAAGAAATAGAGACCAAAAACTCAGAAATCTGCTAAGTGAATGTCACCCCTACGAGTCCATCCTACGAATCGTAAGTTTCACTATGACTCGTATAGGTAGACTCGTAGTAGGAATCAGAGAGCCAAAATATTGGACCAAAAAACTAAAGGCCTAGACTACAAGAGAAGCATACAATTCGTAGCCCAAGCAATGACTCGTACCAGTGGGTCATACCAATTGAGTCCAAGATGCCAAGAACCTAATATGAGACCCAGACTACGAATCGTAGGTCACCCTATGAGTCATACCTGCGAAGCATATCAGCTGCCAGTTGTCTTTTCTATGTAAATTTGTAGGGTTATTTTGTAAATTCTATAAATAGTTTAATTTAGGATTTTATTAAGGGAGATTCGAAATAGAGAAGAAAATACCATCTTTGAATATTCTCTCAAGGAAACTCTTAGGTTTTTAGCTTAGTTTATATTTTTCTATTGGAAACCCTATTTAGGGGATCACAAATCTTGCTTTGTGCTTATTATCAAGCTATCAAGCTTGTGGTTTGCAACTTGTGTTGCCTTCAGATCTTCATTGCTTTGGGTAAAATTCTCAATCATGTCATTTATTACCATTTTTGTTTGTTTTGCCTTAGCCATGAGTAGCTAAGCACCTGCAACTTGGGGTCGTGGGAACCATGGATATTTGACTTGAAATAACCTAGGCTTATTGTATTTCTATGCTTGGGATTTTTCATGTATTATTTATTTACCTTCATTATGATTATTGTTTAGTGGTGGCCAACACCAAATCTCGCCCACTATTACAATCCTAATGAAGGTAGTGACGAATAGGAAAAGGGATATAGATGATAGAATTCGATTAATGTCTTCTCGTATAATCGATCAAACCTGACCAAGGGGAGGTTGATTGGGATAATAAGTAATGGTTAATTGGCACGCCATGTTAGCCGACTAAGCACCATGTGAAATTCGACCTTCACCTTCACAAGAGGGCTGGAAGAACCTAAGTTATCATCCTGTATACGAATCTTCAATTGTAGTTATGTTACCTAGGGTAATCGAGTCAAAGAACCATGGGGAACATAATTCCCAAGTTGTCCCTAAAATTGAGTGTTTTTTTGTATAATAGTATAGTTTTCATTTTATTTTGTTCTTGAATCACCAACCACCACCACCCCTATTAGAGATTTTAGTTATCGATACTCGAAATGATTGATAGTGACTTCTCGTAGTCAAACCTTGTATTCCTTGTGGATTTAACTCTAACCTTCAGTTAGGTTAATTGCTGACAACAACCGATTTCTTATTAAAGTGTGAATATTATCATAAAATTATGGCACCATTGTCAGGGAATACGGCTAAGTTTTGACTTGATTTCTTATTAGTTAGTTCTAGTGTTAATTTCTATAGTCTCGTGTATTTACTTTTGTTTTTGTTTTTGTTGTTTGATTTCACTTGCATGGTGTACTAGGTTGTATGCCCAACACAAGGAGCCAAGGCATTCTCTTAACTCTGATCTATTTGGAGATCCACCGACTCATTAGAAGAATGACTCAAGTAAATGAGGATATCACGGCTGAGGAGGAGATAAATATAAATGATGATGATATTTGAAGAGAAGACAATCCACCACAAAAGGATAACAGGCCACAGCTTAGGGAATTCAATGAAAATGCTTATGGATGGAACCAATATCTTCTGAACCCTATAGCCATGGACATTGTTGCCTCCGTTATCGGCAAATGCTAAGTTCTCGGTGTCAAGTGGATTACTTCACCTGCTCTAAAAACGTGGATTATTCATAGGCTACCTTCAGAGTATCCCCACCATCATCTCTAGAATATGGTGTTTGTTTGCAAGAGTATGATGGGAACACAAAATCTTTATCTTGATACCATTGGTTTAAGAGTGTTTCCACTATTATTGACTGGCAATGCAGTTGTGTGGTTGTCTAAGCTTCCTCCGGGTACTATTATAAATTTTCCAGTGCTTTAGAGAGTGTTCCTTGAAAGATATTTTCCAATATCTAAGAATTTGAAGCCCAAGGATCAAATAAACAACTTTGACCAATTGCTGGGTGACTCTATTAGCACAACATAGGAGAGATTTACTAAATGCTTGAGAATGGTCCCCGATCACAAGATTGTTGATGATGCCGTGGTTGAGATTTTCTATAGGGCCCTTGATGAAAATAGTCAAGCTTGCACCGCCCCAATCATGAGGGGCATGTTTCTTGTTCAACCTTTTGCATTAATAGCCACAAGGATAGAGGAAGTGGTAAAAACCAATAGAGCATGGGGTCAACGAGAGCGTGGTGTGGTAAAGACTTCTTGTGTGATCAACACCAACAATGAGTAAGCAAAGGTTCAATGAAGAGATAATGGAGCAACTTGCTCAACTTCGCACAAGTATGGACTTAGTTTTGAAGCAAAACCAAGCAAGTGTCAAAGCGGTCACTCACCAACCTCCTAAGGCTCCCATCTATGAAGATCCATTCTTTAATGAAGATGCTTGTTTTGTAAGCAATCAAGCACTGTATTTCTGGAACAACCCCCAAGGATCCAATTCAGACTATTTGAGGCAAGGGTCCACGAATCAAGGTTGGAACTTCAACCGTGATGGGGCAAATAGAGACAACCGAGGTGGATACTATAAAGAGAAAGAGTGCCAAATACTGAATAGGGAAGAAGAGATAGCTATAGGATTGCTCCTTATGTGCCACCTCACAGAAGTGATGTCGGGTCAAGTAACTCTATAATCAAGGAGATGTTCGACAAGTTGTTGAAGAGCGCTGACCACTAAGATGAGACTTTAAAGGGAATGAAAATAGATATTTCAAGTATTAATCAAAAAATAAAGTCTTACTCGGTGGCGATTAAGCAACTAGAACAACTATTTGGGCAAGTTCCTTCACAATTGAACCAACACCAAAAGGGTATCTTACCAAGAAATATGGTTCAAACCCCTAAGAGCGAAGGGCACTGCATGACAACGATGACTCAGCATGGCAAAAGCGCTTTTGATTGTCCTATGCTAATGGTTGTAGATGGAAGATGCAGAAAGAGGGTAAACAAATAGATTGAGATACCCAGCATAAACTAGCAACCAAAGAAATATAAAATCTTTCCAAGCCCCCCCCCCACCGTTTCTCCAAAGGCTTGGAAAGAGAAAAGGGGATGGTAACTTTAAATAGTTCTTGGTGATGCTTAAGAAGTTGTCAGTAGACTTCTCTTTAGTTGAGCTCTTGAGAGGATGCTGGAATACGCAAAATGGATGAAAGATTTGGTCATGAAGAAGCACAAAGTTAGCTAAGACCTCTCCTAAAAGTTTCAACATTGCAGTGCCATTACCACAAAATCTTTGGTATAGAAGCATGAAGATCCGGGTGCATTCACTATACCATACTCAATTGGGAAACTTGCATTTGCTAGAGCACTATATGACTTGGGAACCAACATCAACTTGATACCCCTTATCATATTCAGAAAGCTTGGTTTGGGTAACCTTGTTCCTATAAAGATGCAGTTATTGAAGGCAGATAGAACAGTCAAGAAGCTCGTAGGGATTCTTTATGATATGTTGATTAAGGTAGACAAATATATATTTCCTGCTGATTTTGTTATACTTGACTGTGAGGTTGATTTTGCAGTTCCTATTATCTTGGGGAGACCCCTTCTTAGCCATAGAGAGAGCATTGGTCAATATGGAGAAGAGTCTGCTTACCTTCAGGTTTGGTGAAGAGGCAGTTGTGTTTCAAGTGGGCCAGCCATATAGAAGAAGTTGTGAGTTCTAGGTGGTATTAATGATCAAAATAAGTGAGGATGATAAAGGGGAGATCCCGGTTGATTAAGGCTGGGAGTTGAACCTTTAGTAGTTGTGTTGATGAATCTCAATGATGACAGCATACTTGATTATGAGGAAACAGTGAATGCTCTTGGGGTGTCATTTCGGCCTAGGCGACAGACCAGATTAGAATTAGATTTGCGTAAAAGGAAAATGCCACCTACGAAGCATTCCATAGAAGTTCCACTAGAGTTAGAGTTAAAGGCACTACCAGCTCATCTGAAATATGCATACTTGGGAGAGAATAACACTTTGCCTGTCATAATTGCAACCTCCTTGAATGAAGCCCAAACAAAGGCCCTCATCTCTATTCTTAAGCAATTCAAAAAGGCGATTGGGTGGACAATTGGAGACATTTTTGGCATACCTTCAAGGATATACACTCATAAGATTCAACTGGTCAAGGTTTACAAGCCAAGTATCGAGCATCAAAGACAGTTGAACCCCCTCATGCAAGAAGTTGTGCAGAAATAAATCATCAAGTGGTTAGACACAGAAGTGATCTACCCAATTACCGATAGTGAATGAGTTAGTCCAATGCAGTGTGTTCTAAAAAAAAGAGGTATCACAGTGGTACCTATTGCAAAGAATGAGTTGGTTCCTATGCGACCAGTTACTAGGTGGAGGATTTGTATGGATTACAGAAAACTCAATGCCTCTACTAAGAAAGATCCTTTCCCTATGCCCTTTATGGAGCAAATGCTTGACAGGTTGGCAGAAAAGGGATGGTATTATTTTCTTAACGAATATTTTGGGTACAACTAAATTGTTATTCCGCTTGAAGATCAAGAGAAGACAACATTCATATGCCCATATGGTACTTTTGTGTTTAAGAGAATATCTTTTGGACTATGTAATGCTCTAGCCATATTTCAAAGATGCATGATGTCTATCATCCCGGACATGGTTGAAAGGACTATTGAGGTGTTCATGGATAACTTTAGTGTTGTTGGCCAGTCCTTTAAGGAAAGCATGTTACATTTGCGTGATATGATGCAGAGGTGTGTTGAGAATCACCTGGTGCTAAATAAGGAGAAATGTCATCTCATGGTCAAATAAGGCATTGTACTTGGTCACAAAATTTCTGGCAAGGGAATCGAGGTGGATAAAGCAAAAATCAAGGTTATCGAGAAACTGCCACCACCAATTTCAGTGAAAGGTATCAGGAGCTTTCTAGGCCACGCAGGATTCTACCATCACTTCATAAAGGACTTCTCCAAGATGTCACAACCCTTGTGCAAATTATTAGAGAAAGATGCCAAGTGTGTATTCGATGATGCATGCATGCAAGACTTTGAAAAATTGAAAAGAAAGTTGACTTCGGTACCTATTATTATCTCTCTAAATTGGTCATATCCATTTGAGCTAATATGTGATGCAAGTAGGGTTGCACTAGGTGTGGTGTTGGGGCAGCGAAGGGATAAAATTTTGCTTCTAATCTATTATGCTAGCAAAGCACTAAATGTGGCCCAGAATAATTATACAGTCACCAAAAAAAATTTCTTGCCTTAGTCTTTACCTTTGAAAGATTTCGCTCCTACTTGTTGGGGGCTAAGGTGATCATGCACACAAACCATGAAGAATATCTGATAGCTAAAAAGGATGCAAAATCAAGATTGATCAGATGGGTACTCCTCTTACAAGAATTTAATTTCGATATTATCAATAAAAAAAGCTCAGAAAATCAAGTAGCTAATCACCTTTCTAGATTGAAAGATGAAGTTATGGTAAAGTTTGATGATGGTCATGACGTTAATGATTCATTCCACGATTAGAGAGTTTTGGCAGCATCACATGACTTTAAACCCTAGGTTAGGTGACTATGCCAACTATTTGGTGAGTGATATAGTGACCCCTGATCTGAACACCCATTAGCGTCGCAAGTTTATGCAAGATGTAAAGTAGTTCTTTTGGGATGAGCCTTATTTATTTCATGTTTGTGCAGATGGGATCATCCGCATATATGTCCCAGAAGTTGAAATGATGAGTATTCTTTAAGCATGCCACTCTTAATTGGTGGGTGGTCATCATAGTGGAGCTCGAACTGCTTACAAGGTGTTATAATGTGGCTACTATTAGCCGTCTATACATCAAGATGCTCATGATTATGTCAAGTCATGTGATAGATGTCAAAGAGAGGGTGGGGACTTGCGAAGGCATGAACTCTCTCTAAATCCTATTTTAGTGATAGAACTATTTGATGTTTAGGACATTGACTTTATGGGACCCTTTATCAGCTCACATAGGAATAAGTATATTCTGGTTGCAGTTGATTATGTCTAAATGGGTAGAGGTTATAACTCTACTGAACAATAAAGGTAAGAGTGTTATCGATTTTCTTTGAAGAAATATTTTCTCCAGGTTCGGTACACCTCAGGCAATTATCAGTGGAGTGAGGTTCTCATTTTTGCAATCAACTATTCAAAGCTCTCCTTTAAAGATATGGTGTGAAGCATCGAGTATCAACCCCATACCATCCCCAAATAAGTGGGCAAGTATAAGTATCAAATAGGATAATCAAGCAAATCCTATCCAAAATGGTGAATGTAAATCGCATTGACTGGTCAAAAAAGTTGGATGATGCTTTATGGGCCTACAGCACAGCTTTTTAAACCTTTATCGAAATGTCCCTTTATCAATTGATATTTGGGAAAGCCTGTCACCTGTCAGTTGAGCTTGAGCAAAAGGCACTATGAGCACTTAAGAAATTGAATCTAGACTAGAATGAAGCAACAACATCTAGATTGATGCAAGTAAATGAATTCGAGGAGTTTAGGCTGCGAGCATATGAGAGCTCTGCATTGTACAAACAAAGGATGAAAGTTCAGCATGATCATAGAATTGAGAATCGCCAATTTTCTCTAGGAGACATGGTATTGCTTTATAACTCTAGGTTGAGGTAGTTTCCTAGGAAACTCAAATCTAAGTAGATGGGGCCCTTCAAAGTTGTATATGTTTTGAGTTATGGAGCCATTGATTTAGAAATTAGGGAGGGTAAAACTTTCAAAGTCAATGGACAGAGGGTCAAATTATACATTGGTGACATGAACGAAATTAAGATAGTGGAAGTTTAGAACCTTGATAAGGCAGGAGCACAAAAGTTTCCTGTCGTGCTGCGATAATAAATCATGCACTTCCTGGGAGGCAACCCAAGGTATGCCCCTCGTACCTCTTTTATATGCCTTTACTTTGAGGACAAAGTATTCCATTTTGGTGGGGTGTGGGAAGTTATGGATTAAGGTAAAGTCTGAGTAACCTCAAGCCAATAACTTTCCTTATTTTTAATCCCAAGGTTGACTTGTCGTGATTGTTTTTCCTTGTAGATGTTTAATTTTCTGTTGAACTGGCATATTTAGGTAGTGTAGATAATGGGTGACTTCATAGTATTGTTATCTGTTGGCATATACATAGTCTTTAAATATTTTTTAAATGATTTAAAAATTAGGTACTCAAAATTTTTGAGATTGTGATTATTAATGCACTCATGCATTTTGATGATCTGGTGATGTTTGTTATGATAATGTAAAGGTGTTGCTGAGGCTTGAAGCATGACTTGTGAGTCTATACTTGATTGTGAGTATAATGCCAGGTGTTGTTAGCTTATTTTACTGCATTCATGCATCTTGTATGGACTCAGAATTTGACTTGTTACTCTAAAAATTGATTTGATGATGTGGTTGATTTGGAAAGGATATTAGGCCTTTGTTCTTTTAGTGAACCCACTTTTAGCGCAAATGACCTACCAAATGAGTGAGTGAATCCCTTGTTCTAAATCTTTGAGCTTCTCATGTACTCATTCTTTCTTGATACCTTGCTATCTTGACCTTGTTTGATGAAATACCTTGATATTGGCCCTGGTCTGTCCTTGAACTTGTGAACCTTAATTGACGCTAAAATCCTTAATTGAGGGTGGCTACAAATTGTGGCCTTGGTTTGAGGAATGGATATTTTGTACTTCACCTCTGGCTAAAAGCCTAAGTTGAGGATGGTCCTTATTGTGGTAAAGTAATAACAATGAGGTTGTTAGATAAGAAATAAAGAAAGAAATGAAAAATCATGATCTGAGTGAAGAAAAAGAAAAGAAAAGTACCTTGAGTTGAGAAAAAACAACTAGAAATGAGTTCAGAAATAAGGCACAGCTGAAAATAGAAAGAAAGCACTCAAGAAAAGTTTGAAACGGGAGAATAAGGGTGGACATAGTGAAAAGGGTTGGGTTATGAAAGCAAAAAGTATTGGTTTATGGTTCAAAGATAGCTTTTAGTCACTACTTGCCTAAAATGCCATACCAAAGCCCCCTAAAACTATGTTACAAGCCCATAAGTCCTAAATTGATCCAAATCCACTTTTTCATTAGGTTAGAAGATAAATATATAGGCAAGCCTATAGTGTTAGTCACTTTGCATGAATTTCATTTATGATTATGAGAATCTTTCCTCAGTCCCTGAGTTCTAAATGTTTCTTGAGTGAGTAAGAGAGACTTATTTTCTGTGAGGGCATTTGCATTCCTTAATTAGCATATGGCTACACCAATGATTGTATATGGTTGATGCTCCTTAGATTATCATAGTTGGGTTGCTACCTTCATCATTATGTTTTGTTGTGCTCAATAGCATTACAATCTAGTTTTAAAAATGATAGTTGGGTACCTGGATTAGAATGAAAGATGTATATGGCATTGGTATAGCTGCTATGTATTTTTCATTGTCTATATAGATTGAGTCATTGCTTGAGGACAAGCAACAATTCTAAGTTGAGGGTGTTGATGTGCTATCAAAATACAACACATTTGAGGACTAAAACAAGGGATTTTGTGTGTCCTTAATGCGACTTTTTTATGGTTTTTATGTGATTTTGTGTTGTTCTTATAGAAAAATTAGGTTGGCATGATTTTGGAGAAAAATTACAGATTTTACTGAAACATAGGACATATGAGCTCACCTATAAGTCATAGCCTAAGCTACGAGCAGTAGGGTATAGTCGTAGCAAGAAACAGAGACCAAAAACTCAAAAATCTGCTAAGTGGAGGTCACCACTACGAGGCTATCCTAAAAGTCGTAAGTTTCCCTATGACTTATATAGGTGGACTCGTAGTAGGAATTAGAGAGTCAAAATATTGGACCAAAAAACTGAATGCCTAAAATATTAGAGAAGCATACAAATCATAGCCTAAGCAACGACTCATACCAGTGGGTCATACCAATTGAGTCCAAGATGCCAAGAACCTGATACGAGACCACAACTATGACTCGTAGATCAACTATCAGCTGTCTTTTGTATGTAATTCTTAGGGTCATTTTGTAAACACTATAAATAGTTTAAGTTGGGGTTTTATTAAGGAAGATTCAAAATAGAGAAAAAAAATACTATCTTTGAATATTCTTTCAAGGAAACTCTTAGGTTTTTACCTTATTATATATTTTTCTTTTGGAAAACCCTATTTTGAGGATTGCAAATCTTGCTTTGTGCTTATTATCAATCTATCAAGCTTGTGGTTTGCAACTTGTCGTGCCTTTGAATCTTCATTGCATTTGGGTAAAATTCTCAATCATATCATTTATTGGCATTTTTGTTTGTTTTGCCTTAGCCATGAATAGCTACGCACCCACAACTTGGTCGTGGGAACCATGGGCATTTGACTTGAAATACCTAGGCTTATTGTATTTATATGCTTGGGATTTTTCATATATTATTTATTTTCCTTCATTATGAATGTTGTTTGGTAGTGGCTAACACCAGATCTCGCCTACTATCACGATCCCGACCAAGGTAGTGACGAATCGGAAAAGAGGAGTAGATGACAGAATTCGATTGATTTATTCTCATCTAATGAACCAAACCTGGCCAAAGAGAGGTTGACTGAGATAGTAGGTAACGGTTAGTTGGCACGCCATAGTAGCTGACTAAGAGCCATGGTAAAATTCGATCTTCACCTTCACAAGAGGGTTGGAAGAACCTAACTTACCATCCTTCATGCGAATCTCTAATTGTAGTTATGTTGCCTAGGGTAATCGAGTCAAAGAACCATGGGGAATACAATTCCCAAGTTGTCGCTAAAATTGAGTATTTTTTCGTATCATAGTATATAGTTCATTTTATTTTGTTCTTGAATCACCAAACCCCCCTCCGATTAGAGAATTTAGTTATCGATACTTGAAATGATTGATAGTGACTTCTCGTAGTCAAACCCTGTATTCCCTGTGGATTTGACCCTAACCTTCGGTTAAGTTAATTGCTAACTACAACCGCTTTCTTATTAGAGCGTGAACATCATCATCCGACTGGAGGGTTAATGATGGAATGATCCCAGCTTCTTTGTTGTGTGAGACCCTGAAAAGACAAAGTTGAACTTTTCAATTGAATATCCTTTGACTTTTTACTGTTTCTTGAAATTTCAATCGATGTTTGCTACTTTAGCATGTTCTTAATAGCCATGTATGATTCTGTAATGAAATGCATGTCTACGAAGAAGTTGATTTGAAATATATAGATTTGAGAAGCAAGGAAAGATGTACTACAAAACTGAAATTGAATATGGACTCATGAGTTAGCCTCTTGAAGAGGATGAGGGATAAGTAATTAACTATTAGAGTAGTTAAAATCTAGGATATTGTGAGTATTGATATTTTTATATTGATAGTGGATTCTTTTCATACGTGATTTGATTCCTTTAAAAGACTAATAAAACCTTAAAGGCAAGCCTTTATACTCACAGATCGCAAAAACCATTTTGTCGTATGAATTGTGTGTTAGGTTAATGTAATACTAACTCAAGTCTTGTCATCCATGTACAAAGTGCAAGATGTAAGATTTTTTTGAGATCATGAGTCGCACATGTGGATCAACCCGATACAATCTTAACCCGAACCAAGTATCTGATTTCTATAGTAGTGCAGTTATTTAAATAACTGTCCAATCTTATCCTGAACGATAAGACTAGACAATTATCTTCCTTTGAGGAAGTGGTTATAACCACCAATCACTTCCCTATTTCTAGAGAAGGTGGTTTTGATTCCTTAAGTAAATGGAAGAAGGAAGTTATGAGAAAAGAAAATAATGCAGATAAAGTCAGTTAAATTTTTTGAATAAAAACTGGACTTGAGAATCTACTGTAAGATAACTGGCGCAAAACTAGTGAAGGATAGGAGTCTTAAATTCATCAAAAATATACAAAGGCATTTGGTTCATGAACTATAATCCATGTTGCTAGTGAAATGAAGCATGATCTTGGATTGAAATTGTAAGCTAAATTAATGAGGCAAGAACAATGGGTCATATATTTTTGACGATTTCACGAGACTTGTTAATCCACCAATGAATTCAACCCCAAGATCACGCTCCATTTTACTAGGAACATTGATTATACTTCATGAACCAAATGCCTTTGCATATTTTTTGATGAATTAAGGACTCCTATCCTTCACTAGTTTCGAACCACTTATCTTACAGTAGATTCTCAAGTCCAATTTTTCTTCCAAAAATTCAACTGACTTTATTTGCATTATTTTCTTTTCTTGTAACTTTCTTCTTCCATTCACTTAAGGAATCAAAACCAGCTTCCCTAGAAATAGGGAAGTGGTTAGTGGTTACAACCACCTCCTCAAAGCAAGATAACCATCCAGTCTTATCCTTCAGGATATGATTGGATAGTTATCTAAATAACTGCACCACTGTAAAAGTCAAATACTCGGGTCGGGTTAAGATTGGATCGGGTCAGTCTACACGTGTGACTCATGATCCCAAAAAATTTTACGATGAATCAAGTTATCACGTATTATCATAGTCATTTTATTACCCCCATCACTTTTATTAAGTTATTTCATAAATAGTTCACCCATTTTTGAATATCCATTACTCCTCAACACACAAAGAAGAAAGAAAATACAATGATTAATAAACTCAATAAGATTTAAAAATTCATTTGCTTTATCTAACAATCATAATCACTCTAACGCCAGAACCGTCCCATTTCGAATATACTTCAAAGCACTATAATCTAGTGAAATAATGATTGCCAAATAAATTTCATAAGTAAAGACACCAAAATCATAAATTTGGCCAAAAATAGGTAAAACGACTCAAAAGTTTAATATCAAAGAATGGAGTTGAAATATAAAAAATTTTGCTTGAAATTGTTTCTCAAGATATTAGGAATTCATAAGCAAAAACCATTTAAAAATGGGGTTGAAACCAACTTAAAACCACTATATTAGAAAAACACGAGGTTCTTATGAAAAATCCAAAATATCCAATCCAAAATCCTGACTCAAATTCACTAAAAACAAAGTTAAAATTGACCTTGAAATCCGCGGTTCACCAAATTTTATTTTTATCAGAAAATTCTCTTAATTATGTGCTGTTAATATGGTGAATGTTTCTCCCTAGCACACGCAAGTGTACGTAGTCTCACAAGTAATATAGTAGCCCTAATTAAAGAGTCGGGTTGTCAAACCCAAAGGATTTGAATTAAATTAGCAATAATCTCGATTATCACATTTATGGTACTTTTAGTAAAAGGAGTTTTAGAGTTTAAGTAAAATAAATTGTAAGGAATAAATTTCTAATAAACTAATATGACTTTTACGACAAGATATCAATTGACAGGCAATTCCAGGGTTGTAAATTTTACAACTCTGTCTAGTCTTAGTAATGTCTATCTACGTCTGATTTCTTGATTATTGATTCACAGAATTTAATTTATCTGAATAGAGTTGCACACCTCTGTCAACTAATCATTATTGACTGTCTAACTACATCATTAAGCAGGGATATACAGACCAATAAAATACATTAAAGCTACCTTCACGTACATGAACCAAGCAAAGTGTAAGGGTAGTTGTTACTGGTCTCCCTTACACGAATCAACCTAGTTTCCTAGTGTTGAACAAGCTCCCTATACTATTGTGTTCTATCCATTCCAACATCTCTCGAATTCAGAGTGAACAACTAATTTACTCCCTAGTTGATCAGGCTATGAAGAATAAGTAAAAATAACATTGGAATAACTAAAATTAACCATTCATAGATGTTCAAAGTTAAGAACGACACATTGATTATGACTACAACCCCAGAATATGGAGACTTAGTCACTCATAAACGTGAAATACATCATGAATGAATTGAAAAACATTAAGAACTAATGGATAAAGATTAAACTAACCAAAATACTTTGGAAAAGAATTCTCTGTCGTCCCTACTGAAGTTCTTGTGTAAAAACAGAATGTAAACCTAAAGTCCATAACAGAATAATAATATAAATCCCATAATTCGACTTTTTCACATCGGGTCCTCAGGTCCATGACGCCAAACCTTTGTGTTTCTAACTTGTCACTTAATTTTCTAACTGGGCAGTTTTACATAACTTTTTCACAGGCGGACCTGGCACACTTTTTAGCTTCATGCCTTTATCTGTATTGTTTAGCTTCCACAACCTTGTTCCAAGTCTGCCACACGGACTTTGGTCTTTTGGTTACTTCAATTGACTTTTGTCTTCCCAATTTCAGGTTGTGTTCTTCCCTCAATTTTGAATTTGACTCCGACTTTCTCAATTAAAGTAAAATATTGCAAAAATACAACCAACCGGTGCACTTAGCCCTCTATTAGAAAACTAAGAGAAAAATACACTCAAACACCTAGACTCTATGCATTTACACTCTGACTTGTCTCTATTATGGGCATTATTGGCTAATCAGGCGTATAAATACGCCTAAGATCACCACCCCACACTTAGATCTTTGTCCGTCCTCGGGTAAACTAAGACACATGCATGAACTCCCTATGGTAATGTGTATAATAAACATCATGCGGCTGCATTTCTCTGAACCATGGTGAACAACTTTCAGAGCCTTGGGCAGAAACTACTTGCTCCTAGCACTCATTTATACATGCGGACTCATCCAAAATATTTAACAATTCATCTAGTTACTGACCTTGAATGATCATGTACCCTCACCAAGAAGAATTACTCATGAACACCACTAAAAATTTAACAAAAGATTAAGGATGGGTATACAAACAACTCTCACTCTCTGATAAGATGTCTCAAGTTGCTTCTAGATTCTATAGGTTTGGCCTTAATGTAAAAGTAGACCTAGTTTGAATTTTCCTTAGAGGATCACATAGGTCTTTGTCTGGCTGTGATATAGGTTGCGGGTAGGTGGGATACATTTATGAATATGGTTGTCACAGCTCAATTCCCACGCGCTCGTAGCACACACTTCACGTCCTTCCATCCCTTTCATTTCTCCTTAACTCACAGCCCTTGGTTACACTTTCTAGTTCAAGCTATAAGTACTCTTGCTTATTTATATCCACAACCCAAAATGATACCATTGCAATTAGATAGACACCCTGCAAAGAAAATAACTAAAAGTAAAACAAATATATATATATATATATATATATATATATATTTGTTTTTTCTTTAATCAGTGTGCATCCATGATGTAGAGACATCACAGATCAACATTGGATAAATGACTACACTTAGGGCCAAAATAGTATTCTTATAAATTTTTCTTATTTTCATTTTTTTTGACACTCTACTATTGCTCAGCCCTCGGGTGTCCACTCAAGTTCCCTCTCCTCTGATTCATCGTGCTCAAGCACTAGGGAATTAGGATCAAAGACGGATACTTTGTCAAATAAAAGGGATTTGCTTGGATTGTGATTAGTCAAAGAATAGGCTAAAGCTCAAAAAGGGCTACCTAAGGTCATTTTTCGTCTATCAAAGAAATGTCTAGATCCTCTCGTCTAGTTCCAACTCCCACCAGGTCCACTCTACATACCAGGCAAGTTCTCAAACCTATCGCAACAGAGACTCATAATTAGCTTGCTCACTCTTCGCACATTTTCACTGCAAGGTTAGCACTAGAGTTCCTATTATGGTATTCACACGAGTTCAATTAATTAAGCATGCATACAACTGTGACTTACAAGGATCAAGCAACTACCCTTAAACTAAGTTCGAATATTTGCACTCGATGCTCATTTGCACACTACTACACTCTACATGGACTTGATTCGATGAATGCCCTTAAGGCGGTCGTTATCCATCCATCATAGGGTCCCCATCACTCAACTATGACTAACATAACTATTTCAATAGACATACAACTACCACTAACTCATTGCATTCACAACATATTGACATTAAA
Source organism: Solanum sejunctum (assembly GCA_025642045.1). Taxonomy (NCBI): domain Eukaryota; kingdom Viridiplantae; phylum Streptophyta; class Magnoliopsida; order Solanales; family Solanaceae; genus Solanum; species Solanum sejunctum. The sequence continues at coordinate 6,578,332 of JAOTQJ010000049.1, forward strand.
ACATCCATGCATAGAAGTAGCTAATAGCTTAATTACAGACGAAACTTAACTAGAAGATGTCCAAACATAAATAATAACATCATAGAACAGCAATAGAAATAGTGGTCTTAATACATGCCAACAGAGATGGAAATAAAAGCATGAAGAACAAATGAATCCCTCACCCCACACTTAGACATAGCACTGCATCAAATGCTAACCATACAAAACCTGTGAGGCTGGAACTCCGGTGTTGGCTCATCATCGGGCCCCGGCAAAATGGATCACCCCTATGTAGACTAGTGGCTCATCTGCTACCTCTTGACCTCTGGTTCATCATCATTATCATCATGTACCTCTCCCGAGTCGGTGGGTACATCATTCTCCATAAGCTTGACGAAACTTGGTCTAACACGTAAGACAGCTTTTGCTGGGCGTTCAGCAAATATTGGACCTCAACCTCTTGTAACTCTTCTCTTGTGGAGAGGCGACCACTAGTTCGGTGTCAAAGTATCTCGAGCCCGTACATACGGCCCATGATCAACTCATCATGGTAGGCTCTCTCCGTCGTGGTCAGTACCAGCCCCAAAGACATATCTGGCCCCTTAATATTGGTAGCAACATAAGGGGGGGCCTGGATGATAAAGGCAATAATCAACCTACTCCTTAGTACACCTGTCATGCGACATAAAGCAATTATAAGGTCCCCAAATGCGTATCTACGACCCTTATGGGTCTTGGCCTTCCTCATCGTGAGCTTGAAGATGCCACCATAGTTCAATGGCATTCCCATTATGAGTGCGTAGGTGAGGCACACTCAATCCCTCATTATATTTGTAAAGTGCTGGACCAAGAAGAATGAGTGGGTCACAAACTTGACCCAAACTCGGGCTTCCTTGGACATGTGAGAGAACGAGAATGATAAGTGATATCCCCTTTTCGCATGTCGAATCCATTTGGCTGTTGAGGTTGGCCCTCAGAGAGTGTGTCGGATTGCTTGGTATGGAGGGTGAAGGCATAGCTCAGTAAAATCACCACTGGTGACCTCCTCGAAGATGGCGAGGACCCTATTAATAGCAAGGGGTGAAAAGTTAACCTCTATTCCTCGAACCACAATAGATTAGGTTCGCGACTCCATGCCATACTAGCATAGAGCTCCTGCACCAAACACAAATTGTAGGGCATGGGTAGTTGGAACAAGAAACCCAACCACAACTCATTACACCAGTTAAGAATTTGGGGGTACTCATCCCTTAGGGAGTCCACATCAATTGGAATATCCAGGTAGTATTTCATCCTATCATGAGAATGGTACCACCTTTTGCCTTCCCTATTCACTGCCTTGGCCCCATACCGAATTTGTTGGCCCCTTCTAGCATCCTGAGGCACTTATGGGACATGTCGGGTATGTTTCCTAGTATTAGAAGCCCTGGCTCTGCTAGCTTGACCATCTCGGTGAGCACTTGAAGACATAGTACCTACAAAACATAAGTGCACAACCAATACACAGGCAACCATGCTCCCAACCCCACATTTCCACTCAAGCCCATATGGTGAAGATACTCAGACTTTCCCATGTCGTACGTGCTACCGCTCAATAATCCAACAACTTCACTTAGCCCGATTCCTCACACATAAGAACACAACATAGCCACATACCTTCACAGTGTTTGACAAGTAAATGTACAACTGCACATCATATCACCAAGCCTAATACTTGGACCCCGCACTTAGCACCTTCAGCCCCACACTTACTTATTCGGCACAAACCAAAATTGAAGTACACATGCATAAGGAATGGGGAAGAATACTAGTACGCATAATATGAATTTCAACCAATCTACCCCCAAGATAGTGTACTCCCTCCCCACAATAACACTTGGGCACAATTCATAGCATAGTAAATCAAATAATGCCTCATCACAAAAACGAAAGCAGAAGATCCCCAATCAGTCGCAAATTACTGCGGTTATACGACTAACCCCAATTCGTAGTGTTATACTACCCAGTTGATCCCTAAAGAAATGCACTCAACCCCACACTTGAACTTTTGGACGATTTGACATAGAAACCACAGAAACATGAAGCTTGGTGAAGAACACACCAAAGCCCTCGAATCCTTCCCAAATTTGAGCAGACATTCGACTTAGGGTTCTAACTACACCAACCAAACATAAACTTCACTTGTCAGGAATAAATTAAACACAAGGATTGCACACCCAACAAGTATCAACAAAAAAACATTCATAAAACAAGAAAACCACTTCAAATTTAACCCCCATTCAAGAAGAATTTCCAACATTAAGCCTTAGAATGAAATAAACTTAAAGTAATGAAATAAAGTAATGAAATCATAGCTGGTGAGACAAATGAAGTACGTATAGTTGAGTGTGTGACTCAATTGAAGCGCAATGCGAAGTTATCCAAAAATTTGGGAAAAGAGGGAAGAGGAAGAAAAGAGTAATGGAGAGGAAAGGGAAAGGGGTCGGGTTTGGGCGTGAAAGGGAAAGGAGCAATGGATGGGGGTATTTAAATGGGGTGGAACCAAGTCTGGATGCGGCTAAATTTACACATCACCTTATTCCCTCACGGATCTACACATTTAAAAATTTGGTTCCTGTGTGCAGAAATAGTAAGCATCTGCGATGGACCGTGTCGCAGTACCATCGTGAATGCTCACTGTTTTGAGCTCCTTAAAATTATTATTTTTTTTGCTCCAGAACTCGAAAAGTTCCTTGAATACCTTAACATGCCTCAAAATAGTAAAACTAATGTATTAGACTAAGAAAACAAAAAAAAATATCCAACGGATCATCGAGAAATTAGGACGGAAAAAAATTTGCACAAAATTGGATAGGGTCGCGGAAGCATCACAGACCTGTACTTGTGCAAATTTTTCACACTTTTTGTATGGGATTTGAATTTTTAAATTTTGTTTTAGAGAAAAGAAAACAACTAATGTTACCTCACCATAGGTTGCCTCCCGTACAATGCCTGATTTTACATCATGGCATGACACATGATTAGATCATTCATCATTGGCCAACTCTATGGTCTCCACAATTTGATTCTTGTCCTCACTATAATAGTTCTTGACATGTTAACCGTTCACCAAAAAGTTTTAGTTCGTGGTAAAATCCTTCAACTCTACTGCGCCATAGGGAGTAACTGCCACCACCACAAACGGTCTACTCTACTTGGATCTCAACTTTCCTAGAAATAGTTTACGACGGGAGTTAAAGAGCAATACATGTTGGCCTGGCTCAAAGTTCCACTTGATTACGCATCGGTCGTGCTACTTCTTGGTACGTTCCTTGTAAAGCTTAGCATTTTTATAAGTTTGGAGCCAAAATTCATCCAACTCCTCCAACTATTCTAATCTCTTCCTATTGGCGAGCTCAAGGTCAAGATTCAACTTTTTTATCGCCCAATACGCCTAATGCTCTAGCTCTACGAGCAAATGACAAGCCTTGCCATACACCAGCTTGTATGGAGAGGTTCCAATTAGGGTCTTGTATGCAGTTTGGTATGCCCACAATACTTCATCAAGCTTTTCTGCCAAATCTTTTTGTGTGGTATTTATGGTCTTTTGCAATATTTGCTTTACCCCCCCTCCCAGTTAGATACCTCAACCTGCCCGCTGGTTTATGGATAGTATGTTATGGCCACCTTATGCCTGATCCCATACTTTGCCAGCAAATTCATCACAATTTGGTTGAGAAAGTGGGTGCTGCCATCCTTGATAATGGCTCTTAGAGTACCAAACTATGTGAAGATGTTCTTTCTGAGGAACTTGCTCACCACCTTAAAATCATTCGTTGGAAAGGTGGTTGCTTCTACCCATTTTGACACATAGTCCACAGCTACCAAAATATAATGACAGCAGAATGATTGTGGGAATGATCCCATTAAATCAATGCCCCAAACATCAAAAATCTCCACTTCCAGTATATTGTTTAGGGGCATCTCATGCCCGTGGGATATGGCACCTGTTTTCTAGCAAGCATCATAGGACTTGGAGAACTGAATAGCATATATGAATAAAGTGGGCCAGAAGAAACCTGATTGCAATACCTTGTGCATTATCCTGTCACCACCATGATGACTCCCATACGGAGAGGCATGACATCTCGAAAGAATTTGCTTCATCTCCACCTTCGAAACACACCTCCTCACCATGCTGTCAGCTCCTTGTTTGAACAGGTATAGATCATCCCAGATATATGCCTTAGCATCATGGGCCAACCTCTTCTTCTGTTGGTATGTTACATCAGGTGGGAACCTACCACTTACCAAGTAGTTTATGATGTCAGCGTACCGTGGTAATTATTCCACCTCAATTGCTAACACCTGATCGTCAGGAAAACTCTTCTCTGATTTATAATTGCTTACCTATGTGAGCATCCATTTTAAGACGGGATAGATGATCAACAACCTGGTTCTCGATTCCCCTACGGTCCTTAATTTCAATGTAGAACTCTTAGAGCAACAGGATCCATCTGATCAGACACGGCTTTGCATCCTTTTTATTGAACAAGTATTTGACTGTCACGTAGTTTGTGAACACCACCACTTGGGTTCCCACCAGATATGCTCTGAACTTATCAAACGCATACACTAAAGCCAAAATTTCCTTCTTAGTAACTGTATAGTTGCTCTGTGCTGCATCCAAGGTCTTGCTAGGATAATATATGGAATGTAAAACTCTATTTTTGCACTGCCCCAGTAACGCCACCATGGCTGTATCACTGGCATCACACATCAGCTCAAATGGGAGATCCTAATCAGGTGCTACCAAGATTGGAGCCTCTACCAACTTCTTTTTCAACTTTTCGAATGCCTGCAAACAAGAGTCATCAAAGTTAAATAGTACTTATTTATACAATAGGACACACAGTGGCTTCACAATCTTTGAGAAGACTTTAATAAACCTATGGTAAAACCCAACATATCCAAGAAAACTCTGAACTCCCTTGACTGAAACCAGTGGTGGCAGCTTGTTGATCACCTTGATCTTTGCTCTTTCTACCTCCAACCCTTCTTGGACACTTTGTGGCCTAAGACTATCCCTTCCTTAACTAGGAAATAACATTTCTCTCAGTTAAGAATGAGGTTAGTCTCCTCGCATCTTGCTAGTACTCTATCCAAATTCTATAAGTAGCTCTCAAAGGATTCACCAAAGACTGAGAAGTCATCCATAAACACTTCCATGAAGTTCTCCTCCATGTCATGGAAGATAGCCATCATGCACTTTTGGAAAGTGGCTGGTGCATTGCACAAATCAAAGGGCATGTATTTGAAAGCATAGGTCTCATATGGACATGTGAAGGTTATCTTTTCTTGGTTGGCAGTTGCAATGGTTATCAAGTTATATCCTGAGTACCCACCAAGAAAGCAGCAATACTCTTGCTTCGCAGTCTGTCCAGTATCTGATCAATGAAAGGTATGGGGTAATAGTCTTTCTTGGTGGCATCATTCAATTTTCTGTAATCCATGTAAATTTGCCACCCCATTACTGTTCTAGTCGGAACCAGCTCGTTCTTTTCATTGGTGACAACCGTCATCCCGCCCTTCTTGGGGACATATTAACAAGGCTTACCCATTTGCTGTCTGATATGGGGAAGATGATCCCTGCATCCAACCACTTTATGACCTCTTTCTTCACTACCTCCTTCATAATGGATTCAGCATCCTCTGTGGTTAGGCCACTAGCTTGTGACCCTCTTCCATGAATGTTCGGTGCATACATAGAGTTGGGCTGATGCCATGGATGTCAGATATCTTTCACCCTATTTCTCTCTTTCATTGCTTTAGCACTCCAATAGCCGCTTTTACCTGAGTTGTAGTCAATGAAGCAGACAAAATTACGGTTAATGTATTATTTTCACCAAGGAATTCATACCTGAAATATGATGGTAACTGCTTCAACTCCAACTAAGGAGCCTCTTCAACTGAGGGCTTAGGTGGTGGTCCCAACACCTTATTTAACAGTTCATTCATCTTTTTTAGTATACTCACATTATGAGTATTTAGCACACTCTCAATCTCTCGGGCTTCAACATCATCCATAAGCCCTTGATTCAACAACACCCTGGTTAGTAGATCATCAATCTCAACTTGGCTCATAGCAACTGCAGTGTCTATCACTGTGTTACCTGTCAGATCTTCATATGCAGTTGGTAGCTTTATATCCTTATAGACATCAAACACCTCCACCTTATCCTGGGCTCACACGGTGAGCCTTCTTGCGGCGACCCTGATCAATACCCCTTCTGTATCTAGGAACGGGTGCTCAAGTATGAATAGACCTCAGGGTCTGGATCAAAATCTAGAATGACGAAGTCCACAAGGAAAATGAGAGACTCCACTTAGACTAAGACATCCTCAATAACTCTGTCGAGCTTAGCCATGGATCTATCTACCAGCTGTAACACTATGGTGGTCGGCTTCGGCCTTCCAAGCCCTAGTTTTAGGAATAAGGAAGTAGGTATGAGGTTTATACTTGCTCCTATATCACATAACCCCCTAGCATTTGGCTGACTCCCGATAGTTACTTGCATGGTGAAGTTTCCTGAATCTTTTAACTTTGTTGGAAAGTGTGATCTATTGAGAATTTTAGAGTTGCAAGCTCTGTCAATGCCACAGTCTCATACTCAGCCCCATTTCATTTTATTAGCAATAATATCGTTGACATATTTGGTGTATTTTGGGATTCCCTAAATATCAATCAACGGTAAGTTACTCTATACCTGTTTTAGTAGCCCGATGAACTTCTGAAAGCAGTCATCCTCCTTCTCCTTTTTGTGATTTTGTGGGAATAGAGGAGGAGGTTTTGGTAATGGAGTTGCCTCATCAGTGCTTGTGATGGGATTGCCAACCTTATCCTTCTGAGTAGCATCTTGATCATCCCTCTTTTTCTTCTTGGGGACCAATTCTGTTAGGGGCCTTGTACTCCTTGTGCTGACCACATTTACCTGCTTTGGGTTGGGACCAATGTTGCCAGGTAGGCCTCCTTGAGGTCTAGAATTTATTGAGCTGACCAACTATCCCAACTATTTTTCTAAGTTTTGCAGATCTTGCTTATGCCTCTGAATCTCCTCTTCTTGCCTATTCTAGTTTGCGAAGATCTACCTCGACACCTTACTATCCGTTATGGTCTTTGAGTTGTCCTGTCTTGTAGGTTGTTGGATTGGCTGATTTTGATATGCGTTTCCACCCTATGGTCTTGGATATGGTGTCCCATGATACTATTGATTACCAGCCCATGAGATGTTTGGGTGGTTCCTCCAATTCGAATTGTATGTGTTCTCAAATCCTTAATAGCCCCCTCTGTTATCATTGCCCATAAAGTTTACTGCCTTTGGATTAGCTCCACATGATTCAGCCGTATGGTCTCTTCCCCCACAAATATCACACCAACTCATTTGTTGTTGTTATATCATATTGATAGGGGCTTGTTGTTGACCCATTTCTATTGGTGCTTACTGTTATAGACCCAACACCAAATTGTTAAAATTTGTGGTCATCATGTTCTATATAGCCGCTATTTGAGCATATAGGATCGTTATTACATCAATTTCTAGTACCCTGACCTATTTTTGGACTGTCAGTCGGCTGGATCGTCCATTACTTTCTATATTACCCTGAGCAATTCTATTAAGAATAGCATACAACTCATTATATGTCTTCTCCAATGCTTGGCCCCTGCAGTTAAATCAAGAAGAATCTTGCTATTGGGTTCAACTCTTCAATGAAGGTGTGCACCAATACCTCATTAGCTTGGCAATGGTGTGGGCAATTGATCAATAGAGTTTTGAACCTGTCCCTAGAGTTGATATCGTAACCTGATACAAGAATAAGGGTTTCTCTTTTAGCCAGGTTAAAGCAAGGATATGGTTTGCCTCTCTGTACATATGTTCCTTTCCAATTGGGACACCTGATATAGATTCTCCCCAGCCCTCTACTTGAAACTCACGATCTCACTTCTAAGTTTGGTTGTCTTGCCAGATGAGAAGAAACGAGTGAGAAACTTACGCGCCAGATCATCCCAGGATGCTATGGAGTTTGCCAGCTCTATCTGCAACCACCTCCCGGCTTCCCCCAATAGTGAAATGGGAATAGAGTCATCCTCACATAGTCATGGTTCACCCCTATAGGATTTAAAGTATAATTAATCTCTAGGAAATTCTGAAGATGGGCTTGTGGATCTTCATGAGGGAGCCCCGTGAACTATCTAGTAGAATGTAACAGCTAGACTATATTTTGTTTGAGATCCCACCGGCCTCCAGGCTTAGGCTTTACAAAATAGTTAGTGACATTGGTGATTCTCGGGATTGCTACATCTCTCATTGGCCTCGGGTGCCGGTGGTGCATCAACAGCAGGTGCTCATGGTGCAGGTGGTTGTTGTTTGCCATGTTCTCCACAATAGGATCAATCTCCACCTTGTTATCATCTTACTCTATAAGTTCAATTGGCGGTGTTTCGAACAAAACCTCTGCTCTCCTCCTAGATTGACAAAAACAAGAGTCCTGATCTTCCAGCTTAATTATCAATCACCTGCATAAAAACACCGCTAAGATCAAGTGTAGCGAACACTACAAAACAAGACAACTTTGAAAATCAACCAATTCACTTCAAATCCATGGCAACGGCGCCAAAAACTTGTTGTTCCCAGCACACGCAAGTGTACGTGGTCTCACAAGTAATATAGTGGTCCTAATTAAAAAGCAGGGTTATCAAACCCAAAGGATTTGAATTAAATCGGTCGTCAATCTCGGTCATCACGTTTATGGTGCTTTTAGTAAAAGGAGTTTTAGATTTTAAGTAAAATAAATTGTAAGGACTTTTACGACAAGATATCAATTGACAGGCAATTCCAGGATTGTAACCTTTACGACTATGTCTAGTCTTAGCAATGTCTATCTACGTCTGGTTTCTTGATTATTGATTCATGGGGTTTACTTTATCTGAACAAGGTTGCATGCCTCTGTCAGTCTACCGTTATTGACTACCTAACTACATAGTTGAGCGGGGATATACAGACCAATAAAAATGCATTAAAGTTATCTTCCCATATATGAACCAAGCAAGGTATAAGGGTAGTTGTCACTGGTCTCCCATACACGAATTAACCTAGTTTCCTAGTGTTGAACAAGCTCCCTATACTATTGTGTTCTCTCCACTCCAACATCTCTCGAATGTAGAGTGAACAACTAATTAACTCCCTAATTGATCAGGCTATGAAGCATAAGTAAAAATAACATTGGAATAATCAAAAGAAACCATTTGTAGATGTTCAAAGTTAAGAACTACACATTGTCTATGGCTATAACCCCAGAATATGGAGACTTAGCCACTCATGAACGTGAAATACTTCATGAATGAATTGGAAAACATGAAGAACTAAAGGATAAAAATTAAACTAACAAAAATACTGTGGAAAAGAATTCTCTATCATCCCTACTAAAGTTCTTGTGTAAAAACAGAATGTAAGCATAAAGTCTATGATAAAATAATAATAAAGTTTCGTAATTCGACATTTCCACATCAGGTCCTCAGGTCAGCGACGCGGACTCCTTGTGTTTCTAACTTCTAGCTTAATTTGTTGATTGGGCAATTTTACACAACTTTTGCACAGGTCCACAAGGTGGACCTTGCACACTTTTTAGCTTTGCGCCTTTTTTGCATTTTTCAGCTTTCACAAACTTATTCCAAGTCTGCCACGTGGACTTTGATCTTTGGGCTGCTTCAACTGACTTTTATCTTCCAAATTCTAGGTTGTGTTCTTCCTTCAATTTCGAATTTGACTCTGACTTTCCCAATTAAAGCAAAATCCTGCAAAAACACAACCAACCGGTGCACTCGATCCTCTTTTAGCAAAGTAAGAGAAAAATACACCCAACAACTAAACTCTATGCATTTACCCTCTAACTTGTTTTTATTTATGGGCATTATTGGCTAATCGGGCATATAAATACGCCTAAGATTAGTGAATCAATATGTTTATACCAAAATCAGTTTTCCCATAATATAAGAATCCTAAATATATCCTTTTCCTTAAAAGTAAAGTTCAAATGAATAAAACCTCAATTTTCTCTAAGAAAATTACAGAATGAAAAGAAAACCAGATGAAGAAATCGAGAGAGAATGTTGAAATGAGAGTTGAAAACTAACCCCCCCCTCTCCCTATTAAATCGAGAAGAATGCCAAAAAAATAACCCTATTTTGAATTCTAAAACTCTCAATAGTCTCAAAATACCACTGAACACTGTCTAAAATTTCACATATCAGTAGTAGTGTTGCACCATCAGTTAAATTTCTAGTACAAAAGTCATGACTTCCTCATAAAATAATGAAATAATCCAATTCTTTTTCCTAAATGTCTTAAATAATGTTTCGAACATGTTCCTTCAATGAAACTTAATTCCATGCTCGTTTTCTCAATCAAATATCATTTCTAGTTGGTAAATAATTATTTCATATTTTGCGATAAAAATTCAATCTTAACTTAATATAAATGCACCAAACTTTGCGTATCAGTCTTATAATATATGCTAAATATTTTAGAAGTTCAGAATTATTTTTTGATACTTAGAACAATTATTTTTCGATACTTAGAACTAATAATGAATCCTTTAATTTCTATAATTTGCTGAAATAGCATCAAATTATTCCAAAAACTTAAAAATTCACCAAAAACTCATTCGATACTTCTGAACACAAACCAAATATGCTACTAGTTTTGCAAATGATATTTCGGACTCAATTGAATCATTAGAACGTGAACTCAAAGTTTTCTTGACTCAAAATATATTTAGTCACAATTAAATCAACTTAAGGCTCAAAAGATCAAAATGCCCTAAAAAAACTCCTAAAAAATATACCGAAGCACTTTTTAGACTTAAAATCACTTTTTGAATCTAACAGAATCACCAAAAATCTAATTCGAGCATCCAAACTCAAAATATTGACCAAAGTCAAACTCTGATCTAATTTAATTCAAACTTCCAACTTAAAAAAAATATTTATGTATTATGTCCTTCTTTTAAATGTATATAAATTAAAAAAAAAGTAAAATTTTAAGGCTATATCAATTTCATATCATAATTTTATAAGGAATTTTCATATATAACCACTCAAAAATGCCTTAATTATACTCAATAATTATAGTTTGAATAATTATATTTTGTAACTATAGTTATAACAACATTCATATAATTCGCGTAGTGTTTATATACATTTGTATAATTTACTGTATAATTCGCTATATAATTCGCAATTTTTGCAAATCACTATATAATTTGTACGCAACATTTGTATATTTCGTTATACAATGCACAATGATATATACTTTGTTATATAAAATTTAATTAGTGCTTCACATCTTTATATAATCACATATAATATTTGCATAAATCACACAAATTATATAAAATTTAAATTATAATTATAATTAAATATTTATGATAAATTATAATTAAATTAATTAATTAATATATATATATTTATTTATGCACGTAATTTTTGAAATTTTATCTCATATGGACAAATGGCCTTTTTAAGTTTGTGGGTTGATTTGGGTAAGTGTGCACCGCCGACGGAAGCGACAAATACATATGGTTTCAATTTTAAAATGCCCTTTCACTTGCTGCCCAAGATCACACCAATTCTTGTCTACCAAAACCCGATCAAAACCTTTGTGTGCGCAATGTCTTGGTCATGTTCAAGATGCACGTTCTTGAACCCTCCATCACAAAAATCGTCCTGCCAAATCTGTTTATCTGACCCACCTTTATCAATCTCATCAGACCCTTCAGTTTCAGTCCCAAAACCCAAATGGCCATGTAAAGCTTGTACCTTTATGAACCCTTATCACAGTATAAGCTGTGAAATCTGTGGCAATAGGGTTTCAGCTTCAGGACTTGCTACAGTTGAAACTGATGATGATGGTGATTTGGGTTCTTCTGTTGGCAATGTGTTCTTGCCTTTGAGGCCTTGTAACAAGGGTAAAATAACAACTAGGGGTCCTATTATGGTTGAAGATGACGTGAAGGAGTCTCTTAGTTTTAGATGCGCAAATGCGGCAAACAAGGGGAAAAATAGGGAGGAGCCATTTAGGGTTGAAGAGGATGAGATTGATACTATGGAGCATAGGGGTGTAAAAGTTGCTGCAACTGAAGCAGTTGAAATATCAGGTATATTTGAGTTCTTTCTGTTTGATTCTGATTAATCATCAAAAGAGATTATGATGTTATGTTTCTGATAAAATATACATATCTTTTTGTTGGTTTTATGCATATAATGGTGTTCCTGGACTGGGTTTTGAATTTAGCATGAAAATTGTTTTAGTGCGACTTCCTGAGTAAATTTTTGATACATGCGGATGTTGTGAATGAAATGGGACCGAAAAGATATAATGTGTTCACATGGTTAGCCCTATCTAATTTGGGTTTGAGGCTTACGGATGTGATGTTCTGAACTCCAGTTCTAGCCGTGTGTGTTTGATGATTTATTTGAATATAAACCTATTTCTTAAGTGATTCTTCTTGTCAAGAGAACTTCGGTTCCCATTTTTTCCTTGTGCAGATGTTTGGATTGATTGCTGGTCTTTTCAGTTGTATGCCAATCTTTTTGCAGACTAGTTCATGATCTTGTAGACTGATTGGATCATGTATAGATATAAACATGGGAACTTCTCCCATGACAAGGAAAAGGCATAAAAGTACTGTGTGGGGAAAGGGTGCCTTTTCTGGGATTTATAATGTTTAGTTTGTAAGAAAAGCCTTAATTGTGGAGCTGTTAGTAAGTTTTATGATGTTAAGCCTTTTGATGCTATTACATACCTTGTTTAGCTGTGGAATATCTAGATTTTGTGTTGGAAAATTTCACCTTTGCAGATTAGTTAGTGTCTTACTCCTTTAACTTAGACTTTATGCTGCCTAATTTCTTTCCTTATTTTAAGTGCAATGATTTGTGTTGCAGATTCGGTGGAACAGGAACCAGGCAAAACTTTCTCAACCAGTAAATCCCAAGTGTTGAAGATCTTGACCTACAATGTGTGGTTTGCAGATATAGAGATGCACAAGAGGATGAAAGCTATAGGAGACCTTATTATGCTGCATACTCCAGATGTTATATGTTTTCAGGTGATCGTTATTTATCTACACATCAATATGCAAGAGATGCATGATAGTTATTGACTCTGTAAATTGTGATATATCACCTATTCAGGAGGTTACTCCAGAAATATATGACATTTTTCAGCACTCTGGTTGGTGGAAAAGGTATTCTTGTTCAGTTTCAAATGTGATGGAATTGACAAGAGGATACTTCTGCATGCAGGTAATTACTTAATACACCTTCAATAGTTGGTATTTTATGTGTATTCTGAAGGGCCTATATATGATGCTTTAGTTATGTTTTTTCTTTGTGATCCTGATGTATGTCCTAGTATGTACACTTGTTTTGAGCACTTTTATTGCATCTTGGATTCTTGCAATGACTTAGATAATTAATTCAACACCATACCCCTGGACACCTCAGTTTTCGTTACTTACAACGGAGCATTCCAGTTAACCTAGCCCATAGAAATCTCTCTATAGTAGTACTTAATATTTACTCACACTTCCAATAGAGCAAGTCAATGTTGTAGATCTGGAACATCTCAATAGTTGCTCAAACATGAATCCTTGCAGTTTTTTTGAAAGTTAGTCCATTTTGTAGTTAAACTTGGTTTTTGCCAAAAAATTTGCAGTTGAGCAAACTTGCAGTGAAATCCTACAGTTGCAAGCCATTTAGCAATTCCATAATGGGAAGGGAACTCTGTATAGCTGAGATTGAAGTCGAGAAAGATGTGACCTTGGTTGTTGCTACCAGCCATCTTGAGAGTCCCTGCCCCGGGCCACCCAAGTGGGATCAAATGTACAGCAAGGAACGTGTGGAGCAAGCCAAGGAAGCTGTGGAGCTACTTGAGAGACAACGGAATGTAGTCTTTTGTGGTGATATGAACTGGGATGACAAATTGGACGGTCAATTTCCTCCAACTGATGGATGGATTGATGCTTGGGGAAAAATGAAGCCTGAAGAAATCGGATGGACATACGACACCAAGTCGAACAAAATGTTAAGCGCCAACAGGACACTACAGAAACGTTTGGACAGGATTGTTTGCAAACTGCAAGATTTCCGTATAAGTGATGTTAAGATGATTGGAAGGGATGCAATTCCGAATCTCTCATATATCAAGGAGAAGAAAGTGAAGAGTGAAGTTAAAAGACTGACACTACCTGTTTTGCCCAGCGATCATTATGGTCTACTTTTGGAGATCTCTCCTCAGTAGTCCAAAGTTGAGAGAAGTATTGCTTATTATTCTCTCAGTATATCATACTTCGCGATGCAGATTTTGTCCATATGGCCTTTAATCAATGAATGTAAAAGTGTCTTAAAAGCTTTTGCGGGGACCTTTTTCCTGTGCATTACTAGTGCTCAGGTTTGCACAACGTGATACATTCTATGCCTTGTAGGCTTCTGAAGATATCAATATTCACTTCTGTGCTGCATTTTCCATTTGTTGGAACTTCTCTTCTGCACAAGTTACATCAACTTTGAGCAGTTCTCCACTGCTGCTTATAGGTGAACTATTCTTTTGCTTTTTTACTAAAGAATGTTGTGTCGCAAACAGTGGCACACACCAATGTTTGCGGAGGACCCAACAATTCTAGTTATAATGTTCTTTTTTTTTTTTTCCTTTTAGAAAAAAGTTTAAAACATACTCTTAAATTACGTGAATCTAAATAAAAATTATCTCTAATTAATAGTTTAGTCTAAAACAGTCCTTGGTGGCTGTAGTTTGATCAAAAAAATGTCTATTATTACTCAATGGGCTAAAATGTTCTTTTTTCAAATAAATATATTATTATTATCATTATTATTAAAACTCATTTGTTTCTAATAATATTTTTCATGAGGAAAGGAAATTTTCTTTTCTGCAAATATGTCGGTTATTTCAATTGAGTGATTGGAGCCACTAATCGATCCGTCTATTAGTTTTGGAAGATTTTTATTTGATCACTCAACTCTTTATGGTAATTGTGTGTTTAATTAATTAAATATTGTGCTTAATTACTTTATATAATTGACTGGCTATTATGGTAACTATTGTATTCTCGATGATATTTTCCTTGTTCACTATTGGGTAGATTTTTACTTCTTTATTTATAGTAAAAATCTTAATGATTTTCTGATTCAATTTAAATTCTTTTTTAAAAGGTTTTTTTCTTTGACCAACTCAATTAATTCTTTTCCTTAATTAATCTATTCCTGTTTAGTATATAAATCATACTTTCACCTTCTCTGAGGACACATGAGAACAGTTCATATATTTCATATACTTTTACTCCACACAATTTTTTCATACTGCTTTCTCACACTAACAGACTCAATACAAAAAGAAAAAAACATCTCTTATCCTCTAATACTCTCCTCCCTCTCAAAAAGAAAAGAAAGGACAATTGTGTTATTCTCAAACTCTTTTCGATTATCTTTTACTATTTGAATTTTCTTAATTGGTGTCACACCCCACCCCGGGGTCGTGATCAATGCCCGATAGGGGCACGCAAACACTTACCAAGCCAAATTCCTTTATAACCTAGCCCGAAATTTTACAGAAATTTCGGCAGAGTTTCCTCTGTTTTATTGACTAACCGCACCTGCAGAAAAA
>JAOTQJ010000049.1:6611349-6621974 GCA_025642045.1 Solanum sejunctum
ACATAAACAAAGATAGAAATTAACATACCTTGCAAGCCTTTACTACACCCAAAACTTTTGTATCCGGCAAACTATGCGTTTTCTTGACCAACCAACGCCACCACGCTACTTAGGGGCTTCAATATATCGAGTTTGAAGCGTCAAATAATCGAAAACATGAAAAATCAGAATTTTTTGAAATCCACTGTAGCAACCAGAGAGTCTACAACTTTGTTCAATATTTTTATTCTTCAAATATGGCTAAGTATGGACTTGTTGATCTTGTATAAGATATATGTTTGTATATATAGACAACAAGTATACCACTTGGATCAATCAAAAGCTTACATATAGATTTTGACCCCACCTCAAATTATCTTTAAGGACCAAACTTAGGAGAAATTTTGCATTCGGTCCCAAACTTTATTAAACCGAAGGAGGAAGAGAAAGAAGAAGAAGAAGAAGAAAATGGCGCAAACGTTCGTTTCTTTTGTTGGAGGCGCTCTTTTTTTTTTAATATATTAAGGTTAATAGAATTGGGTCAAAGTGTAAAAAAAAACTTGAGGACTTGTTGAAAAAATAGTCAAATCTCATTAATTATTAACTAAAAAGTTATCACCTATCCCCAATATTTAAAACTCTTATCACTCTTTTTAATTTTTCAAATTATTTTATCACCCTTAATTAACTTGCTCATGCTTCCTCTTCACCATATGCTTATCTTGCATCACATAACTTTTTTCTTCTTCTTCTTCTTTTTTTTTTTTAACAAAAAAGAAAAACTAGTAATCTAGTTCCTGTTGTAAGTAGTAACAAATTTCCAGAAGAAAAATAAAAATATTTTGAAAAAGATAAAAGTTTGTATGTAGAAGCATTAAACTGTGGGAAATTATATCATTGACATTCCCAAGGCATAAATCTATCACAAAATTAAGGTAATAAATACTCCAACCGACCAACCTCTTATTCTCCATTCACTTGACATTCTCCTTAATATTTTATGTAATAATAACTTAAAGATAAAAATAACACAGAAAAATAAAATAAAATAATACTTTCTTGATTTGTTACAATAAGAGAAATTTTGTTTTTTTTTTTAATTATAACATACTAGTAAAAAATAATATTACAAGTAGTTTTTCCTATGCTAACCCTGACTGTCAATGAAAAAAGGAATTCATTTTTAATAATGTTGCTTCAGAGTTAAATTATGGGTATCTCAACTATTTTTTTATGAAAGTATTTACTGTATTTCATCTATACAAATATTGAAATAAAAATGTTCTTTTTTTTTTTTTTTTGTTTTTAATCTCTTGGAGAATTAGACAAGAGTCAAAGGGTTTAACAACAATTCTAACTTCAGTACCACAAGTTTGAATCCATTTAAAATTTAACTATTGTTGAACAATTGGGCATTTTCTTAACAATGTGAACACAAAATTCTGTTCAACATTGGACAAGTGAAATTTTCTACAATTTGATATAATTTTATTCCAAACTCGAACAAACAAGCAAATTACTTATTTTAGGAATTTAATTTCTTTCGAGACATAAAAAGTATGCAATCATACTTACATGTATAAAGGATTTATGAGCCTCATTTAAATTCTCCTATTTTATATAATATTAGAGACCATTTAGTTTGAAGTAGGTGGCGTGCGTCAACAAGGATATTTTATAATTTTTTATTTTATTTTAATTCTATAAAAATTGTGGGATCCATTTAAGCTATATCTTTTTATTTTTAAATTCATATTATTTTGTTATAACTTTATCATTTTGAATGTTAATATATGTGTAAATTTTATACTAACTATTTTGAGTAAAAAAATAAGGTCGATGAAGAAAATATTTTAATTATGGACATTCCAAATCTCTTCACATAGATTTGCAAGAAAAAGAATGAGATAATTTACTATTTTTTTATCTCATATTAACTTAATTTTTGAGGCTTTTTTTTAATTATTCAAAATAATTAAATTGTTTATTATTTAAAGTTTAAAGATGAATATTTAAATTTTTTTTTTCATATTTGTCTTTTTATTTATTAAAAAAAAATTTTATTTGTTTTTCTCTTTACTGTTCAAAGAAGAAGTAGTATTGTTAAGTATATACATAGAAAGAAAAGATATAAACATAGTGGTTGTCTAACGAGATACTATGTAGAATATTTTCTAAGAAATAAATTATACTATTTGCAAAACTCAAATTGATGATTACATAAAAATGATAATAATTAAAAATATGATTTAAATTTTATCTTGCAAATTAAGTTAATATGATACAGGAAGTACCACACAAATTTATATACAAAATTTGTTTAGAATTATTTAATATTAATATCAATAATAATCATCAAGTGCTTATTTTAAACCACTTAAAACAAAATGCACAACACAATTTATGTTAATATGCAGACCAAAATTGCATTTGTGAAACGTTGAGGGACCTCATTGTAATTAAGAGTTGTTATACAAAAATACAATTGAAGATACAAAGACGTCTTCAAATCATACTCAACATCACTCGATCGCTCTGAAATTTCATCGAATAGAATTATGATTCAGTTACTTTTTGGTTTGATTTTTGCTGAAATGGCACTAATCGTGATGTTCGTTTTCAAGACGCCATTGAGGAAGCTTGTTATAATGGGGCTTGATCGGGTGAAGAGAGGAAGAGGCCCAATCATCGTGAAAACAGTTGCTGGTACTGTCTTTGTGGTTATGATGTCTACCATCTACAGTGTTGCATCGATCCGCACGCGCTGGGTTGATGAAGGTGGTGATATTACTCCAACTGATCAGATTCTTTTGGCTCAACATCTTCTACAAGCTTCTCTTATGGGTATCTCATCTTCTGCCTCTCTAAAGTTTAGTTTACAATTTTTGATTTGTGATTTTTAAATATGTAAATTTTATTTCTAAAAACTTAATCAATCGGTCAAAAACAAAAGATAACCACATTTTGCTAGAGGAAAACTTATGGATGTAAATTAATTAATTAATAATTAATAAATAAATTTATATAAAATGTGTGTGGGTGCACTGCAACACTGGTACTCTCAAATGTTTCTTCAAATTTGTTCAATGCAATATACTATATAGTTTGAGGCCTCATTTGTGTTTACTTAATGAAGGTCAAGTCATTTTTTATACTAAGATTTCAATACTTATTTGATCTGAATAGGTTTTGATCATTAAAATCTCGAGTAAAGTAATAATATTATTAAAGATATTTTTGTGTGGATCATTTTCACCACCACTGCCATCTCAATTGCCATCATCGTGCCAGTCACCACCAACATCAACACCTCCACCACCATTACCGATCATCATCGTTAGCCATTAACATTAGCTATCTCCACCACCACTATAAATCACCTATACCAAACATCAATTTACACCCTTTTATCAAATAATGATTTGTTTTATTAAATTTATATATTTTATTCTAATAATATATTTATAATATTTAAAAATAAATATGTTAAAAAATCTTTTAATCATTCATCATTGAGATCTACCAATACATCTTAATCATTCATATGTGTATTTAGATGTCGCAACAAATGCGGCCCGAGTCTGAGATAGTAGTGTACAGAGTTTTTAAAGAAAAAGGTGTAAAGGAGCAATAAGATACATGGGGCTTGAAGCGAATAGAGTGAAGCAAAGTGCATGCTTCTTCGAAGTGAAACACAGTTTACAGAAAGTTTAAAATATCATAAAGATATATTCAAACTCTTCAAAAGTTGAGATTTAGCAGAAACTCTTCCCGTTTGGGATCACTTTTGCATCATTTGGAAGCGTACCCTTCTCTAATGCGTATGGCTTCACAGATGAAGCTATAACTCCTCAATTCACATTGCATCATCACTTTATGCAATGAAACAAAGGCTTTAATAACACATGCTGTGCACGTTCATCCATTTTTTGAATGCTGGATCAGCTCTCTGACATACAAACAGTGGGTTCACTTGCATTACCATCTCAAGATGCAAACTATATACATTCATACATATATAAGGTGTATGTAGAAATGCATCTACTGATCTACCTATACAATATACCTTCCTCTTGTTCTGTATCTTGAAATTCAATTGTCTCTTGTAAGATTCTTTTCTTTTTTCTTTATGTTTTCTGGTTTATCTATTTGGCTGCATTGTTGTCTGAATTGCTGCATTTATAAACTGCAAAACTGTTCTCTTTCCTTATCCCTGCAATAGCTTAACTGAATGATTTGAATTATTGTTCTTATGTATACTGCTTCTTAAATTTTAGTAACATCAGTGTTTTATTTGGAATTACACCATTTATAGTTTATCTATTTACAGCAAAGCTTGTTATCTTTTATTTCATTTTGTACATAGTCTATACTAATTAAGGTTTAATTGATCTGAATAATATTGACTTACGGTTTGTTAGCTTAATTGTTTAATTAAAATTTGGTTATCTAGTTCTTTCTGAGAACCTTATTATATGATAATGGTTCTATTCTGTCCTCTCTATACAATGATTTGTTATTTTTGATAAATGGCATACTTAAGAGTAGTACATATGGTATGTGCATCAATGGTTTAATGGAGCATGCTAAAAACTTTAAATGTTCATGCCACACTTCTTTTTGCACAAGAACTGTGGTTGTCCTTATTATCCTCTGCTATATAACATCTACCTCCCAAGACCCTACTTAGTGGGATTTCACTGGATAAGTTGTATTTAACATATTCGATCTTCACTTCTTTAAGCATAACAGTGTTAGAAAATCTATTAAGTGAGTGTTTGGATTGACTTATTTTAAGTGTCTTTCGGCTTTTAAGCTATTTTTTTTAGTTTTGAAAGTGTTTGGGAACAACACAAAGTGCTTAAAAAGCACTTTTTTTAGGCTTAAAAAGTAAAGAAAAAAGCCAAAATCCATAAGTTAGGGGTCCCCTACTTTTGGCTTTTGGCTTTTAGCTTATAAATCACTTTTTAAAAGCCAATCCAAACACCCCCAAACAACACATAGCTTTGGTGCTCTTAAAAAGGGATTAAACTCATACTTCATTTATATTGGTAAAACCATTGTGCAGGTTAGAACAGAGTGATGGGGATCTTGCCTTATACACTCAACGTTGCAAACTTATGCATGGTTTTCTCCATCTGTGACATCTGGTTCTAGGGCCAGTCAGTGCACACTTTGAACATTAGATAAAATTACTTCCTTTATCCTATTTTTTGTGAAACACTTTCCTCTTTAGTTTTTCAAAAAAGAATGATACATTTCTCTTTTGAAACTATTTGAGTTCATGATTCCCATTTTACCATTGATGGCAAGATTTTTTTTGGACTCACTTGATATGAAGTTTCATTCTTTTGTACGGGGAGACAAAATAAAAGGACATCTGAAACTCTCAGCACCACTCACTTAAAAGGATAACTTTGGTACTTTTCATAAATTTTGCTTATATGCGAAAAGTACTTGAATTTTCAATTCCCTGCCCAGGCAAACACCTTAAAGGAGGGAGTACTACGTGGGTACTGTAGTTGAATATGAACTGCCAGGTGAATATGCTTTGGATTTACTCTTTGCCTTCCTCTACAAATTACTTCCGGCCAAAAGTTGATATAGCCATAGAAGGGTGTGCTAAAACAATGATCTATGGAATATACTCACTTGATAAAACTCTATTTGATCTGTGTTCACTGTTTGCATCTCGACCACATGCCTTCACCTGGATTGTTTTTTTGGGGGTGGGTTTAAATCTACATCTGTGATAGCCTTATCGGTTGCTTTTTGTGTTTAATTATAAATTATACGTTGGTGTTCAATAAATTATTTTATTAATTCTTTACAAAGACATGCCAATGATGTTTCAGAATGGCAATTTAGTTTTCATACGAGACAATGTCTTTAATGTGTTCTTAAATTAGCATTTAGCAATCACGGACTACCAATATAAGAATGGATGGTTTGAGTCCAACTCCAAATTCAACCTACTTTTATGTTTTCATCACTACCCTGCCTTCTGCTGTTCTAGTTAACACCTAACGGATTATTCAACTCTGATGAGAAGGAAGGAAAAGGTACACGTTGAAATATGTCGTGGACTTGTGTTGGTCTTTTGATGAAGAAAAACAAACAATATACACAGTGAAATATCACAAGTGTAAATGTACGCATACCTTACCACTACCTCATAGAAATAGAGAGGTTGTTTCTTAATGATGAATTTTTTGGGCTGTTTATTTCTAAGCTAGAGTTTTTCTTTAGTCGAGATGTTTCAGTAAGCGTTTCCAGGTTCTTGCATCAGGCATTGCAGCTGAGATAGTTCTGAGACTTGCATCTGTGAAGTCACATTTATTCTTTTACTGTCTAGATGAACTACGTTGTCATCCTAGTCTTGTTCTCCCTTGTTACTTGCTAGCAGAGGCATATCTAGAATTTGGAAGTTCTGGGTGCATAGTATCTTGAACTTAGACGTATTGCTACTTAACTACTTACACAGTCCAAATAGAATAAACATTTGGTCGGTTTGACCAACTTCGGTGTTTTTATTCAGGTTGTTTTTTTTGTCAATTTATTTATCTAATACTATATTAAAAGCGTGAAGGCCCTTAGAAATGTTGTTTGAACTTTTTGCCCTTCATTAAAAGTCTCTACTTGGGATAAAATCGTCTTTTCACCATTTTCTTTAATTATTATATAATTATATTTACAGTATTGACTTTTAAAATATATAGAAAGAAGTGATAAAATAAGGATTTCTGGCCGTGGTAAGACTCCTAAATCTTCGTTATTTGATAGACTTCTACTTCTTTCCTATTTTGAATAAAAAAATACCCTGCAGTTACTAAGGAAAATTCTAATTTATCATGGGTTCTAATTGGTGATGTAATATAGGACCTTTATAGATGAATAATTTATCAAAATCACTTTTGTAGTGAATTATTTGTCTTTTTGTAAGTTCATAATTAAATTAAATTTTTCTCGTTTTGATTACGCGCAAAGCATGTACAACAACACTAGTATAGACAAATGACTGAATAAAAAATGTAAATTATTGCCAATTTTTGCAAAGTATACAACTTAGAAGAGGGAAACAATTTGTATTTTATGCTTAAAACAAAAAGAGAGAAAACGTAAGTCATCTGAAATTAATAAAAGAAAAAATGTCAGCCAAGATTAAGTTAAAAAGTTCTATAGTAATTAAGATATCATGTTGATGTGAGTCCTAAATGCAGCTTACTAAAAATGTTGGGAAAAGTGCACCAGATAGGAACCGAACATGTGTCCTTGAGAGAAAAACTTGACCCTTAACTACTGTCACCTTTCAGTCTATCAGTACTCCAGGTGACACGATATTGTTTAATCTATTTCTTATATATATATATATACACACACACACACATACACACACACACACAATCTCAACCTACGCATTGGGGTGGCATGTCACCCGCACCTGCACCCGCACCCTTTTACGTAGATCCATGCCTGCTGCTAGCCTCCTTTTAGAATGATGCCCATGAAGAGAGTTATGTTACTGGGGAGTGGTTATTTGGGTGTTTAATTGGTGAGAGAATGCTCCATTCGTCCTTTGGTTTAGTTTTGAAGCTTTCAATCAAAAGGCATAAAAGTTAGGACTAGGAAGAATTTCAAGGAAATGGGCCACTAGGGCACTGATCTTGTGGTTAAGCACAACACATAATGTGTGGGTTAGGCGCATGTCACGGGTTTCTGAAACCTGCTGCAGATTGAAGTTTAGTTTATGTGGGGAGGTAGAGGAACAAGCCCATTGTCCACTGAACTTCAACCCATGCGCCACTTGTTCTCATGGATTTATTGGTTGTCAAAAAATAAAAAACACAAGGAAAATGCTCATGGATCAAAGATAGAAAAATTGGAATAATATTCATGCATGGACGTAGTTTTGTGCTACCTGTTGATTCTTTTCAAGTCATCTTAGCCCAGTGATGCATAAATATTACCAAGGATGGCTATGTTTCCACTTTTACTGCTATGAGATGTGAAAGGAGCTATCTAGTGATGCTGATTCTCTTTTCCCCACATAGTAATGCTAAGTATATTTAGATTTGTATTACTAAGTACTTGTAAATGTTGTTCAGAAGTTCTCTCACTTCCAATCAACTTGATATCTTTTCCTTTTGAGGTTTCTGTACAGCCTGGTCTTAGAGTAAACTTGAAGTTATTTATTAGAGAATGTTCTTAGTATTTTATGAATTAATGCTGGTAATGGTATGACATGGTTAAATTATAACCTTTCTATGCTTTTTTTGGTGCATCAGAGAAATACAACCGACTTGAGGGATATCTATTGCACTTTATCCCTGTCTTCTGTTCCCAGTTTGTTTTGGTTTTCTTTGATCTTCTGGATTTCATATTTTACTCTTCGTGCAGGATTCTCCCTCTTCCTTGCCTTTATGATTGATAGACTACACCATTATATAAGAGAACTTAGCATGAGGAGGAAGACCATGGAAGCTGTGAAAAAGCAAAACAGAGCCTTTGAGGATGGAAAGAATGGGGCATCAGAGGAGATCAAAACATTGGAGGGAGAGGCAAGTGCATTGCGTGAAAAAATTAGGCAGCTGGAGTCAGAATTGGAGGAGAAGGCCAAAGACGCAAGCAGTGCTGAAGCCAATGCAGGTGCTCTAAAAAAGCAGTCAGAAGGATTTCTTCTTGAATATGACCGCTTACTTGAGGAAAACCAAAATCTTCGTTCTCAATTGCAATCACTAGATCGTACAATGTCACGTTCTGATAGCAAGAAGGTTTCATAAAGAAGCATGTCCCAGCCCTGTGAGAAGACCTGCATTTTCTTCGATGATTTTGTTAATACCTTCTTATCAACCCTGCTCAAAAACTGGCGATGAACTGTAAGAATGTCTTCATGTCCTAAAGAATTATGTTGTGCAATGAGGGTTAACATCTATGAATACTCGAATATTTTTCTTTTTTCAATATTTTGGGGGTGTTTGGATTGGTCTGTCTCTCTCTCTCTTTTTTTTTTTTAAAGTGATTTACAAGTTAAAAAGCCCAACTTATGGGTGGAGCAGCTAAACCAAAACAAAAGTGCTGTGGGTGGAGCAGAAAGTGCTCATTTATAAGTTTTCATGGAACACTCAACCTTCAGGAATTTCGAAGAACATCAAGGCCTACCAACCATATAGTTTGGGTTTGTAAGGCATAGCTAAACAAATGAAAGACACTGTTTGAATGACTGAATAAATATTAGCTGATGAACAGAACATAAACAATATCAATTAGTTGGGATTAATATTTGGCCAAGATTTTGGAGAGCAAAAAACACTAATATTTCTTAAACAAATGCACTATTTGAAAATAGAGTTTGGCAAAAGAATAAAGAGCTTTTGAGTAGCAGCTAAACCAATCTTTTGTTGTTGGAAGATAGTGATGAATTGGTAGAAGGTGCCATTTAAGTTTTCAAATAAAAATCGGTGACATTCAAAATTAAAAGAAAAGTAGAATTAATTAGAATAACTAAAATTTTTGGGGTGTATATTAATATTTCAAAAAAATCTAAAAAATATTCTCTTTGTTATAAAATGAATCTAAAATTAACAGGAATAAATATTTAAGAAAGGAATAATAATAGCAGGGACTTAATAGAGGAAGAGAAGAGAGGAATTTATTTTTCTCAATCCGTGTATGTCTATTATCTATGTGTATTTCTTAACAATCTAAATAGCTATTTATATAGCCAAGAGAGGGACATCATGATGGAGTATGTCCCATGGAATATTTGCCTTTTGCCCATATCTTTCCTTTTTCAAAGTGGACATTCAGATTTAACACTCCGCCTGAATTGTCCATGTAAAAGAAAGGTTCTAGGTAAGCTTAATATGCATTAGCTACCTCGTTAAAAACTTTGTCAGGAAAAATCCAGCAGAAAAAAAAACCTTGGCTAAGGAAAAAAGAGTACAACATGCAATTTCTCCCCCTAATGAAAGCTTCATTTGATACTTTGGAGATGACGCATTTCAATCTTATATTTTAACTTTTCGAATGTTGACGTTGGCAATGCCTTTGTGAATAAATCTGCGAGATTATCACTTGAACGAATTTGTTGTACATCAATTTCACCTTTCTTCTGAAGTTCATGTGTGAAAAATAATTTTGGTGAAATGTGTTTCGTTCTGTCTCCTTTTATGAAGCCACCTTTCGACTGAGCTATACACGCGACATTATCTTCAAATATGACCATGGGTACATTGACATCATTTTTAGTCCACACTTCTCTTGGATGGTATGTATCATCGATCTCAACCACACACATTCTCTATTTGCTCCATGAGTTGCTATTATTTTAGCATGATTTGAAGAAGTAGCAACGACGGACTGCTTTGTAGATCTTCATTGTCGCGCCCCACCCTAGGGTCGTGACCAGTGTCCGATAGGGACACCTAGGCACGACCCTAGGGTGGGGCATGACAGAGTGGTATCAGAGAAGTCAGTACTCGGAGTGTTCACAGACCGTGTCTAGTAGAGTCCGATGTATCGGTGTGTTGTGCACCACATCTATACACAGGAGGCTATAGGACATTTAGGATTCTACTCCTTCTTCTATTCTTAGATCGTGCGTTAGAGCGAAGTTAATAGGTTGGTTCCCTCCTTGACAGAAATTA
>JAOTQJ010000049.1:6623603-6635024 GCA_025642045.1 Solanum sejunctum
TGCAAAAGTATTGGAATCAGTAAATTTCTAATTTACTATAGAATGTGCTTCAATTGCACTTATTTTTGTCTAATATAACCCAGAAGATAATGTTGGAAATTTTTCAATAACACATGTCTGCCCAGAGACATTTTTTGGTTATGACAAGATATTCAAGACCCATTTCATCAATTGTCTTGATGTGAAAACTATTTTCATGAATATCTTTAAAACTCAACAAATTTTTCTGAGATTGAGGAGAAAATATAGCGTTATTTATTATGAGTTTTGTTCCTTTGGGCAAAATTATAATGGCTTTCCCAAAGCCCTCAATCAAATTTGTACTATCAGAAATTGTAGTAACATTTATATGACCATACTCAAATGAGAAAAATATTTCTTATTTTTCAAAATCGTGTGCGTTGTGCCAGAATAAATTAAGCAAATATCTTCATAATTAGATAATTTGCTTTGAGAATTATCCATATCTTCAAAAAGAATAAAATAATATCTCTATTAATTTTTTTCAAAAGAATTTGTCTGTGCACAAAGTAGATATGGTGATTAGATTTAAAGTCACCTTATAAAATTGATTCATTTTATTATTATTTTATTTAAATCAACAAATTAATTCATTTTTTTCATTCATATTACTAAAAAGACTTGATGAGCATATACATATACGTTTAAAAATATTTGTATTATTATTACTATAATTAGTACAAAGACAGTAAATATTAATAATATCATCACTGATAAATATTACACATCATTATTATATTCTTTCACATTCATGGAACCATTACTAATCAAGTGATGTATTTTTCCTTTAGGGTGATCACAGAAATCTATCACATCCAAGTGTGTCAAGTCAACACGATTTTTGGCTATAAAATTAGCTTCAGAATTTTTATCCTTCTTTTTTAGTGATACCTGATAAAGCTCAACCAAGTGTTTAGGAGTACAACAATCACGTGCATAGTGATTTCTTTTAGCACATTGAAAATAATTTGTTGTAACTGCTTCACATTTCTCATCTTTCATACTTTTAATATTTCGAGGATTAAATCTCAACATTAGTTGATCCAATCAACTTATCATGAGAATAAGCAATTTTTGAAGAATCTTTCATTTCTTCAATATATGCCTAATAAGTAAACTCCAAGTTTATCATGACATGTATCTTTCTTTAGTAAATTTCTGATTTACTATCACATGAGCAAATTTCAAATTTATTACTTAGGGAGTAATTTTCATATTTATTTCTTCTCAATTACTCTATCTCTCTTTTGGAGATAAGTCATGATCCAATCACAATAAAGTGCACATTGATATTGAGAAGTTTTATTAAATACTATCACATTCACTTCAGCAAATAGATCTATATCTGTATTATTATCAAAAAGTTCTCACTCTTTAAGAATGAAATACAATCATCTTAGCACATCAATTTATGATAGCTTAGTACCTCATTTCAAGTTCATGTGCATCATTCAATCACTTGTCTTCTTTCAGACATTATGCACTGCTAACACATTCAATTCAAGGAATGGAGCATTTTAATAGAATATATCTTATTAATAGACTTATAGTCTTTTAGCCTCAGATGCATCTAACATATCGCGCAATCGTGTTTTTCTTTTAAGCTTTTCCACAAACCAGGTGGATCCTTAACTATGCGATATTCATATTTTCAAATTTCATCAAGATGATGCAATAATATCATAGCTTGACACAGTTTTATTTTGATATTTTATTTTCATCTTTAATAGTATCTCCAAAATCCGTAGCATCCAACACCTATGAAGGGTAGTTTTTGCCCAAACTATGAAGGACAACAATCTCAAATTTCATAAAATTAGTCATATTAAAAATAATAAAAATAACAATACCTTAGCCTTGAAACTTAACCTTCACTCTTTAAAATGGTAGAGTCTCGTATTGATAACGTGTTATAAAATGAATCTAAAATTAACAGGAATAAATATTTAAGGGAGGAATAATAATAGCAGGGAATTAATAGAAGAAGAGAAGAAAGGAATTTATTTTTCTGAATCTGTGTATGTCTATTATCTGTGTGTATTTCTTAACAATCTAAATGGCTATTTATATAGCCAAGAGAGGGACATCATGATAGAGTATGTCTCATGTAATATTTATCTTTTGCCCATATCTTTCCTTTCAAAGTGAACATTCATATTAACACTCTCTTTTAAATTTCAAATTTTGAATTTTCTCCCTTCTTTATTTTTTCAATCTTCCCCTCTCTCTTCTAGATTTCTTTTTCCATCGTCATCATGTTCTTTCTCTTTTCCTCTACTTCTTTTCTTCTTTTTTATTGTCTTTGTTGTTGCTGTTGTCTTTGTCGATATTCATCATTTTTTGTTGCACACTTTTCTTTTTTCTCTTTGGGGGAATATATTAATATTTTGAAAATTCTAAAATCTTTTTTTTAAAGAAAAAATTCAAATTCTATTTTTAAAATGAAATTTTAAATTTTGAAATTTCCTCTTTTATTATCTTTTTAATTTTTCTCTCTCTCATTCTTTCTCTTTTAAGATTTCTTTCTCCCTCATTTTCTTCTTTTTTCTTTCTTTCTCTCTTCCTCCATTTTCTTTTTAATTTTTATGGTCTTTATTGTCACCATCATCACCGGGCACATTTTACATTTTTTGATCGTACTCTTCTTCTTTTTCTCTTTTTGGTGCTTATCTTTACAGATGTTGTAATAAATTAACAATATGTTGCAACACATATTCTATTTGTTGCAACATATATAAAAATAAATTCCTACATATTGCAACAAGTAAAAACAAATTTCTATCTGCTGTAGCAAATTATTAACCTTTTGCAACAGATGACCTACCTATTGCAATAACTTCAACAACTATGAGGTGAAGGGAAGAATGATTGTTGCGGCAAAGAAGGTGCTGGTGGTAACAATGAGGATTGAGATGATGATTGTTATGGTGGCGATAGTGGAGGAGAAGGAAGTGACAACGATGGTGGTGGAAGAGAAGAGAAGGAGGAAATGGTGGTGGTGGAAGAGGAGGAAGTGGTGGCGATGGAGTAAGAAGAGGAAAAAATTGATGGTCGTGGAGGTGATAACGATGACAAAAGGAAAGGGAATGGTGGCGTCAGAAGGATAGGGTGGGAAACGGGAGGGGTAGGATGAGAAAGTTAAGACTTTTGTGAAAAAAAAAATTGAGAATTTTAAAATTGGTGCCATTAACACTAATCACAAAATTATTATATTTTCTTAATAATTAAGACTTATGTCACTTTTTCTTAATTTCTAAACTCTTTGTTCGCCCTTACTTAAAACTCCCTGTTATCAAATTTTAAACAAATTAAGAGACAATTTTATTAAATAAACTTGATTGAAGTTTCTAATAAAAGATAATATAATTATTTTTTTTTCATTTTAGATGATATTAATTGTAAGTATATATGTACATTTTTTTTCGTAATCTGATGCTTAAAAGCATTTTGAAAAGATTGATCATGCACAAAAAAAAAAATAAAAAAATTTAGTACTAACAAAAATGCTTCCAAGCACCAAAACTCAGCTGTTGATTTTCAGCATTAGTTTTGGCCTCCACTTAATCCCACCCAAGGTTTATCATCACTCAAGTTTAGATTCATAAGTAGTGATAATTATCCTATGAAACTTGCTTTCGCTATGACTTTGGTAAGTTTCTTTAATTAAACCATTGCCGATTAATTGTAGACTTAGAGACATCAAGATGCATACCATCAAGAGCCTCGATGAACCATTGCCTAGAGACATCAACATGCATACCGTCAAGAGCCGCGATGAACCATTATAGACTCATTTAACATGCATACCGTCAAGAGCCGCGACGAACCATTGGAGACTCATTGAACATGCATACCGTGAAGAGCCGCGACGAACCATTGTAGACTTATTTAACATGCATACCGTCAAGAGCCGCGACGAACTATTGTTGACTCATTTAACATGCATACCATCAAAAGCCGCGACACTCCACTTGTTTGCTATAACTTTAAACTAAAATATTTATAACTAAAAGCAATTTTTAAAATAAACAAAGCCAAAATAACTCTAAGTTTTAGTCATTTTTGGACGTTTACTTTTTAGATCCAGTGTTTTGTAAAATCTTTTAATCCAGCCAAAAATTTATAGACTAGTAAAAAATAAGAGAAATTAACGTCTCTTTATTTTTAGTTGCTATGTTCTAAATAATGTGGACTAAGATTTGTTATAGTTAATAAGATGTGATGATCATATAAAAGCCCAATAGATAAAAGAATGTACTTTATGATGTGTAATAATAATTCTAAGGTAAACCCTTTGCTGCAATGAGAATGGGAATCATAGACATTCACCTGATTTAAAATATCAAGCAAAAAAACACAAACACCAGTAAAGCACAACGGATAGAGTAGCAGTGTTACATCTCATAGAAAAGGCAAATATTTACAACTATAGTTTTTGTGACACTTTGGAGTGTTCATACATTCAATCCCATTTGCTATCTCTCTCTTTATACAAGGGAAGATATGGGTATGTGTGTGGGTGAATTGTAAGGACATTAGTTTCATTAAGCTGCTTCAGCAAATCCAACTCTCAGTTTGCCATAATCAAAGACAGTGTGATATCGACCCATGAAAATATCACCCAAGATCCTGTAACCATATAGAGTACAGCATTAAAAAGATAGTTGGATATTTATAAGCTCCAAAAGACAAAACATATGAAGATAAATTTACCAGAGAGGTCCACGGGGAGGAGGAATATCCAAGCCAGTGAAACCACTAATACATTGTGCTGCATCACCCTCGCCAACCTTGAGTATGTACTGATAGCAGGGAAAAGAATCCAAAAATCAGTACATGAATTCATATCTAAGACAGCAAGTTAAAAAGAACACAACCGCACATCAACTTGCAACTTTACACATTTAATGTTGGAAAATATTCATTGAAATGGTAAAGAAAAGTTGCATATGGTCGAAGTGATTTTGTGTGATACTGAACAACTTTTTTGTTAGATATGGTCTATCCTGAAAAATTAATGAAAGTTCAGCCTCTATATTTATTAAACCATACAACAAACAACTTTAGAAGAAATCAAATATGATGAAGTGATTTGGTGCACTTCATGAGTTTCTTGGATATCTAAGTCGGAAAATGCACTTCATAAGTTTCTTAGTTATCTATGTTGAAAAATACAACAATATACCCCGTGAATCCCACAAAGAGATATCTAAGTTGGAAAATAAGATATGTAAAGTGACGTAAAAATCCAACTACTCACAATCTCAAATATAGAAGTACTTGTTGACAACTAACATCTACTTCTCCCCAATATTATACTGCAACACTCGATACAAACTTAAAACCTTAACACTAGAACTGGCTTCTGTGATGTGATAACTAGTTGTAATGCGACAAACAGACTCTAAGATCAGCCATTTGTTTTTCTTTCCTATTTGAGAATGTTGCACTAGAGATGCATATAACTAAGTATTACTCTCAAAAACCATTTTAAAGCATACCTCGTTGGGGGAGAGGTCAAAGACTTTGCCACCAATAGTGAAGGAGACTGTAGGCATGGAAGAAAGCTTTCCACAATCAACAGCAGATTCTCCCATTGGGCTTGGGAGACGCTCGCAAAGCTGTCAGTCAATCAGTCAGCAATCTGTATCGAGCAAAGGGAGAAAATTATAGCGATAGATCTTTTTACCTCATTCACATAGTCCAATATGCGATCTTGAGTCTGGTTTTGTCTCAATTGATTCTCCATCCATATGACTGCCATTTCACAAGCAGAGCACATACCATCATGTAGTCCAGATGATCTGCCAGGTTTCTCATTCACTACACTCTCAATTTCCATACTGCAGAAAAAGGCCACAGAAAGATCCAGCATTTATACCCACATGATGGATTAACTAATGCACTATATTGTCCTGACAGGTAGATAGAGCCTGAAGACTAACCTAACTCCGTGAGTTCCATCAAAAGTGCATACTCCAATCTGTGAGCAGACCTTCTTTGGATGTGCCTATTTAAAAGCTGACCAATGAGATAATCGGGAAAGACAAATAGATACCAACTGCCATTTTGCATTAGTTGCGCAGAAAACTGCATATCAAACAAATGAAAATGCAGTGAAACAGTTAAATGTTCACCTCTGCTAACAGCAAATCCATGATTGTTTGCCCATACTGCTGAATTACAGCTTTGCATTGTTGGCTTGCAACTCCAGAGGCTCCAATGGCTTGATTAATCATAGTGATTATTGTCTGCAAGAAAAGGGACATTTTAAGACTGCTCAACCTTGGAAGCATTTCATGTGTACAATTACCAAGACAAGGTTGCAGATTTTTCTCCTTGGATTATGTTTGACCACAATTACAAAGTTAACAACATAAAACTGGCTACAGTGTTGAAGTTGGATAATATTCTTTTCAAATAGAAGAAGCATAAACAAATAAAGAGAGAACGACGAAGGCAGAATAAGAAGCATCAAACTCACGGAGAATATGATAAAGCAAGACCATAAGCAGGAAGTGGAAAACAACAGTACCTACTGTGGCAGCTTTGGACATTAAACAGAACAAGCAAAAGAAATAAGATCTGCAGAACCCCAGCTAATAAAGCTAAGATGGAATATCCACAGACATCTACAGAAATGAAAATCAATTTTAGTACTATCCTCTATGTAAACAGTTTCTATATCTCTATATCTCTATGAGGTAGTAGTAAGCTCTGCATACATTTTACCCTCTCCTCTTCAGACCTCACTTGTGGGATTTTACTGGGTATGCTGCTATTGTTACTATCCTCTATGTGAATGAAAAAATAAAACACAACATAGATATGGACTTCTTGTTATTAACTCATGAATCTTAGGAATACATCACTTCTGTAGTGGAGCAAACAGTAGAAGGTTCAGAGGAACAAGAAAATTGACAACGGGATGGCTGGTGGAAAAAAATAAGAAAATAATGCTAACAAAAGAAAAATCAACATGTTTAATATTCTAAAATCAGGGCCATATATTACCGTTGGACCAGCCAAGAGAGAAGTCCCAGAATCTGCTATAGCGGAGCACCCATTTTTACAGTAACCTACATAATATGATCATGTTAGACAACTCAAATGAAGTGCAGATTCTATATCCAGGTAGAGACTGACATTCAGCGATAGCCTCTAATTTGGGAATCCAATTCAAAAAGTACAGAAGCAAAAACATACCGGTAGCTTTACCACCGATCAGAACATCACCCATGTCAAACTGCCAATCATATTACTGAGATTAAGATAGCATTACATAAAACATGAACCTACAATCCAATTGATGGAATAACCCACCTGCCAATAACCTTTCCGTGTGACTGGGACATAAGTGATTTCTCCCTTAAAGTGATTAGGATCAACACCACCAAACACGATTTCTCCCCCTTGCTCTTCCTTTGTGTTTCGGTTGAGCCAAAATGAGAAGACAGGCTCCTTAATAAGGCCCTGTTTGACCATGTTGTACCTGAAAAAGACAGAAGATACTGCCTGGGTTACATGTCAAATTGAATTTAACCAAAAGAGAAATTCAGCAAATCCTACATTCATGAAAATGTAGTACTTAGCGTGTTCAGTGTCATCCAGAATGCAAACAGTCTAGAGCATGAATTCGGTCTATAGGAAAGAAAGAGGAAGAAAAAAAGCATCACCCACGTACCAAACCGGAACAACATTTCCAACAGAAATCTCCTGGAATCCAAGGCCCAATATACCATCAAATTTGGCTACCAAAAATGTGACGCTGGGTTCTCGGGTTGCCTCAATAAATTCCTAATACATTAACACCTTGAGATATGAGATTTATACTTTCAAGACAATTTAAAGCGAGGGGTGGTTGTAGTTACCTGATCTGTTACCACAAGATCACCAACTTTGACATTATCCTCACTAAAGAATCCAGAAATAGCTCCACTACCATACTGAATTGCAGCAGGCTTCCCTGTATGCCAAATTGAAGAATCATC
The DNA here is from genome assembly GCA_025642045.1 of Solanum sejunctum. NCBI lineage: Eukaryota > Viridiplantae > Streptophyta > Magnoliopsida > Solanales > Solanaceae > Solanum > Solanum sejunctum. The sequence goes on from JAOTQJ010000049.1 coordinate 6,631,616, forward strand.
ACGGACTTAATCACATAAAATTACAATGTAAAATACATACTTGTGGAAGTATTTGACAAGATCAATTATGTTGTCATTAAGGTTGGAGCGAATCCACACATCTGGTTTACCTAGTCAACTGCTATAGGCTGAATCAAATCGGTTGTCTGAGCAACAGATAAACTGCTAATGGAATTGTGATAGAACACAAATGCAACAGTAATTAGTTCTTTATGGATTTATGTGAAGAACCTTCAAAGACATGAATAGTACAAAATCTACTTAATACCATACTAAAGGAACCAGAGGTTAGAATCACAACTAGACACCAAAACTCACTGCAGAGAGAGCATTTATGTTTATTGCAAATTTCAACTATGGTATTTACTGAGAAATATAAAATAAACATCCTCCGATTATGTCCCGACAGTCAGCCCCATATAAACCCTTTACACCTCCACATGTTCCATAATGAACAAGAAAGCATTCTAAAGTTAGCAACAGTTGTTCAAAAACAGTCATTAGAAGGCAGCATATGTTTCACGCAGCAACAAACTTGCAAATGACAGAAACTATTTCCATCAATATATGAAAAAGGAAAAATAACATACCATTCTTCTTATAAGTACTTGATTGGCTTGACTTGTATTTGGAATGAAAGAAACAGGGAATCTGCAACAAGATAGACCATCATCATATTCAAGATGGATGCATGGCAAATGTTAGCATTCACTACTATGCTTTGTATAATAACCATGTACAGAAGCTTACAGAGAAATAGCACTTGGACGAAGGCACCCACAAATTCGAGCTACCAGTGTCAAAGATTACAGTGAACTTTTGAGGTGGAGTGCCTACACCAATCTCCCCAAAGTATTGAGCATCCATATAGTTCTTCAGTGCAACAATGTCTGTATCCTCAGAGTCCCCAAGTTTACCACCAAAGTTATACTTCCTAATAGACGCCCTCAGAGCGTCCCCCTCCTTGGATTCGAGGCATGCAGCAAGTCTGTTGTTTTGATCAAATTTCATTTTTTTCAACCCAATTCTAACAAAGCCATCATTTGATGAGGAGGCTAATGGAAACAACAGTGCTGAGAGAAACAGGGCAATAAGAAATATTTTTGCTTCCATATTGACCTATTAGATTTCAAATCATAATTCATTTTAGCCAATCAATCAAGAAAAGAACACAATCATAACACTCAAGCAAGATAAATAAATAAATAAGCTCTTCTTCTTCTTAATAAACCATCAAAACCTCCTAAAACATGACATTTCGGAAGACCAATTCACTTGCAGACCCATGGTTTAAAGACGAAATTAGAGGAAAATGCCAAGTACTAACATAAGCAGCAGAAACTAGATAAATCAAACGTCAATCAATTAGGCCTCGATTTGTTTTTATAACACGGGAAAACCACAACCGCTACCTTTTGGGTGTGCATAGGTAAAACCCCCGCTAATGTTAATAGCTCACAAATCATACAGGAGAGGTAATCCTCAATAGGCAAGCCCAATGCGACGAGCTCGACTCATAAGGCGAACCCCAGGGGTTTTGAACTTGAGACCTCCCACATGGAAGTCCCAAGCCCAAACCACTCAATTTGAAATGCTGGGGTTCCTCTATATCTATTCTATTCAGAGTTCCGGACCCAATCCAGCATAAATTCAAAATATGCCTGAGAATAACAAAAATCAGTCCCTTTATCTCAGAAATTTGTACAATCTCTTGTCCTTGTAACTAATACTACTCTATTATCACCTAAGAAACGTCTGGAGATAAACCCCCCCACACCATGCAAAGCATAAACATAGTTAAATGTCATTACACAAGTGACTAAACAGGAAAATATATACTACATTCCAAACTTCTCCATTAACATCAAAATTTAAGCAGAAAGACAAAACAGGAATCAAATAGACAGAAATAATAACTCACGAAAAACACAGCAAAGAAATCTAGACAAATGTGTACAAAGCTCTCAAAAACAATATGCTAATATAATATGAATGCATGAAGCGTAAAAATCGAAAAGCGTAACAGAATTGCTAACCCGATTTATTGATGAAGCAAAACAAAAAAGGGTGAATGAGAAGAAAACCTCTGCCCATTCCTGCATGTATAAATAGGAAAAAGAAACTTGAGATCTTTTGATCTTAACCGTTGGATTCAACAATTGAAATTGGACCGTTGATTTGTTTTTTCGCTTTCACGAGATTCTTGTTTTTAAGGGAAGCAAAGAACAATTCGTAACTTAATCTGAACCGTTGAATTTTTAAATCGACGGTGAAGGATATTCCCCCCTCTCTGAAAATAACGGCAACAAGGATGGAATAACGTGAGGGGCGTAACATAACAGAAAGCTTACGTATCGGAGATGAAATAATACATGCACCATTTTTGTTTAGCTACGTTTACCTTTTGAGCTCATTTTTCTTCTTTTCCTATGTTACTTCTTTTCATTTAACTTTTTAGAAACACAAATCTCTTCAAAATTTTACATCGGACATTATTAGTAGAATTCAAGTTTCTAATGCACACGTTTTCTTATGGATTATTTGCAATAAATTTTAAAGTGATAGAAAATAAATTACAATCATAAGATGTCAAGAAATATTATTTTATTGATAAATAATGTGAAATATTTATAGGCTTAAGTTGGTTAAAAGTGATTTATCGTATTAATCAAAATTATAAGTCTCGGAATGAAATTTCGTCAATTTCATCAGCTCCGGAATATGAAATTTGTTCCAAGGGAATCATCATTTATGAAATTGGGGTTGATTTGTGGATTTGAGATCCGAAGTTGGAAGTTTTAATTAATTAGATCAAGGTTTGACTTTGATCAATGTTTTGAGTTTAGATACTTTTGAATTTTCATTGATTTCATAGGATTCAAGGGGTGATTTTAACTCTTAAATGAGCTTTGGTATAATTCTTGGATGCCCCGAGAGTATTTTAAGTGCCTTAAGATGTTTTAGTTGGGACTAATCGAATTTTGAATCTAGAAGATCTTGAATTTGATTTTCAATGATTCATTGGATTCAGAACATCAAAATTAGTTGGGTTGCATATATGGTTCGTGTAAACAACATTCCAAATAAATTCAAAGGGTCCATTTCAAACTAGGTGTGTATGAGTTTTGATTGTTGGTTTAAGGGTTTGTCAGTTCTGCTTTTGTGGTGCCTTGGTTGCTTAAGAGACCACTGAGAACCCCTTCGGTAAAGCAACACCTTATATTGGTCGATGACCATTTAAGCGGAAGACAACTGTAAAATCAAAAGTTCGCTTAAGTGACCCTTGACTACTTTAGCAGTGCCATCTTATTTGGGTTATTGCCGCAAAGGCAACGCTTGATTGCAGCATTCGGGGCATTGTTTTGGAACTATTTTCAAGAATTAATCACTATTTAAACTTTTGAACTTG
>JAOTQJ010000049.1:6659285-6687383 GCA_025642045.1 Solanum sejunctum
TTTTTAGTCAAGATGAATAATTTCACTAGTTTTTAAAAGTTAAGCTTTAAATATATTTCAAGTTCTAAATACTCTTGCCAAAAAATAAGGCAAACATAATTTCAAATGAATAAAACATATTTGAGATAGAATAAATAAAAGGGAAAAGGGTGAAAAATACCCCTAAACTATTTGAAATGGAGCAGAAATACCCCTTTGTACGTTTTGGCTCAAAACTACCCCTCAATTATTTTTTTTGGCTCAAAAATATCCCTCAATTAAATTTTTAGCTAAAAAATACCTCCCCTCTAATGGAAACAAAAAAAAGAATTAAAAATACCCTCGAACTATTAGAAATGGAGCAAAAATGCCTCTTGATAAAATTTTGATTAAAAAAATACTCTTCCCTTAAAATTTTGATTAAAAAATACTCCTCCGTTAAAATTTTGGTTAACAAAAATGACACATGCTTGCTATGTGGACAAAAAGCACCACATGATCGACCTATACGAAACTCTATTTAGGGACACAAGAGATTTTCTTCTCGGATATTAGTTTCGATACTAGCCGTTTCATGTAAAAAAAGAACTGTTATTTCACTTGCAAATGTCTCAAAAAGTTGATCTCTCAATGATAACATTGATTCATTCTCGTTATAATCATTGCCTCCACCTTCAATCAGTTTCTTAAGTTCACAAGATCCAATTCTTCAAATTTTTTGAACCTACAAAATTTGTATAGAAATTATTGTGCTCATGTTAGCAATGTAATACAATTAACATAAGTTATCATTTTCAAAAGATAATTCATTTGCAACTATAAATAATTTTTTTTTTAATATTGTAAGAATTTAGACTACTCAAAGTCTGATAAAATTAATTTGACGATGTGTTGGGATTGCATTTTTAATGAAAAAATTATTGTAAATAATAAATTTAAAATTTTAATGGAGTGATATTTTTAATCGAAAACTAATCAAGGATATTTTTGCTTCATTTTTTATAGTTAAAGGATATTTTTGACCCTTTTTCATTTTTGTCAAAGACGAAAGGTATTTTTGAGTCAGAAATTTAAGAAAGAAGTATTTTTAAGATAAAAATATAATAGAAGTTATTTTTGAATCAAAATATAATAAAAAGTATATTTACTTCATTTCAAATAGTTAAAGAGTATTGTTGATCATTTTTCCTAAATAACATAAATATGTACACACACAAAAAAAGGAAAAAATTTAGGCAAAAAGAAGAGAGGAAGAAGTGGGAAATATGAGCAGCCCTTCATTAATTTGGGATGTCGCCGGCTATTCTCTGGGTTTTTGGTTAAAACCCCAACCCCGGTCTTATCCTACTTTCCACTCTGCTCTCCAGCTTTCTCGCCATGCAATTGCTCTGCATTTCCCAATTCCATGACTAGGTAACACCTTCACCTTCCCTTAATTATGTATGCTTCTACTACCACCACATTCTTCACTCTTCACAATCCATTCTTGAATCGCTATAACCATTCCAATCACCGAATCCGCTCGAAAAAGCTAGCTGATAAACCTAGAAGTCCTCAGCTAGTTCCTATTACTTCAAGCCCAGCTAGACTCCTAAAATGTTCGATTACCCAAAAGGACACATACCCGGTTAGCTATGATGACCAAAATCCTCTGAAACCCATTTTAAAACCTGTAGTGTACACATTATTCTCTATTGCTTTTGGATTGTGCCCTTTTCTCGGGTTTCCATTCCCTGCTGTTGCTGCTGCACCGCCCCCTGCCACAGCTGAGCTGATACGGAAAACAAAGGAAGGTAGTAATAAAGGGAAAGATGTCCACCAGACTATACATGAATATTCATATTGTACTCAGAGATTGTTAGAGACGGTCTCAGGGTTGCTTAAAGTGATAGAGGAGGTGAAATCTGGTAAAGAGGATGTACAATTTGTGGAGGAAAAGCTAGAGGACGTGACCATGAAGAAGAATGAGTTGCAACAGGAGATTATGAATGGTCTCTATGTGAAATTGAGATTGTTAAAGAGAGAAAGAGATGCCATGGTCAAGCGTTCCGACGAGATTCTTGATGTGGTGCTGAAGATTAAGAGGGAGGAGGAAAGTTTACTGAAGAAGGCTAAGGGCGATGCAGTGGTAAAGGAAAAAGTCGCAAAATTGGATGAGGAAGTGAGACGGAGTGATGAGGAATATAGTGGGGTATGGGAGAGGATTGCAGAGATAGATGATGAGATCATGAGGAGAGAAACACTTGCGTTGAGCATTGGTGTGAGGGAACTTGCATCTATCGAGAGGGAGTGTCAAATCTTGGTTACGGAGTTTCTGAGGAAAATGAGGCTGCAAAGTGTCGAGAGGTAAGACAATATTAGAATTTAGTGTCTCATACATGATTTTTGATGTATAATAGTGCAAAAGATCTTTTGTTTGAGCAATGGTAGCAACGGAACTGTGTTTCTGTTGATCTAAGCAACGGATAGTGCCATGAATTTGGCATTGAGCTTTATTATTTTACATGTGCAATTAGGTATGGATATATCTTGGGAAGGAACTGCCCCTTCTCTATGATATTTTCATCAGCACCTCAAACATATGGTTCTGTTGTGAAATGATTGTTTTTACTTTCTTTTAGAATTTAACCTCCTAAATTGCCTTGGTGCTTTCCAGGAATATGTCATCTAGACGTTTTAATGCTTTGTTCACTGTTATATTGGCTAGAATTTAATTCCATCTCCAATTGTACTTGTTCCTTGGTCAGGTAATCTACTTTATGCTGGCGACTAGATCATTGACATTTAGCATGTTATTCTTGTAGGGTGTAGATAACCTTTTGTTAGTAGATGAGGTTAGTTTTGTTTACTACTATTCGTAACAAGACTTGCTATTTGATGTTGTTTGTGAACTATACTTTCCCAATAATTTACATTGCTCTATATACTTGTGTGTCTTTGCAGCGTGCCTAGAAGCTCTCTCACTAAGCTTTCTAGATCTGAGGTAAAAGAAGAACTGCAAACTGCTCAAAGACATCTGTTGGAGCAGATAGTTTTACCTAATGTTTTGGAAGATGAAGACAATATACTCCTTCTTGATCAAGACTCTATGGTGTTTGGTCAGCGAATAGAACAAGCACTTAAGGCCTCAAGAGAGATGCAACGGAATCTCGAGAGTTGTATAAAGAAAAGAATGAAGAGATATGGCAATGAAAAACGTTTTGTAGTAAACACACCAGTTGATGAAGTTGTCAAGGGTTTCCCTGAAATTGAATTGAAGTGGATGTTTGGAAACAAGGAGGTTGTAGTTCCAAAGGCCGTTAGTCTCCACTTGCATCATGGTTGGAAGAAATGGCGTGAGGATGTTAAAGCAGACCTCAAAAGGGTTTTGCTGGAGAATGCTGAGCGTGGCAAAAAGTATATGGCTGAGAAACAGGTAATGTTTGCTGAAATACTTGGTTCTTCCTGCTTATGCTAGGTTGTGCAATCATCACTTTTACTCTTTCTTTCTATTTCCATCAGCAGTTTGATCATTTAACAGTAAATTAACCATCTTGGAATTCCCCTTGTTGCTTATCATTTTCAATAGCTTATCTTTTTCTCTGTAGTAAGATCTACTTTGTATACATTACCACTCTTCAGAAAAAAAGGGTAAGTTACTTTGTATCTGTTTAGTTGGGCTTTCTCAGTTACTGATTTAGTCGCATATCTTGGTCCTCAATTTTGTGATCTAGAAGTTAAAGACTCCGCATTGATTGTGGGGTTTGTACATTGTAGTTTGTGGGGTTGTGATCTGATGTATAAATAGGAGCCTGCTAGGTAGAATGAAGGTCAGATTTTGAAAACTACTCACTGTTACATTTCAAGCATTTTGAATGACCTGGTTGTGGGTATGGAAAGAGGTAGTGGTGAAAGATATAAATTTTGAGCTAAAAGGTGATCTTGGTATTACCAGTTGCTGGCTCCTATTATCTTTTTCCCAAGAAATTCTTTTACCAGATTGCTCATATTAATTAAAGGTACTCTATCTTGAGACTTCTCAAAAACAAGGGAAGCAAAGTTCTGGAGTTTTACTTAAATGTAGAATGAAAATAAATTTCTCGAGATCGACATTGGGTTCGTCATCAATTATTTCGTGATCTATATCTGGACTTGACAAATGTTAGTTGACGAGATGAGTGGTGGAATTAACAATAAGCTGAAAGTTTGGAGACACACCCTTGAGTCTAAAGGTTTCAAGTTAAGCAGGACTAAATAGAGTATCTGGAGTGTAAGTGTAGTGATGTAATGCGTGAGGTGGAGCTGGAAGTGAAGATTGATTCACGAGTCATATCCAAGAGAGGGAGCTTCAACTATCTCAGGTTTATCATCGAAGGAGACAGGGAGATTGATGATGATGTCACACATTTTATTGGAGGGGGGTGGGCAAAGTTGAGGGTCAATTTTGGGTACCGGGCGATAAGGTGTCGTCTAGGCTAAAAGGAAGTTTTACATGGTTAAGGTTTTTTTTTTTTTTTTTTAAAAATATAAATCTAAAAAAGAGAAGTTTTACATAGTGATGGTTAGACTAACATTATTGTATGAGGTAGAGTGTTGTCCAGTCAAGAATGTCTATTTAGAAAATGAATGTAGAAGAGATGAGGATGCTTAGATGGATTTGTGGACATACTAGGAGAGATATGAGTAGGAACGAAGTTATATGGGGCAAGGTGGGATTAGCCTCTATGGCAGACAAAATAAGGGAAGCAGGATTAAGATGATTCTAGCTTGTGAAGAGGGTGTGCATGGATGCTCCAGTCAGGAGTTATGAGAGATTGTCCTAGCAAGAGTTAGGAGATGTATTAGTAGGCTGAAAAAGAAACAGGGAGGGGGTTGAACTTCAATTGATTGAGGATATGACCCTAGGTAGGAAGGTCTGGAGTCGAGGAAGGTTAGTAAGTAGTCGAATATTCCTACTTTAGATGGGAGAGGCAGGGGCTAGCCCTATCTCTTCCCTATTTAGTGTTTAGTAATTACATAGTTTCTTATTCTTCAATGTGTTTTATTATGAATTGCTTCATGCGACAATTTATCTTGTTGCAACCATGCTTCGATTAACTTCTCTTTTGATTCAAGTGTCTATCAGAAACCTCTCCACCCCACAAGGGTAGGGTTAAGGACTATGTACATCTTGCCCTCCACAGACCCAGTTTTGTGTGATCCCACTAGGTATATTGTTGTTTTGGTTCCCTAATCGTTTGGTTCTATTTAAAATCTATATTTGAGGTAAAATGAGAAGGCTTCCCACTATCTACTTGGTATGCCCTGAGCAAAGTCAAAGTCCAAAGGTATATGGGACTCAATACTGGAAAAGAGTGTAAAAAATTGACCAGGTGGAAGTCTCAATATTTACCTCTTGGGAAGGACTCCCACGGGTAAATGTAGTTTTAGATGCACTGCCAACTTACGTGCTAGCACTCTTCCCAATCCCTTCAGGTGTTGTTCAGGGACTAGACAAGATCAGGGGTCCTTTTGATGGCAAGGGAACAAGGAAAAAAGAGCTTCCCACCTAGTCAAATGGAAGGACATTATTAGGAGTAAGAAACAAGGTGGGCTTGGTATTAGGAATCTGAAACACCAGTGCAAAGTCCTGAAGATCAAATAGCTATGGAGATATGAACAAGATCCTTAGACCTATGGGCCAGTGTCATAAAAATAAGTATGGGGGAGAAAATTGGTGGGTATCCTGTATCCAAGGAGGTCACCACTCCATATGAGGTCAGTTTGTGGAGATCTATCAGGGCCTTCTCTTAAAAAATATTCAATGATCAGAGTGCACAATGGAGTCAGGACCAGTTTCTAGAAAGACAAATGGATAGGGACAAAGTCATTGCAAGAATTTTTCCTGGATCTTTTTGACCTTGTCCAAGATCAACACAATACAGTAGCTAAAATTGTGGACTCAACAGGGATGGGGTATGAGATTCAGAAGAGGGATGAATGATTGGGAGATCACAAGAGTGGTTGAACTATTTAAAGAACTAGAGAGCTTTCAAGGGATGCAAGAAAGTGCAGATTGTTTGTGGTGGAATGGACCCCCTAAAGGACTTTGTTAAGTCAGCTGAGGGTATAATGTTGAATCAGATAGAACCACTGCATAATTTTGGCCTTGGCAACATATCTGGAAGACTAAGATTCCTTATGAAGTTGCGCCTTTTACTTGGCTTCTAGCTAAAGAAGCTATCCTGATTCGTGACAATTTGATTAAGAGGAAGATATCACTATGCTCAAGATGTTTCTTATGTGAAAAGGAAGCCGTGACAGTAAATCACTTGTTCCTACACTGTAGTATCACAGATCAGCCATGAAGATTTTCATCAATCTTAGGGGCATAGCATGGGCAATGCCAAGCAAGATTGCTGACACCCTTTTTAGCTGGGAGGAAGCTGGAACTGGAGCAAGAAACATGGACCGATGGAGGATCATCCCTTTATATATATGGTGGACAATTAGGTAAGAAAGAAATGATAGTTGTTTTGAGGATAGGTGCAATTCAGTACAAAAGACTAATCTAAATTATATTTTGTTATTTTGCTTTTTGTGTACTAAATCGTACTCTGGGGATACAGAATCAATCCAAGATGTCCTAGTTTCCATTTAAGTCTGATAAATTTTTGGTATCATCTGTATATAATCTCACTCTTGTAGATATGGTTTTCCAGTACTACCTAAATACTGGCTTGAATACAAAATGTTACCTGACAAAAACAAAAACTATATTTGCCTAAAATGATGCCATTACTTTTCTCCATGCAAGATACTGTGTTCTATCGGTGGTGACATCTGGTTTATAATGATGTCCAAATTCTTATTATAGGAAAGGATCCTCCTGGATCGGGATAGAGTGGTGGCAAAATCATGGTATAATGAAGAAAGAAATAGGTGGGAGATGGATCCTGTCGCTGTTCCTTATGCTGTGTCCAAGAAGCTTCTCGAGAGTGCTAGAATCAGACATGACTGGGCTGCGATGTATGTTATGTTGAAGGGAGATGATAAAGAATATTATGTTGATATCAAGGTATGATCCTGTATCTGCACATTGATTTCTCTTTCTGATGTAAATGTGGCATTTATTTTTAACCTCATTATTTTTATTTCAGGAATATGATATGATCTATGAAAATTTTGGAGGTTTTGATGCCTTGTACCTGAGAATGCTTGCTTCAGGTATCCCAACTGCGGTTCAGCTGATGTGGATTCCTTTCTCAGAGCTGAACTTCCGTCAACAGTTTCTCTTGGTCACAAGACTCTGTCATCAATGTCTAAATGGATTGTGGTCTCTAAAATTTGTTTCAAGAGGAAGAGACTGGATTTTGGAGAAAGTCAGAAACATAAATGATGACATTATGATGATGATTGTTTTCCCTACTGTGGAATTTGTCATCCCTTATCGGGTATTTATCATAGCCTGCAGTTTGACCCTGGTTTATTGTTTAATCTTCCTCCTTTTCAACGGTGTTTTCAGAGCAGTCTCTTGCTGTTGTGGTGTAGGTGAGGATACGGCTGGGTATGGCATGGCCAGAGTATTTCGATCAAACTGTTGGCGCAACGTGGTACTTGAAGTGGCAATCTGAGGCTGAAATAAGTTTCAAGTCAAGAAAAAGAGATGATTTTCAGTGGTATCTCTGGTTTTTGATTAGAACTGCAGTATATGGCTATGTATTGTATCATGTGATACGCTTTATGAAGAGGAAAATTCCACGACTTCTTGGTTATGGACCTTTAAGGAGGAATCCCAACTTACGGAAGCTGCAGAGAGTGGTATAGTTACCTCCTCGACTCAGTTATGTATTTATTGTCTGGACAGCTTTTTGTTTGTTTATGCCGTAATGCGTAGCATTCTCTAGTAAAGTGGGTCATAGCTTTTTTACTAAGATGTCATAGGTTACTCTCCTACTCCAGTTTATGTGACTGTTTTTTTTAGTATGTTTAGAAAGTATGTCCACTTGCTAAATATGGAAACAGATTGACTTTAAGTTCTTCATTTTGCCTTTGATGAAAATCTTTTATTGCCACACACATTATAGCATGTTTACGACCTCAAGTCTTGGAAGTACTATAGCCATAATATAGCATATTTAATACTACAAGTTTCAAAAGTCTTCATATCTTTCTAATTAGGGCGACATAAAATGGAACAGAGGGAATAATATCTTTACTACAAAGACTTCCTTTTGTTTCTCAGCTGTCCATTCTCTCTCCAAACATCATGCTGTCTATGCTTTTTGTTCTATTATTAGCTCTTTTATTTCAGTGGTTCTTTGCAAAAACTTGTGACACTCTTTAATTAGTATGTAGATGGATACACATGTTTACGAAGCTTTTATCAAGGGATTTTGCTTGACCTTTCATCATTGGATGTTACTTAGATGTAATTGACTCTTGAGTTTATTGATAAAATGTTCTTATAAGTCATCCAAGGGTATGACCTTGTCAACGAAGTAGGTTGAGAACCATGAGGTTTCGAACGGAGACAATTGTCACGACCCGGATCTAGGGTCTAGGAGTGACATGGCAAATGGAAACTCGAGAGTCCCCAAATAAGCCTCGAAGTATCCATATTCACATCATCGGTTTGGAAATGTATACAAATAGTAAACACATAGTTCTAAGGGACGGGAAAGTAGACCTCACGCTATGGAGATATCATAGGGAAAAAGATTAACATGGATTCACATACACGTAGCACATAAAGACTAAGGGGCGGGTAAGTATGACTCACTCTATGGGGGTAGTACGGGACTTAGGATCTTTATGACTCACTCTATAGGGGTAGTACGGGACTTAGGATCTTTCTCATCATAACATGAAACACATCATAATACTCGTAATCAACCCACATAATGATATCCAATTTATGGCCATATCCATAATCAAAATCCCCAAATACAACACTTAGCATATAAACGTACAAGCGTCTACAAGATGTCCAACAGTGCCTCTAGCCATAAGATAGGACGGGGGCCAAGACATGTCCCGGGCTCACCCTCAAAGTAAATAACACAAACGGAAGCAACATAGATAGATGAATGGTGGCTTGTCCTTGGAAGATAGGACTCAGCACAACAAGCAAAACTTGAGATCCAAGCTAGACGTCGTACAGTGGATGAACGTACTCCTCGGTCCCTACATGGTGAGATCATGTAGGCAAAAGTATGCGTTAGTACGTTTGAATGTACTAAGTATGCGGGCATTGCAATGCACATGACTTACCAAACTTGCACTCCATGTTAGATGACAAGGGCACATAATACAGGAAGAAGTATATATCCAAAGAAGAGTAATATAACAATATGCCATGAAATTCATGATGCATGAAGTGCAATGATGCTCATATATAGTGGGGATGTGACTTCAACCGACAAGAGTAAGACCACACGAGCTATTACTTGAAATCTCAATGAAATCCCCTCACCGATAAACAGGCGGTCTACTTGCCAAAGGTAAATCATACTTCACCTTACGGGCAACCCCATTTAGGATAGAATTTCTACAATATATATTTTTTTTATTTGCACCGGGTGTCCGAGTCTCTTAGAGCCCCGACTAATCCCGGGGGTGCACAGGCCTTCGGCAAGGAGTTTCCCGCAAGTGCACCACGGTTAATTCAGATTTTACCCAGTCCGATGGCCCGCAGAAATTGTTTGCACCCAGTGGGTTTCGATCTTGAGACCTTGAAAGGGAGCAAACCCCAAGGCTCAAGTCTATTATCACCAGGCCAACCCCTGAGGGTTTATCATACTTCACCTTACGGGCAACCCCATTTCGTATGAAGCAACTTTCCTTGCGGGCAACCCCATTTTAGATAGGATTTTCATATACATATACCTATGATTGGCTCATAGTTCAAGGAAAGGGAGAGGGCCCCTAATCCATTGGTGCTAAGTCAAACATCCCACATGAATACTTATAGATATACATGCTTTCAAAAGAGGCAATAGTCCCTTTAGATCATTTCAATGCACATTTAGGTTCAAAAGCCAAACATATTTCTCATACATTCATAATTAAGCTTAAAAGCCATCATAGTTCATAATCATGATATTCATGCATAGGAATAACTCATTGCATATACAAGATGGTGCAAGCACCCAAAATACTCAAAGAGCCATAATCATAGACATTTATGTGATCACATTCTTGTCATAACCATAATCTTATTAAAATCATTTACATAAACATAATTGGGCTTAACCCACATCATAATTTTCATAAAATCCAATGCTCATGAATGCATATGCCATGGATGATGTGAGAATAACATGGGTAATATAGATTCAATCTTAAATCAACAATTCAATATGAAATTCAAGTAAATTCATAAGTAAAATCAACATTCAAATCACAATCTAGATTACCCATACTTAAATCAAACTTTGAAGTGACAATGCATATTCAAATCTTCATAATACTCAAGTAATTCAACATATTAGGGCTTAAATCAACTTAAAATCCATAATAAAGCGTAGCGCATATTTCAATTGAATTTAATGAGCAATAATATTGAAAACCCATATTTAAAGTAAAGCTAAAATTCATGAAAATCACTTGGAAAGAGTTTGGGTCTTCTTGGTTGGAAGGGACCAAGAATCAAAACCCACATACCTTAGCTAATAGAGAAGATTCAAGAGGAAGTTGGAAGAAATTTGATGGAGAGACCCTTTTCCTTAAGCGTCAAGACAATCCTTCAATGTTCACCTTAAGAGAGTTCTTAAGAGAGAGTTTGAAATAATTCTAAGTGTAAGGATGAATTTGAATGAGAGGAATAGAGTTTAGGTCATCTGGAGGTCTTAAGATAGCATAGGAAGTCATAAAAGACCTCTAGGAGAAGCCACAATTACAAAAAAAACTATTAATGAAGCAAAAATTATATTTCTTGCCAGGGGTCCGTGAAACCATCTCGTAATACCTCACTTAGCCAGTTTTCCTAAAACATTGCACAAACGGGCTTTACAAAACAGGCATTACTTCTTGAGCCGAACTCGGGATGAGGTGAAAATGGATGCGTTGGAAAAATAATTCAAAGAGCTTCAATTTGATAGATCGTTGGCCACCCAGTTCGTTTTGTGCTAAGAGATATGACCATTTAAAGTTGACCCTTCTATCGGTACTTGTAAAAAACTTAGCCAATGGAATTCCTTCGAACTTGGTTTGATGTAGGAGACCGGTGATGACCTTAATACAACATAAATAAGCTTGAATTGAGGGCTTGAAAGTGAACTCAGCTTGAGCTGAAGATTCCATACTTAGAAAAATTTGACGCCAACATCCATACGGAGGGTTTCACGGGCCGTACCAAACCAAACGGTCCATGTACTCTTCTGTCCCACTTCACTTAGAAAATTCTCCACGACAAAGTTCTAGTGATCCAATACTTCGAAAAATTCCACTCCGGCATCTATACGGGGGACCTCATGGACCGTGAAGCACCAAACGGTCCATGAGAGGGGCCGTACCACATCCCTTAAAACTGTGGAGTCTCAAACCCAAGGCTACCATATGGTCCACCACACGGTCCGTATGGTCTCACACGGTTCGTGTGGGGTCCAAGTGTGGTATGCCTTTGGTCTTAAACTCCACACCAAGGCCCTCACACCCCACATAAGGCCAAGGGCCACTCCAAGGAGGCTCCACATGGTCCGTATAGCCTCACACGGACGTGAAGGCTTCCATGGAGCATCACCTTGGTCCAAAACTTTCCGGATCCAAATTTCCAAGCTCCATTGAGGTTGTACCAAGTCCGTGTTCTTACAACAATATATACGTACATGTTTACAAAGCTTTATCAAGGATCTTATTTGATCTTTCATCATTGGATGTAGTTGAAGCTTGAATTTATTTATAAATTGTGTTCATAATTCTTCCAAGGGTGTGACCTTGTGGTCAATGAATTGGGGTAAGAACCATAAGGTCTCTTACGGAGGCAAAAATGCTAGGTGATCTCTTCCCATTTTCCAAGCCTTAGTGGACAGAGTTGCCCGGTACCTGTGCTGGTGGGCCTTGCGGGTATCCGATGTAATTAGTCGAGGTGTGCTGGAATTGGCTCGGACTCCGCTTGGACTCCACAGTTGCAAAGAAAATGTTAATTCAAAATTTCAGGCTCTAATATGAAGAAAAACCTAGTTCATACCAGTGAATTATGCTGATATCTGGAGTGCTGAGGATCTTGTGTGATGTTATCTCTGTTGTCACCTCTTTACAGGTGTATATCATCTTCTTCACACTTGTTTAAGTATTCTTTTTTTTTTTCTTGTTGTTAACATATAAAAAGGAAAAGATAAAAGCTGGTAAAGTTTGGGATCTTTTGTTTAGGTGATAGGATAAGAGCCAATTAGTCGAATTATTGAAATATAAGAATTGTATTATGGATGCATGCAATGTGGTGGTGGGACAAATAGGAATTTTGATAAAAGGTTTCCATACACATTTTTATGCACTTGATCAAGGGTGAAATAGAAGTGACATTGATCTTCTGGAGAGGATAATTTAATTAAGTAGCAAATACTAAGGGCCTTTGTTTGGCTTATCAAAATCGTTTCTGATTGTTAAAATTGATCTTTAGGGAATTGATTAAAATAGTTAATTTTGTTACTCTAATGAAACTAAAAGTTGAAAATGACAGAAAATATGCTGGATTACGTTAGCTCCCTACTTAGCTTATTGTGAACAGACTTATTTTCTTTTGTATGTGTTGTAAACTGCGTAATGTTGGTTCTAATTTTTCATAAGATTAACCACACTTTAAGGAAAAATAAAATAGCCTGGTTGAAGTAATCTTTAGCTATTAGCTCTAAATCGATCTTTGGAATAGTGTCCAAGGAAACTCATGAAATGTGAGTGTAAATCAAGCAGGTCATGAATAAGTACTTTAGAAAAATTAATTGTCAAACTATATGCAAGTATAATTGAAGATCCGATTCCAAAGCTATCATAAATCATTGAAGTATGAAGAAAATAAATATTTTAAACTAGTTAACAAAACGTTCGTTCAAATAAGATAAATCAAAACCGAAAAACATTCAGTGTGTGAAAGCAACGGAGTAAGGGGAAGTAATTTAGGGACATATTAGCAATATTCATTGGTTTTTATCCTGGAGGGGGGAGGTCTGCATCGATGTTGATATAAACATGATATTCAGCTTCCAGTCAAATCAACTAACGGTAAATGTGAGGCTAGTGTGACACATATTATCTGCATGTGGAGGGTAATGCAATGTGTCCATAAGGCTTAAGCTATCACGCCACCCTAGTCCTATGGTTGACATTTATATTATTCTTTTTCCTTTTGATCCATTTATATTGATATTTTTCTTCATCCTCAGGATCTGTCTACTACTGAATATTATGAAACTTTTGGTTTCTATATTTCATGACATATTTTTTCCACTGCTGATGTACTTCATTAACTCCTCTGAAATTTCTGAAAAATATATGCTCCAGATATTTCTACCGTGTGTCCTTTCTGTAGTGTGAGGATTCATCATAGGAGCACAATGGAAGAAAATGATATGTATAGGCAATACATATTGCTTGAGAATATGTTTTAGACATTAGCACTTTTGCGGTAGCCTTTGATGCTTTCTAGGAGTGGTTTAACTTTTTCAGAAATTTATACGTTTTGAAAATATACAATCTAGTATTTCTAATATACATTTACGTAATATTGGCATGAGATAATTTAAATGGAGTAACGTAGTAAGTTAGGATTCATATAGACGACCCAACTTGTTTCGGACTGAGGTGTACTGATGTCCTTTTTGCATTATTTGTTATCCTTCCAAATTGGGTATTGGCTCTGGTCTTCTGGGGCATTCTACAAGGAACTTGTGCTGCATCGTTATCTCTAAATCTCATTACTGTTAAGTTCTTTTGGAATCTCAAGAAGACGCTTTTAAAATTGAAAACGTGTAACAGGTTTCTAGAATCACTATAAGACAGAATGGGGGTACAACTCACCCATATATCAAGAACGTCTTGATAAGTGGTAGTCTAATCAAACTCATCTCTTTGCTTTTCTGCAAAAGGTTTTACAATTCAGGACAATTTTTGTCCAAGGCCAATTTCCTTGAAGGATTGTATGCCGTCAACTTATATGTTTTTGCATGAATCATTGCTAGATTACAACTTACAAGTAATTGTTACTTCTTGCAATAATTTCAAGTAAGTCAAGTATATGCATAATAATTGTTATAATTTGCTGCAGAAAGCATATTTTAGATTTCGGAATAGGAGAATAAAGCAAAAGAAGAAGGCTGGTGTTGATCCAATCAGTACTGCTTTTGATCAGATGAAGGTTTGCACTTTTGTTCTTTAACTATGGCAATGCCTTGTTATATTTGCTTCTCGTGATCAATCTTCTTTTTTTCTCTGCTTACCAGAGGGTGAAGAATCCACCTATACGTTTGAAGGACTTTGCAAGCATTGAATCTATGAGAGAAGAAATTAATGAGGTTGTGGCATTTCTACAAAACCCTCGCGCTTTTCAAGAAATGGGAGCTCGTGCCCCTCGGGTATGTTACTCCAAGTGGTGTTTGAGAATTTCTTAGTTTAAGATGGTGGTGAATTTGTTTTTTTCCAAGAGATTTGCTTCCTTACTAGTGCATTTATGTGTGTAGATCTTTGTGACTATAAAAGACACTTCTAGTATGTGCCTTTTACTTAACAGTTATACATTCATAGACTAATGTATTTAGGGCCTTCACTTTCCTATGAAGAACTCAGTCATATGGTTTTTTAAATATCTTACGCAGAGCTAAGTCCAATAAACGATAAACCTGTGAGAAAGAATGATGTTGAGGAGAAACTATTTCTGGTTTAATGCATGCTGATGTTTAAAATGAAGGTTATGGTCTCCTCAACAATAATCATAATCTCTCTGGTCCTACAAGAAGGGTCCTTACTCTGTGGAAGTCAATTTGTGTATTCACTTGAGTTCAATGACTTTTCTATATGCAGAGTCAAAGTAGCTCTGGTAGCTTGACATCAAATTAGATGCTCTAGATCTCCGATATATCACCTTTAGACTCCAATTGACCCTTTTATGTCCTCATGTATTGTGTTAGTTTTATCTTTTGGTGAGCTTTTATTTCTGATACTGGTGCAATTAGATTCAGCATCTGCCTAATAATGAAAGGAGTATAAACCACACCAACTTGGAAAGGCTTGTTTAACAATGCATAGTCGTAATGCAAAATGTGTGCACAGTCATATATGTCAATAACCTTCCATGAAATTAGTGAAACAAACATTTTTGGTACCATAACAAGCATTCTTTATGACATATGGCCAATCTACTGTATGATTAACAATGGTTCTTGTAAATGTTTACCACTGCTACACCATATCACTTTATGGAATGTGTTGATATAATTACCAAAGCGTCATCGCTATCCAAAAAAAAAGCAGCAATAGTTGTGTGTGTGTGGGTGAGTTTATGTGCATAACCACAACAATGTAGAGCTAAAATGATGCTTTATGCTTGCACTAAGCTCTATTTCATGTGTGATATGGCAGGGGGTTCTTATCGTGGGGGAGAGAGGAACTGGAAAGACAACCCTAGCTCTGGCAATTGCAGCAGAAGCTAAGGTGCCACTTGTTGAAGTTAAAGCCCAGCAGTTAGAGGCTGGTTTGTGGGTTGGCCAAAGTGCATCAAATGTTAGAGAGCTGTTTCAAACAGCACGTGATCTGGTCTGTGGTTTCTTTGTGTATTGTATTGCCTCTCCTTACAATTTCCAATACCTAGTTATGATATAATCTGCATCTTCTTGTCATTCTGAGATCTAAAGTAAAAAAAAGAAGAAAAGGGTCTTGATGGAATTGGCTGTCGATATAGCATGGAAATGGATGAAGACATATTTCTCTTTGCATGCACCGATAAAAGTTGCTAGGTTTGTTTGCGTGCTTGTTTTTGTGGAAAGCAAACCAGTAAACCATGCTTATCTTGGACTGCGGCTCTTAATTAACTTTATGTAAGACGGGTAATAAGAATTATTTTTTTGTTGGTAAAGTAATTAAAAGATATTAGTAAGCATCAAGAAGATGCAAAGTTACAAAAGCACAGTGTGCAAGAAAGCTGCTCCAAACAGATAAATATTGCGCTAACTTGGCAAAACCTGAGAAACAGTCAAAAGGGAACCCTACTACTCTGCTATACTAGAGATAGGGAACTAACAAACTCCCAAAAATTGTTCACACTGTTTGCATTGGCAAAAAAGTGCCAGCTAAATAAACTGACTAGACATTTTGCTTTAAGAGTGAAGAAAGAGGTTGAAATTCCATTATAACATCCATTGTTTTTCTCCTTCCATACACTCCAAAAAATGCTGGGATCATTCTCCAGATCGTTCTAATGGATTTGTCAACTTTCCACAATATGATGCAGCTGGCATAAGCATCCTTGATATTGTAGGGCATTAACCATTGTAGGCGAAGCATAGAGTAGAAAGAATACCATAGGCTTGCTGCAGGGCAGTGCAAAAAAAGGTGATTAAAGCTTTCATTGGTCTGCTTGCCATGACACATCTGTCAATGAGGATTACACCTCTTATCCTAAGGTTGTCTTGTGTGAGGCATGCTTCCTTCAGGTCTGTCCAAGTGAAACAAGTAACTCTGAGGGATTGCCTTGTTTTCCAGACATGTTTCCAAGGCCTACTTAGTAGAATGTCATTCTGGGAACTCATATTTTTATAGCATTCTTTTACAGTGTAGATCTTCTCCTTAGAATTATACCAAGGAATCTTATCTTGATCTTCAACAACCAGTGTAGTGGTAATAAGAAATTTTGCAAAAGCTTACCTGTAAAACTGTTTGTGACTTAATGTTATGATCTTTTCTTGACTGACTGAGTCTTTCACAAATAACTTGAGAAGTCAACAATACTAGAGGAATAATTTACAGTATCATGTCAAGGAACACATCTGGTACATTTTTCAGAGCTGTTTTCTGTAGTGATATCTGCTTACTTTATTATCCTCTTCAGGCTCCTGTAATCATATTTGTGGAGGATTTTGATCTCTTTGCTGGAGTCAGAGGGAAGTTTATCCACACTAAAAAGCAGGATCACGAAGCCTTCATCAATCAACTTTTGGTGGAGCTTGACGGGTAAATGAATTCTCATGATTTTTAACAAATTTAGGTATTGCAGCAACAGAAAAACATCGTCTTGATTTAAATAATTCATCAGGAAGATGGCCTTGTATACCTATTGTTGTGTTACCCAACTCATCTTCTATAATAGTTATGTCTGTGTTTGATGTGGAAAAGGAGAAGGTAGGCTGATATCAGGACCCGGGGTTTTGATTCAGTGGTAAGGACACAAGATTGGATGTGTGGATAGAGCACATGTCATCTTGACATAGAGCCCCATAATTAAGTGGGAGCAGTGTAGAGGGAAGGCCATACTTCCTCGAGTTGCGAACTTGTGGGTCAACTGATGTTGATTGGTTGTTCAGGGGATTTCTCAGTTCTCAAAAGGAAAAAAAAAGTGCTGACATGGTTTACTAGCTTTTAATTATATCATAAAGTACACTTGTTGATTTTGTAATTATTCTAAATTTCAGTTTTATCTTCTTGTACATTGTTTAGTTGTGTCTACCATCTCATTTATTTAAAGCTTAATATATGAAGATGTTCAATTTGCTCATATTAGGCTCAGCATATACTTTCTCATGTGCAAACCTATTTTTTCATTTAAGTCAAGAATGTAGGGATATTTTGTTGATGGGTGGTGGTGGGACTCGAACATAGGACCTCTGTCACTTTGATATCATATTGAGTTGTGTACCATTTTATCTAAAGTTTTAAGCAAGTTAATCATTTTAGGTTTGCAACATACATCTGCAATGAGGTATGTCCGTTCTCTCAGGTGAATATCATTGGCAGTTTCATACCAAAAAGTTAGATGGCATTCAAATTTTGTGTTCCAAGTGAACAACCTAAATGACAAACAAAGCCATGCCTAGTAAGAGTAATATTAGTACAATTACTCATTTAGCTATGGAAAATTCTCCATTGAATTTCCTTGAAATGAATTGTAATAATAAGTAAATGTTCTGATTCCTAGAAAAATGTTCTTACATTGGTCATTACTACTGTTGAGACATTAGATCCTATTAAGACATAACGTTCTGTTTTTTCCTTCATCGTCATCCTGCTTTTATGTCTTACTTATTTCTTTGTGCTGGTGAAATGCATTATCCATCACTATTGGATGTATTAATGCGCTAATGCAGTCAGTTTATACCTCAGTTCTCACATAGTTTAATAGTATTGTCTGTAGTTCCTCACCTCATGAACTGATTTCTGATTGTATTAAGTACAAGGTTTTTTTCTTAATCTGTTATTACAGCTAGACCTATCTCTAATGTTGGGTTACTCGATGTTAGACCGCAGTGTTATGGTCCATGCTCCAGATGTTTATTCCTGTGCATGTGTGGGTGGAAGAGTTGAGAGTCCCACGATAGTTAAAGCTGTTGAATTTTAGGTGTAACCTCAACTGGCATGTAAAGACCCAAACTTTGAGAATGCACATCTAGACACATCAAGTTGGTTGAAGTTGGCCCCGTGTTAGTGGTTCTTTACTTGCCAGTTAAGGTGTCTATCCATGTGTTATGCCTTGTAGTTTCTTTACACGATCTTGGACAATTTTCACCACATGAGATAGCTTTTGGTGTCGAGTTAGTCACGAAGTTTACTCTGTTGAACCTTCCATGTTGATAAATTAGTATCAGGAAATTTGTTTTGCTTTGTACAATATTCAAAATAGGGATGGGGAGAATAGAATTTATAAGTCGGAACATTTTCTTTGGGTTGTTGAAGGAGAAAGTTAGTGAAAATGACAATGAATTTAGCCTAGCCTTGATTGGCAAGAGTTTGTGGGCCAAATTAAAAGTTTTTTTTGTTTCCTTTCTCTATTAGGAATTGCTTTCTAGTTTGTGGCCCCAAAAGAGAATCATTTACCTTTCTCAATTCATTGACTTTTGCTTGCAGCAACCATAATTTAGGTCTTAGAAAGTGTACTATCTGAAACATTACTTTTAAATGGATGGATTTCTTCAGGCATTTATAATCATTCTGAAAGATGGGAAGATTAATGTAGTTTATATTTTGGAAAATCAGGAAAATCAATATTCCTATATTAGTAAATTCATGGTCTTGTTGGTGCTCAGAGGATCTGTATTGTTGCGAAAACCTATTCAAGTATCTGCAGAACCTGCAAGCCTGCAAATACTTATTAAAAGGGTTGAAGATTTTCCTGATACTCTACCTCATTTGTAATTATGAAACCTGTAACTTGGTGTGGCAGGTTTCTGATTTTCTGGAAATAGAATACAAGTTGTTAAATTCCAAATAAAAAAAAATAAAAAACCCCGCAAGCCTGCAAGTGGTGTCACTTATGATTTAAGGAATGACAGTTTGCTTACACCAGCAGGAAATTAACTTGTCACACTTGACTTTGCTTAAGGACAAATTGATTTTGGTCTCCTCTTTGTTGTAGTACTCCTCTGTCCCAATTTGTCACACTTGACTTTGCTTAAGGACAAATTGATTTTGGTCTCCTCTTTGTTGTAGTACTCCCCTGTCCCAATCGATGTGTCATACTTTCTTTTTTAGTCTGTGTTGGCTTTAAACTTCTCATTTATCCTCAATGAGAAAATATATAACCACACAAGTATCTATAGTTTGTTTTAGACAAGAAATGTCAGAAGTCCTCGTTTCTTTGTTAAGCTCTGTCCCAGTCAAACACCCTAATGACAAAGGTTTTCTTTAGATCATATATCCAAAACGTTTATGTTGCAAGCAAGGACATCAGTTTTGTGGTGGATCTTATTCTTCTAAAGGATTCTTACATATTATAGACTCTACCTAGGACATACTTCGTGTCATTATTACTTGTAATTGGTCAAAGTACCATCTAAGTTGACTGAAATAATTTCATCTGCATGTTTAGTTTCTTATGTTCTCTTGTACCATCTCATGTTGCAGGTTTGAAAAACAGGATGGAGTGGTCTTGATGGCTACTACTAGAAATCTCAAGCAAATTGATGAGGCGTTGCAGCGTCCTGGTCGTATGGATAGGATCTTCCGTCTTCAGCGGCCTACTCAAGCCGAAAGAGAAAAGATACTTAGGGTAGCTGCAAACGGAAATATGGACGAAGAGCTCATAGATTTTGTAGATTGGAGAAAGGTACGCTTATTTGGTCTCTCATCTGTTGACTCGACCCCTGTTGAGTTCACCAGTTCTCATTCTCGTCAGAGTATCATATAGGCCCTTCAAGTTTATTGAACTGAAGAGAAGCTCAGATTACTTAACTCTGAAAGCAGTTCTTAAACAGTACCTTTCTAATTTGAGAAGTTTCTTGATCATATGCGCATAGAGAATCAACCTAGATCATGCATGGTGATGCTTAATTTTTCATGTATATGAAGTTCTCGACTTGGATTCCTGATTACCTGAACTAGAAATGATTTAAGATTTTGTGGAAGTGTCTCAGCACCCTTCGGGATGGCCACTGGTTTAGGCGTGGGGCTTCCATGTTGGAGGTCTCAAGTTAAAAACCCCTTGCCAGCGAAAGCAAGGGGTTTGCCTTCTGGGTCAAGCTCATCGCACCGGGCTTGCCTAGTGCAGGTTACCTCTCCTATGTGGTTTGCTAGCTATTGCATAGGAGCGGGGGTTTACCCTTTGCACACCCAAAGGGTGGTGGCTGCGGGTCCCCCTTGTCATAAAAAAAGCAACAGTGTAATCTATATGGCAGTTCTTCGTGATTTTCATTACATATTACAGGGTCACAAGTTAGTGTTTCTTTGCAAATCTTATGTTAATATTGCCTTGCTTTCTTCTTCTGTTTTTAACTGGTTTAGAAGTGATTGTTATTAGATGTTAAATGCAGCACAGAAGAGCTTTGTCAAATTTAGTACTTATCTTTTCTTAAAACTGCTACTTTCGCCTAACAGGTTGCAGAGAAAACAGCTCTTTTACGTCCAAGTGAACTAAAACTTGTGCCCGTGGCTTTGGAAGGCAGTGCCTTTAGAAGCAAATTCCTGGACATAGATGAGCTTATGACCTACTGCAGCTGGTTTGCGGTAATTACTACCAATGCTAAAATACTACAATGTTTCTTTGAGAAAGGTAGCATTTGTATGCATTGACTAAAACCAGTACAGGGTTGCATTGAGAACCATAATTACAACTTATCCACAAAACAGGATATCTAAATATAAAGTCTAACAAGAGCCAAGGATCTCAATAATTTACTCAGCATCCTCGACGTACATATGTTTACACCAGAAACAAAAAAGCCTAATACAGTTCGGTTTTATCTTCTGAAGTTCACAAATTTTGCTCTCAAACATCCAGCATTTCTCTCTCCAGACTTCCCACCAGATAGAACGCTGGCTGTCCTCCATCTATCTCTGTCTGAAGCTTCCAAACCTATTTCTTCTCAGCTGTAAAGAAGCTGAGTGATTCTATTAGGCATTGTCCAAACAACATCCCTTGGCTGATATAAATCCTCCAAAGTTGAGCTGTTGTCCTGCATTGTAAAAACAGATGGCTGACTGTCTCAACCTTTCTCCACACAAATAGCATCTGGAGCACATAGATAACTTCCTCTTCTTGAGATTTTCTTGTGTCAGGACTGCTTCTCTTGCCAGTAACCAGGTTAAACATGGCACCTTGAAGGGGATTTTTGTTTTCCAGTTTTGTTTCCATGGCCGTTGTGGTGTCTGCTGTCCACCTTGGTCCAAAAACTTGTATGCTGAGTTACCTTAAACATGCCTTTGCTATCTTTGCTTTACCAAAGTCTATCAGCCTCATCCTTTGTCCCTTTGAATTCTTCCAAAGCTCCGAAAAATTCTTTCTCAGTTTCAATTTCCCGGTCAATAAAATTGCTTCTAAATTGGATGCTCCATCCTTATTGTGTCCAACTATCAGCTATACTCATTTGTTGATGTACTGCTAAAACATACATCTCGGGTAAAAGGTTCTTTAAACTATTTATCCTCCCAAAAGGAGGTCTTACTTCCATTGCTTACCCTCACAGTTGTGTCATTCCCCGAAACAGGCCAAAAGATTCTGATAGACCTCCATAGACTTACACCATAAGGTGTAGATACCTCATTTTTCGTCCATGTATTCTCCTCTCTCTATATTTGGCTTTAATTAATTTGCCCCAGTATGCTTGAGGCTCTTTCTCCATAACTACTTCAATCTGAGTGCCTAACTTTGCATTTTCAGATTTCTTATTCCTAAACCCCCTTGTTTCTTTTCCCAAAGAACCTTGTTCCTTTGACCAAGTGCTGAACAGTAGATTCATTTTCCTTAATCCCTTTCCAGAGACAATCTCCCCTAATCTTGTCTAAACTTTGTATTATTACATCAGGGATGGGAAAAATAGACATCATGTAGGTTGGGAGAGCATCCAAGACAGAATTGATGAGAGTGACTCTGCCACCTAAAGAGATATACTGGGATTTCCATCTAGTTAGCTTCTTTTCACACTTTTCAATCACTGAAATCCAAATACTCATGGCCTTTGACTTGGCACCTAGAGGCACACCCAGGTACTTAGTAGGCAAGGAACCTGCTTCCCCTCCCCAAATCCCCGACAACTCCAGCATATTAGAAACGTTATTGATTGGGAACAACTTGCTCTTCCTACCATTGATATGGAGTCCAGAAACTCCTCAAAAGGCACTGAAATTGATCTCAGGATTATTAGTTGCCCTTCCACAGCATCACAGAAAATTGAAGTATCATAAGCATGTTGGAGATGTGTGACCTCAATGTTGGCATTTGAACTTAGGGATTGGTTTGTTACTACCTCAAAACCTCTTAGATATTTATTATTCCTATCCACCTTTATCATGTAATTTAGACCCTCCATGACTATGATAAAAAGAAAAGGGGACAGAGGATCCCCTTTCCCCCCGGGAAGAAACCTTCAGGTGATCCAGAGATGATTAGAATTGAGAATCTTACAGTGGAGATGGCGTATCTTATCCAATGAGTCTACTTCATTCCAAAACCCATACTTGAGAGCATTTTCAACAAACAGCTTATCAACACCATTTTTTGAGCATCTACCAGCTTATCAACAACTCTCTTTAGTTTTTCTGTAGCACCTTTGATAGCAGCTTGTAAACACTGCTTATGGGGCTGATAGGTCTGAAATCTCAGTTCCTTGGCTCCATTCTTCTACGGAATCAAGGCAATGTATGTGGCGTTGAAACTTTTCTCAAAGATACCAGAGAGTGAAGTTCTTGAGACATTCCATGACACCCTTTTTCACTACATCCCAGCATTTGATATAGAACCCCATTGTAAAGCCATCAGGATCAGGAGCTTTGTCCATTGCACACATCTTCTACATGAAAACACTTCTTGTTCCTCAAATGCCCCTCGAAGAGCTTCTCTTTCCTCCTCAGTGATCACTTGACAATTGATTAAGTTAATTGAGGGTCTCCAGCCTATTTTTTCTGAATATAACTTCTGATAGATTTCAATAATTTCCCCTCTGATTCTCACTGGATCCATTACAGGTTCATATTCAATCATCGGTTGGTCAATATTATTGTTTCTTTCATGTGCATTGGTCACTTTATGGAAATATTTGGTAGTTCTATCCCCTCTTTCAGCCAAAGTACCCTTGATTCGTCTCCATGCTACTTCATTTTAAGTACTCTTCATACTCCATTTGAAGAGATGCCTTCAAAGCTTCCTCTGATTCTGTTAGTCCTGTTCTCCATTACTGTATCTAGAATGGCTAACTCGCTCGATATTGGACTTTGTGCATTCTTAGATTTCAAGCTTGTGTTGCTCCATTCCTTCAGTAGAATGGCTAACTCTCGATTTGGACCTTGTGCATTTTAGGTTTTCAAAGCTTGTGTTGTTCCACTTTTTGAGAAAAGTAGTGTCTATCTCGGAGAACCAGTTCGGATTCATGCCGGGACAATCAACTAGTGAAGCAATCCACCTAATTTGGAGATTAGTGGAGAAATATAGCGAGAGAAGGAGGGACCTTCATATGGTGTTCATTGACCTTGAAAAGGCTTATGACAAAGTTTCGAGGGATGTCCTATCGAGATGTCTAGAGGCGAAAAGGGTTGCAATGGTGTACATTAGGGTGATAAAGGATATGTATGCCGGAGCCAAAGCTCGGTGAGAGCAGTAGGATGGGACACAGAGTATTTTCCTGTTGAGATGAGACTCTATCAAGGATCTATGTTGAGTCCTTTCCTTTTGCTTTAGTAATAGATGAGCTGACACGACCTATCTAGGAGGGGGTCCCATGGTATATGTTATGTGCAGATGACCTAGTATTGATTGTTGAGACTCCGGCTAAAGTCAATGATAGATTTGAGGTTTGGAGAGATACTCTGGAATCCAGAGGGTTCAAATTGTGCAGAACCAAAGCAGAATACTTGGAGTGTAAATTTAGTGTTGCTAGACATGTAGTAGACATTGAAGTGAAGCTTGCCACTCAACCTATTCCAAGGAGAGAAAGCTTTAAGTATCTTGGATCTATCATCCAGAGTAGTGGCGATATCGATGATGATGTCGCACATCGTATTGGGGCAGCATGGACAAAATGGAGGCTTGCCTCTGGAGTATTGTGTGATAAAAAGTTACCATTAAAGCTTAAAGACAAGTTTTACAAAATGGTGGTTAGACCATCTTTGTTGTAGGGGGTGGAGTATTAGCCAATAAAGACTCACATGTTCAGAAGATGCAGGTCGCGAAGATGAGGATGTTGAGATGGATGTGTGGACATACCAGAAGTGACAGGATTAGGAATGAGACCATTCGGGAGAAGCTAGAGGTGGCCTCTGTGGCTGACAATATGAGGGAAGCGACACTGCGTTGGTTTGGACATGTGCAGAGAAGGAGTACCGATGCTCCTGTTAGGAGGTGCGAGAGGTTGGACTTATGGGTTACACGGAGGGGTAGAAGTTGACCGAAGAAGTATTGGGGGGAGGTGATTAGACAAGATATTGCGAAACTTGATTTCACCGAGGACGTGACCTTAGATAGGAAGGAGTGGAGTTCACGAATTAGAGTAGCAGACTAATAGTTTAGTTGGGTTAGGTGATGTCTGACTGTGGGGTATAGTAGGGCAGTAGGTGTCATTATCTGTTGTATATGTGTTAATTTTATCGTATTTACACTCTGTTATGTGTTCTTTTTGTTATTAGTCGCTCTTTCTATTCCCTTTTCTTTTCTTTTCCTTTTGCCATATCTACATACTCTCATGTGCATTTCGTCATTAGTCGCTCTTTCTGTTCCCTTTTCTTTTCCTTTCCTTTTTGCCATATCTAGTTTATTCTGCTTATGGGTTTTTGAGATGAGGGTTCCGAGGAAACAACCTCTCTACTTCTATGAGGTAGTGGTAAGGTCTGCGTACATTCTACCCTCCCCAAACTCCACTTGTGGGATTCCACTGGGTATGATGTTGTTGTTGTGTTGCTTCACTCTTTCAATTTGCCTTTTGAAGCCTTTAATTTATATCCTTGAATGTAATCAGGTTTCTCATTGAAGACAAAAGACTCCCACCACCCTGACTCTTTCCACGAAACCCTTAGTATTCAACCACGAGTTAACAAATTTGAAATAGGATTTTTTATGATCCCAAGTTCCACATTGTAGTGCTATTGGGTTGTGATCTTAGCATAATCTCTGCAACACAACCTGTTTAATTTTGTTGAAACTATCTGCACAGTCCTTAGATACCATAATTTTATCAATTCTAGAAGCAGCATTGTTATTGTCTCCTTCGCACCAGGTAAAACTCCCCCCCTTCTATCTGTAAATCCAAGAGCTCTATGTCTCCAATGAATTCTGAAAATTCTATAATTTGACATTGAAGTCGCCACACACTGCCCATGGTTTCTCGAACAAAGTTCTGACAGCTCCCAATTCCTCCCATACATGTTCTCTTTCAAATCTGCAAGTTGGAGCAAATACTCTTGTGATATGACAATTATAGTCCTGCGACAGAGCCTCAAATTTAAAAGTAAGAGTGCAGAACCAATTTCCAGAACTTCCCCTCTCCATGATCTGCTATTCCATAACATCAAAATCCCCTCTCTAGTACCACTAGCTTGAAGACAAGCATATTTGACCCATCTTCCACCCCATAATTCTTTTATCATATTTTTAAACTTCCCCTCTCACTTAGATTCCTGTAGACAAACTGTGTCTGCCTTCCAGTTGAGAATTAATCTCTTCACCAGTCATCTTTTATCCCCACTATTAAGTCCCCTTACAT
Organism: Solanum sejunctum; assembly: GCA_025642045.1. Lineage (NCBI taxonomy): Eukaryota > Viridiplantae > Streptophyta > Magnoliopsida > Solanales > Solanaceae > Solanum > Solanum sejunctum. Next base: position 6,685,547 of record JAOTQJ010000049.1, read on the forward strand.
TCCAGGACACAAGTTTTACTGTCATGGTAAAACCTTATCCCCCTCTCTCCCTCTCTTCTCATCACTTTTGAAATTAATGTCAAAAGAGGCGAGCCTTTTAAGCTCTCGAAACCCCTTGTATCTAGGCCTCTTAATAATAGAAACATTTTCCATCTTTCTAGCTTTCCTGCAGCTATCTATTTGAATGAGTAACTCCAATGACTCCTCCTCGTGTCCCTGGAAATTGACCCCAAACATTTTTCCTAGCTTTATCAGATTTTGCCTTACCCATGCAGATGTCTCCTCCTTCCAAATAATAAAATTCTTATCATGTTGGATTGGTTCTACATCTTCCGGCATCTACTCTTCAATTTATGTGTCATTTTGCATAGTAACTATGGTGCTATGGTCCTTTGAGATTTCCATAGCCAACTCTGCTCTGTCGCTGCTAACCTCCTTAGTTGTGGCTTACAAAATGCACTCCAGATTTTTTGATGTGTCTCTTATGTCCGAGGAAATTTTTCCATAATATGATTGTTACCTTTGTCCAAAACAAAAAACCCATTATGATTGTTACCTTTGTCCAAAACAAAAAACCCTCCATAATATGCATGTTCTCCCTCTATTGCAATTTCAAGTTCCAGATGGTCGTTCTTTGGAACTGAGACTTGGCCTCTTTCTTCTGAAAAAAGTAGGTCGAAATAGCCTTCCTTAATTGGGGCTGATAAGTCATTAAAAATGACATTGGCTCCAGCAGACTCCATTTTATTTTGGCTCTATCAGGCTCCATTTTATTTTCCATGGAAAACCGGCCCAACTGGTGTTTGGGAAAAACTTGGGTCTCCACCTCCTTCTCACGTGACCTTCGACACTCATTTGAAAACACCCCATCTGTCTCTATACACCCACGTGTTTGTGTTGTAGGTAATGAAACTTTGTCCTTCCCTGCTATGGGCAAAGCTATTGCCCGCTGGTCCTTTTACGAAGAGAGACCTCTGGGTCCAGTTCTGGATTCTCCCATTTCTGGCAGCATCTTCTGATGATTATCTCCCAATCCCGGCGACGCCTGTCGGACATACTTCTCCACCCAGATGGGGATAAAAAGCTTTATTCCGTCCTTTTCGATGGAAGCCTCGTTAGGGAAGCTTTGACCATCTCCTTTGATTTTGATTCTTGCCCACTTCAAATGATTTTACAGACTAGTCTCCTCTTCTGTTTCAATCCAACCACCACACATGTTCTCGATTCTGCGAAAATCTGCTGCGATCAAAGTTGTACAAGCAGGCATCATGATGCAAATCTTCTTGATGGCTTTGCCAACTTTTCATAGGCTCCAACTCTCATAAGCATCCTTAACATGAGGGGTGTGGTCCAATTTAGACCAGAGAGACAAAAAAACATGCTCCATAATTCTGAGGCCACCTCACGATGACAGAAGGTGCCTAGGGGTTTCAAACCTCTTTTTGCACATATAGCATCTGTTTGGGAGCTGGATTTTCCTTTCCTTGATGTTATCTTGGGTGAGGTGTGCTCTAATATAAAGCACAGTTAAAACAAGAAATCTTAGAAGGTAGCTTTGTCCTCTGTAGAGGTGGCAAAATGGGTAATTTATATGGGTACCGACTCATATTACCTAGCTTAAATGAGTTGGATATCCAACTCGTTTAAAATGGGTAAAGAAAATGAGTTAAACTCATATTACCCATTTAAGAATGGGTAGCTAAATGGGTAAATGTTCATCCATAGGAGAAAGAGAAGTGGTATTAATATATTTTTTTAAATGTAGGCAATCAGGTAGGGGTGGGTGAGATAAAGAAGAAAATCACTCTCATTTTGAAGCCACAAATTAATTCTTTTT
>JAOTQJ010000049.1:6705860-6732948 GCA_025642045.1 Solanum sejunctum
GTAGAGCTGATTAATTTTTTGGCCAGTGAGGCAAGAATCCAGAAAGAGGGACATGCAATAGGTAGGTTAACCAGATACGGTGCTTGTAAAATTAGCAACAGTTTTACCTCCATTGGACTAACAATTTTTTTCTGCAAGGAATCCGTTTGTCTTAAATTTATGAAGCAATGCATTTCAAGCCTAAACATCTTTGAGGCAACATCAACAAGAAGATCAAAATAGATGGGTTAATTCAGATTAAACCTGTTGGATATGCTTAACCAATTGATAAGATGCGTTTTTGCACTTGGATGATGTCAGTCCTTTTAGATTAACCAGCCTCAGAACTGCTTACCATTATACTCTTATCTGTTCATTTTCAACAGTAAAACACAAAAAGTAAGGTTTCATATTTGAGGAGCTGGGCTGTTGCTAGCCTTGTCCATATTCTCGTTGGAGCCCCTTCAGATATCCACCCTTTAGCTAATTGTCAATTAACACTAGCTCTAGAATTTCTAAGGCAGAGCTATCTTTAGCTAATATTCAATTAAAACTGCCTATACTGAAAGCATCTGTATTGTTTCTTCATGTGTGACAAAACATGAATTGACTGTTCATTTGATCTTTTTTGTAGTGGACAGTGGAAACAAAGTTCCCACATGCTGTTTGGGCTGCAGGTCGGAGTTTAATTGCTCTTCTTCTACCAAACTTTGATATTGTGGATAATCTGTGGCTTGAGCCTTTCTCTTGGGAGGTACTGTTTTCTGTTTTTTCATTAGGTGCTGTTTGTTATGATAAGTGTGATTGTAGTTATATCTTTATTTTTCCCTTAAAAGAGAATGCACGAGAAACTTATTGAGCCGATGTTATTAATCTATGAGAGAAGTGATGGTTCTACAGAAAATTCTATCTAGGATTCAGGGCCTGACACAAAAATTCTTGCCGGCACATTTACCAATGACATTCTCTCTCCTACTTTGTAGGATTGCAGGACGTCCCTTTTTCTGATAGACTTGCAGGAAATTGACCCTTTCTCTTTCAAACAACTCAGCTTTTACATCCCGTGATTATTGTTTTACTAAACCATTCATTTTTCGTCGTTAGAAATTATGGGGGATAATAGAATATATTTGAACTAAGGTTTTAAATCATTTCGACATTTCTAGATGGACTTCAAACAATGTTGCTGGTATGGCTGGGTGGAAAGAAGCAGGAATATGCTGAGGAGGGTTACACTCAGTGAGAAGGTGTTAGAATGGAGTTGTTTCGTTCTCAGAGAAGCATCATCGGACCAAAAAAACCTGGTGCGAAGGTGGAGAAAAAAAGATCAGGTGGCAGAATTCTTCGGTACGAGGAAATATAACTCTCATGGGAGATACATGAGTATTCTCTCGCTTAAGGGAGAGGAAAGAGCAGTTATTATTGTACCTGAGTCGGGCATAAATACTGCGTATAACAGTGTGGCATTTAAGATTCAAAGCTTCATTAAATGCTCATCACCAAAGGAGAAGATGACAGGACACATTAACCCTAAAATAACTTATGCAAAAGCAGATATGGTCAGTAGAGTAATAACTCTGTGATAGCCATTTCCAAAAGCAAAGAGATTGAAACCAACGGAGAAGCCAAAATCGACGATCAAGTAGTACTGGGAAGATGTATCCTTGGATCTTTTGACAAAGCGAAAGTGGAAAATCACACTCTCTCAGACTCATCCGTGTGGAAAAAGGTTTTTGGGATCAATATCTATGAGATGTTGGACTGTTGTTTCCTCTTTGAGTTCCCAAACAGATACATGGCAGAACAGGTTCTCCAGAACTTAAGCTAGAATGGTGGCACACTACTGCAGGCTGTGCCTATCACTTACAAACCCAAACCCACATGGATTAGTGCTATGGGTATTCCAATGCATCTCTGGATGGAAGAGATTTTCTATGAAACTGGAGAACTCTGTGGAGGGTGGCTGGCAATGGAAGAGGAAACAGAGCTAAGGGAACCGTCTCAAATGGGCTACGGTCGAGACATGAGGGGATGATCGGAGCATGCCGATGGAAGTCACCATCACCAAAGACAAAATTAACTTCATTATTCTGATATGGGTAGAAAGGAAAGCTCGATTTGAGTTCGTGCTGGGGAGAGATGGACCAGTTGTTGGGGAAGATGAGGGTGCTCAAAGGAAGAACCAATGGAGAGCCTTCACCCTCTATATCCATGACTTCAGAACATAATGGTGACGGAACAAGGGAGACCCATATGGGGACAGCACAGAAAGAGCACGTGATGGGCATGTGCACAATTTAAAAAACATGGGCCTGAAACCTTTTCGACTGGACTAGGCTAATGTTACTGCTAATAATTTTAACCAGCAGAACCCTCAGGGGTTGGCCTGGTAGCAATTGACTTGAGCCTTGGGGTTTGCTTTCTTTCATGGTCTCAAGTTTGAAACCCACTGGGTGCAAATAATTTGTGAGGGACATCGGACTGGGTAAAACCTGAATTAACTGTGGTGCACTTGCGGGAAATTCCTTGCCGAGGGCCTATGCACCTCCTGGATTAGTCGGGGCTCAAAGAGACTCGGACACCCGGTGCAAGTTAAAAAAAAAAAATCTAACTAGCAGCCCAAAGACGACTTCTTTCAGGAGGTCATAGTGGAGAAAACGTCGGTGAGTTGTTCTGCAAATTATCACATGCAGAGAAGACAGGAAACACACAAAGCTGCACTGGTCGCTATTGATGAACATTTAGAATTTGGGCTGGAAGAGGAAGCGCTTGAACTCCTAAGGCAGGTGGATGCAAGCAGGCAAGTAAGAAAAAGAGAAAAGGCCATATAAATTAAGAGAACAAAACATAGAGGAGCACAAGAGCTTAAGAATCTGATATCTTTTGATGTTAAATTCAAAAGCAACAGAGATAGAGGGAAGGGGAAGGGGAGCTTGCAGAATACTCCATGAAGATCAAATTAATTTCATGGTATGTTAAGAGGGTTGAAGGGACCAGGCAAGAGAAAGGGTGGTACAAAATATGGTTCGGGCATGGAAAGCAGATAGTCTGCCTCCAGGAGACTAAATTAGAAGGCAAATGTACATGAATTAGTTAAGCAAATTTGGGCGGGGAGATGGATTAAAGAAGCATGTCTGGAGGCTAGTGGAACTAGAGGAGGGATCCTAATGCTGAGAATGAGAAAACTTTACAAGATGGAGCCTATACTCTTTCGTGCAAATTCAAGTCTCAATTAAGTGATTGTGAGTGCCATGTTACTGGTGTGTATTCTCCCAATTGCAAAGTGGAGAGGAGGTTACTATGGGAGGAATTGGCTGATGTAAGAGGATTGATGGATGGAACATGGGCTGTCAGTGGTGACTTCAATATTTGTAGATTCCCCTCTGGAAAAAAGGAAGGTAGCAGGAGAAATTCAGCAATGAGAGAGTTCTCAGATCACATTGAGGACATGGATCTCATTGATCTACAACTAAGTGGTGGAATATATACTTGGTACAAAGGTGAAAACCATACCACTGCATCTAGAATAGACATGATCGTAGTCTCCACAAAATGGAATGATCTCTTCTGTGACCTAAAGTAGACTATTCTTCAAAGGGTGCCTTCTGATCATGTACCTATAGCTTTATTTTGTGGACGCTGGGAGCAATCCAAATACTACATCAAGTTCGAAAATTGGTGGGTGAACCAAGAAGGTTTCTTTAAAAGAATCAAGAACGGGTGGAACGCTATTGAATTCTGTAGAAAGCCTGATTACATCTTAGCATGTAAACTGAAAGCTCTCGAAGAAAAGTTGAAAGAATAGAGCAAAAATGAACAAGGGAATTTAAAATTGCAAAAAAAACCAACCTTCTCAATCTGATGGCTGAGCTTGATTTATATCTAATCAATAAAGCCTTAATAGAGGAGGAAATAGCCAAGAAAGCAACAATTTTCATAGAGCATGAAGGGTGTTTAAAGAATGAGGAAGTGGCTCGGAGAAAGAGATCAAGAGCTTTGTGGCTTAAGGAAGGCGATAGGAATACAAAGTTCTTCCATCAAACTGCTAATGCCCGTAAAAGATACAACCACATTGACCAGTGGAAATTGCTGGGTACAACCATCTCTGAGCCAAATAGCACCAAGGAAGAAATCATCTCTTTCTACAAGAAATTATATAGAGAACCTGAAGATGGAGACCTTCTAAGAAAATCAACAATCATCCTACCATTATAAAGGATGAGAATGAAGTAATGCAGATGGGTTTTGAGGAGTAAGAAGTTCTTGAGTGTCTAAAGATATGTTGCTATAGTCAAAGCCCTTGGCCCTGATGGTTACGCAATGGGGTTCTATCTAACATGTTGGGACATCATTAAACAAGATATTATGAGGGCATTCCATGATTTTCAATCAACAGGGATGTTTGAGAAATGCTATAATGCAACTTATATAGCATTGGTCCCAAAGAAGAGGGGAGCCAAGGAACTTAAAGACGTCATACCCATCAGTTTTATTGGAAGCTTCCACAAGCTTATTTCCAAGGTATTGATTGAAAGGTTGAAGAGAGTTGTGGATAAATGGGTAAACAAGCAACAAATGGCTTTTTATCAAAGGCAAACATGTAATGGATGCAATGCTTATAGCTAATGAAGCAATTGATTCTAGAGTGTCCCAAAATAAACTTCGTATATTATGCAAACTTGATATTGAGAAAGCATATGGCCATGTGAATTGGGAATTCATTTCAAGTATGTTGAGACAAATGGGCTTTGGTGCGAAATGGATCACCTGCATGTATTGTATCTCAACTGTAAAGTTCTCAATACTCATTAATGGGTCACCTACAAGCTTCTTCAATGCGTATAGAGGGATCAGGCAATGGGATCCCTTGTCCCCTTTCCTATTCATCATAGTTGTTAGAATATGAATAGATAAATATAATCCTACTTAGAATAGGAATAGGAATAACAATAGTATATAAAATTCTACTTGGAAAAGGATTGTATTATGGTATTCTAGTGGAAAAAAGAGTCTAATATAGTATCTATTAATAGGATCTCAATGTAATGATATAGATACGACAATTCAATAATATTCTTCTCCAATATTTCTCACATGGTATCAGAGCTTTTACGGTCCTGGTAGAAAACCGCTCCCGGCGAGCGGCTATGATAGATATATGTAGCTCGTCTGGCCAATGGTTATGTTAACAAAAGTAGGATCAATGATATATGGATGATTCTCATATTTAAGGGAAGAAAAATCAATCAAGTACTGTGCATCAATTTTGGTGACTTTCTAAGGTTGTTTTGTGTCAAGCTCACATCTGTTAGTGTTTGTCCAGCACCGTGCCATCATTCCGGTGACTACTTTTTAATATCTTATTTGTGTAGCACTGTGTCATTTTTTCGGCGACTACTTTTCATATTTATCATGTGTAGCACTTGCCATCTTTTCGGTGACTACTTTTTCATATTCGATTTGTGTAGCACTGCACATCTCTCCGAACTACTTCTCATATTCAATTTGCGTAGTAACGTGAATTCTTCGAACTACTTTCTCATATCTGAGTTGCATAGCACTGTGTTTTTTGGTGACTCAGATTTGATTTACGTAGTTCCATGCATCTTTTCGGTGACTCATCAAATCTAATTTGCATAGGTTCATGCCATTATTCTGACCCTACCCATATAATTTTACGCTTTAGTTGGGTTATGTCTATCCATATAATTTTATTTCTCAATTTATGACCACTTTCAGCCATCAAGTTTAATAATTCAGCGCATGAGCAAGTTTCAACTAGTTTTAAAGTGACTTTCTTGGAGCAATTTCAAGATGATCCATATTGTCATTCTCCATTGACCTTTTAATCAGTTGATCATTAAGAATGCTTTTCTCCGTGATGATCTCGAGGAAGAAATCTGTATGGAGCAACCACTTGATTTTGTTGCTCGGGGGGAGTTTGCTGGCCTTGTATGTCGTTTGGCAGCCTCGTATGTTGTTTGTGTAAGTCACTCTGTGGTATGAAACAATCTTCTGAACTTGGTTTGTGATGTTAAACACTGTAATTCAGGAACTTATTACATTGTGTTTTATCAAATTTAGTATTTCATGAGAAGACTAAGCACCCTGAGATTGATTGCTGATTTTGTTAAGTCAAGTGATCAACTTGTAGATATCTCACGAAATTCTTCATCGATCCTCATATTAATGACATTTGTAACAAGCTAGGTACATATGACGTGTATGCGCTAGCTTGAGGGGCAGTGTTAGAATAAGAATAGGTAAATACAATCCTACTTAGAATAGGAATAGAAATAGCAATAGCAATAGTATATAGAATCCTACTTGGAAAAGGATTGTATTATAGTATTCTAATTGGAAAAAGAGTCTAATATAGTATCTGTAAATAGGGTCTTAATGTAATAATGTAGATACGACAATTCAATAATATTCTTCTTCAATATTTCTCACAATAGCTATGGAGGGACAAACCAATATGCTAATATAGCTAAGAGATCACTAAGAATTCAGGGATTTGAAGTCAGCAAGGTTGCTGGAAACAGTGTAGAGATCACACATTTGTAGTGTGCTGATGATACATAATTTTTTGTGTGGCTGAGGAGGAGCTATTGTTGATACTAAGACTCATACTGGTATATTTTGAAGCCATTTTTGGGCTCCATATAAACTAGAACAAAAGCCTTCTGTGTCCAATTAATTTGGTTCCAGATATGGATCACTTCTCACACATTCTGGGAGGAGTGGTAGGCACTTTACCATCAGTATACTTGGGCATGCCTTAGGGGGCAAAGTCTAGGTCTATTGACATTTGGAACCCTGTTCAAGAGAAATGTGAAGAAATTAGCCAGATGGAAATCTCAGTATCTATCCTTAGGAGGAGACTAACTCTGATTAACTCAGTTCTTGATACTTTCCCTACATATATGTTATCTATCTTCCATATACCCCAGTCAGTAGTTCAGAGGTTGGATTGGATAAAATCAGGAAAAACTTCTTATGTCAAGGCAATAAGGAAAGGAAAGGCTTTCACTTGGTCCAATGGAAGAACATTAGAAGCAAAAAACAAGGCGGACTAGGCATCAAGAACCTCAAAAACAAAGCAGTGCTCTCAAGGTGAAGTGGCTATGGAGGAGCCATCAAGAGGACCAAGCCCTCTGGTACAGGGTAATCAAGAGAAAGTATGAAGAATTGAACAAATGGGTAACCAAAGTGGTTAATACCCCCTATGGTATCAACCTCTGGAAATCTATTAGTCTTCTAGCATTTTCTCAATAACCAATCAACTGCCAAGGTACAAAATGGTAGAAAACCAAGTTTTTGGGTTGATAAATGGATGGGGACTGACAGCCTTAAAGATCCCTTTCCTAACATCTTTGCTTTGGCTCAATATCAACAGAACACTGTTGTTGCTGAAATTTGGTCACAAGGATGGAACCTGGTCCTTAAAAGAAACTTGAATGACTGGGAAATTCCCAGAATGATTGAACTTCTCAAGTTCAGGAGAGTCTCCAAGGAACAAAAACAAGTGAGGATCATTTATGGTGGTATGGGCACAACAAAGGAAGATACAGGTGAAGGAAGGATATAAACAAATAAGTCTTCGTAATATCCAAGACTTCAAATAGCCTTGGAAGCATATCTGGAGAATCAAAGTGCCTCACAAAGTGACATGCTTTACTTGGCTGCTAGCCAATGAAGTAGTTTTGGCATTGGATAATGTGGCCAAGAGATGTATATCTTTATGTAGATGCTCCCTATGTGGTCAGGATACAGAGACAGTGAGGCACCTCTTTCTGCATTGCAATCTGACGGACCGTGGCAGATTTTTATTAATCTCAGAGGCATTTCTTGGAGCATGCCTAGCAAGATTGATGAGACTTGCAGTTGGGAGGAGGCTGGAGTTGGGGCTACAAACAAAGAAAGATGGAGGATGATCCCTGCTTGTATATGGTGGACTATATGGAGAGAGAGAAATGATGGACGTTTTGAGAATAGGAACAATAACCTGCAGGAAGTCAAGCTTATATGCTGTTGTTTTGTTTTTAGTGTACAAAAGTCTATTCCAATGAGGCTGAGTCAATCATAGATGTTTTAGGGTCCAATTCTAGTCTTGGGGAAGATTTTACTTCGTTTTGAGGATAGGAACAATAACCTGCAGGAAGTCAAGCTTATATGTTGTTGTTTTGTTTTTGGTGTACAAAAGTCTATACCAATGAGACTCAGTCAATCATAGATGTTTGAGGGTCCAATTCTAGTCTTGGGGAAGATTTTACTTCTTTTCTTCCTATTTGTAAATATGGTTCTTCAGTACTGACCTTAATACAAATGTTACCATTTACAACAACATACCCAGTGGAATCCCACAAGTGAGGTCTGGTACCATTTTTTTTAAAAAAAAGAAGTGATGGTTCTACAGGGTAAGAGTCACGCTAAAGTGACTTTCTTTTTATCAAGATTAAGATGTCTAAATCTGAATATACGTTTAAATTTTTAGATATTTTTAGATCTATATACTGCATAATGATATTTTTAGATCTGTATACTGCATAATTAAGACTATGTCTTCTCAATTTAAATGTTTATAATGTATTTTTATTAAAAAGTTAATAAATATAAATTTCAAATAAAATAATTTCGATATTATATCGAGAAAATACTAGGTTTTAAGGTGGTTGTTGTTGGTGGTAGTAATTTCAACGGGACTGCTAGCATTGTGGTGGAGGTGCCTGTGTTGTTAGAGATGGTTGGTAGTGGCTGACGACGATGGTGAAAGTTGGTGTTTGTAGTTTGATTGCTGAGATGTTTGGTGGTGGTGGTGGTGATCGACAGTGGTGGGTGTGTAGTGGTTGTTTGTGGTAATTACTGACATTTTTTTCTTGAGAATTGTAAGTTTGTATTCTTCAGCATTAGGATATGCTGGCCACCTTCAAAATTCATCTCAAAAATTACAAATTTCCTATTAACTCTACAATTTGATCTACATTCACTATACATAATTGTTTACACCAAAAAAAGTAAAGATACTAAACAAGTCCATTTTACTTTGTGAATGGACCCTCGTATTCCATTTATTGTTCCTGACAGTGTCTGTATATAACCATCCTTCCTCTGTATTTCGATGTGATAAAGTAACTGCCGTATTTGCCTAAACATTGATGAAGTTCATTATTTCGGATGCTATGTCCAAACCATCCTGAATTGAGTGTCCACTCAGGAATTTGCTTATTACTGCTTTCCTTTTCTCTTGCATATTAATGATGCTAATTTATTGACTGAATTTACCGAAGTTCCTCAAACATGGTAGTGGTGAAAATTTTCATGAAACTTCCACCTCCTGACTGAATTCTTCTGGATTTTCAAAGCCTTCTTGAGGGCATGAACTATGCATTTCATTGTCTTCTGGATGAAGCTCGTCCTTATCATCATATTGCAACCTCTTTCAATCCAATCTTACAATGTCTCTGCTCTAGACACCTTCCTTGTTATGTCCTATGATAAGCCTACCGCAAGGTAAATGATGTCGTCTCTCATGATTGAAAGAAAGGAAAGTGTTTCTGAAGTAAAGGGAAGAAATGGTGGGTCCAGTGATTGGATACCACCAGAATATGGAGTCTAGAGGCCCGGAAGGGAGCTCAGATGTGAACCTTGGGAAAGGAACCTCAGATCATTTTAAAGTTCATAGATCAAGCTATATATATTTATAAGATCCTATAATATTCTAAGATATCTCTGAGATTCTAATAATATCATGCACTTGAATTGTAAGAGGATCACTGTCCCTCTGCCCCATTTGATGTCGCACACTTTCCTTTTTGTTACCCCATCAGTTTTAACTTATGTGACACTTTCCTTATAAGTCTGTTTCAAGAAAAATGACACATTTCTATATTTTGAAATGATTCAACTTTAAACTTGTCATTTACCCATTTTACCTGTAATGAAAAGCTTTATACAGTGAGACTTGTGATAACTTAATGAACTAAAAAGGATGAATGTAAATTGTGAATGTAGCGTTTATGTACGTTCTTTTTACTTATGTGAGAGAGCATATTCAGTACTGAAACCCTCTCCTGGGGTTGATTTATTCGCATTATCCTCCTGCAGCTGTTCAAGTAACAAATCTCCTTTTCTGCCCCTGTGGTTTGATCAGTCTGCCATAAGGTTTGGTGAGTTGTAAGTTGGCACTCCCACTAACTCCTTAGGGATTTTGCCCTATACTTTTTGGTGATATCTCATAGGTGTGCATACAGCTCATATTCATACCTAAATCCATGTTATATTGTCTCATTGGGTTGTGTGCTTGCTTTGTCATGGAAGATGTTGACTTTTACAAAGTTCCTGCCAATTTCAGGGAGTTGGGTGTACAAAGATCACCAAAGCTAAAAATGAAGGTTCCATCAGTGGGAATGTTGAATCAAGATCATATCTGGAAAAGAGACTAGTTTTTTGCTTTGGTTCTTATGTTGCTGCCCAACTATTGCTTCCATTTGGGGAAGAAAACATTCTTTCTTCTTCAGAGCTGAAGCAGGCTGAAGAGGTTGTACAAGACTCTTCTGGCCCTCTTGAAATATAATGCTCTCATGTATGCTGCTGTGGATTCTGGGACCTAATAATACATAGTATTTTGTGACAGATAGCTACAAGGATGGTGATTCAGTATGGTTGGGGCCCTGATGATAGTCCTATAATTTACCATCATGGCAATTCGGTATTTATCTTTATTTTCCCAGCCTCCTGATCTTTTATTTCATTTGAATATATTTCCCCTTTGCATTGTGTCAAAGGTGTGCTTAAAGCGCCCTTAAGCCTTGAACAAGCAAGGCTCAAAACGTGTTGAGCGCTTTGCCTCAATAAATGTGTGCTTTAGTGTCATCATCAAGGTTCTAAGGCATACTTTTCCTTGTCAATGAGCCTTGTTTGAGGAGGAAACACTAAACAATTGATATTTTACTTGATCATAATTCTTTTTTCCAATTTCTTTGGTTCATATACTTGTCATTCATGTGTATGATTTAGTCTTGGACTAAACATATATATTTGTGTTGTTTCTCCATTTGTCCCCTTCCTCAGTACAGCCCGTGCTTTCTTTGCACTTAAAGCCCCAATGGACTTTAGAACTTTATTGTGATTTTTGCTTTTGATAACACTGCCCCTTTCTATCTTCACTATAGCTAGATATGTCATATTTTTTGAGAAACAGTTCTCTTTCCCTAGACATTAATGAAATTTTACACGTCACATTGCGTACCACATCAAGTTGTTTACTATGATTACCTTGGCTGCAAACAGTTAGAGGTGGAGCCAAACTAGAAAATCATTCACCTCGGTATTAATGATTGAACTATATCTCTGCCACAAAAGTATCTTTCCTAAAAAATTTGGTGGAAATGGGAACCCAAATGTTGTTTCAGTCTTAGTTTTTATAGATATGTGTGCTTGTACAAACATTTGTCAAACATAAAGTAACTGAATGCCATTGTATATCTTGGTGTGTGACTAATGTCTTTTTTTCATTGATATGTTTTTGTCTTATCGTCTTCTTTTCCATGTTGCTGATCTGAATAGGTCACTACTTTGAGTATGGGAAACCATTTTGAATATGAGATGGCTGCAAAAGTGGAAAAGGTATGAAGTTGCTTGTTGAGTAATGTTCTCTGGTCCTTTTGATTGATGATATGAAACATTGTTTTCTTGTTATATGAGAATTTTATGTACAAAAGTTTCTTGCCTAAATGGAACTATGCGTCACAAATGTTACTTAATCTTTCTAATAAGTCCAAATATCCAGAGTAAGATTGTTGAAGAACTGTCCTCAAATTTTCTTGCCTAAATGGAACTATGCTTTACTAATGTTACTTAATCTTTCTAATAAGTCCAAATATCCAGAGTAAGGTTGTTAAAGAACTGTCCTTTTGGCCTCTTCTTATAGCTCCCACCATCTGGTTTGACTATAGCTAAACTGTACATATAGCAGTCTTAGTGTGCTTGGGCATGTTATCAGGAGGTTTTCTTAACATCTTTGATAAGAAATAGAGAAAAGATTTGGAGATTGCGTGAAAACAAAGGTTAAGTTCAGGTATTTGGATAAATAATATGTAGGACACTCATTTCATAGTATTGTATTTGCAAGCTTATTTAGGTAGGAGTTAACCCAGTACACTCACAACACTCTTCCTTGGTTGGTTGCATGGCTGTTGTATGTAGCAAGCTTGTTGCTTATGTAGCTAATCTGGTGACTTATAAGTGACTTGTTGAATACTTTTGTCCGTTAATCATTTGGTTCTGCCAGTTGGTTATTTGGTTTTACAATTGTGTTTTGTGCAATGTTGCCCTAAGATGCATAAATGGAGAAATATGATTATTGTGGATTCATATAGCTGATCCTAACTTGTTTTGGATTGAGGCTTAGTTGTTGTTGGTCATTTTGTTTTAGAAATCTAGGGCCAAATGTTTTATTTTTTCCAACAAAATTATAGTTGATTTTGATATATTTGTTCCCTCAATACATATTGATCAGAACGTGGAGTGCATCTTCATTATCACTAAGAACTGTCATGGTATTTCGTGGATCTCTACTCTCCCAAATGGTTGAATCCATAAGGGGATTACTAATTTTGTGGCTATGTCTGACCTGCTCAAGCTGCAAGTGTCTACAACCATAGAGGCAAAAAGATAGCCTTAAATGTGGTTATTTATTAATTATTATGTTTATGCATTTACATTATTGTCCTTGGCAGTTATAGAATGAATATTTTGTGCTATTTATATTATTATTAGAAATAAGGATGGGGTTTAGTGGTTCCGTCAACTGAGAAATCACATTATAAATGTGAGATAAGCTTCTGAACAGATTGTAAATGACTAACAAAAACACTCTGAGAGGCTGAGGTGAGCATAAAAAAGGGCTGTATTAGTATGGAGGCAGCAGCAGGTCCCAAGGAGGTTGGACTTCTAAACAGATGTGTAGTGGGTCATTTTGATAAGGAGATTCAGGAAAAACCCATGCTGGCAGACATTAGAAAATGGACGTCTACTAACTGGAGAGCATTTTATAAAGTGAATATTTTTAAAATGTTGGGCAACTTCTTAAGTTGTTCGACAACTTCACTTAGTTGTTGGTCAATTGATTAGTTGTTGGGTTATAATGCAATTGTCCAACAACTTTTGTTGTTGTTGGAAGAAATAATTGGACAATTAAAAGAGTTGGTCCAACAACTAATTTGTCACTTTTTATTTAATTGAAAGACTTATAAGTCTTTTAAACTCTTGTCACCTTTATTTAACTAACAACTTAAAAGGCATTTTCACTTCATTTTTCCTCATTATTTTTGTGTAGAGCATGATCCTTTTCCCAAACTTAAAATGGCAGTCATCTCTTAACTTAGCTATGTTAGGCTCTTTAACCATTGTTGTAACTCATCATATGTATTCCATGCCCCCTTATCCGTATCTAGCTACTGACTATGGTACACAACTGTCATTGTTCACACATCACACGTGGATTGGTGGATTTCTCATAGTTGGTGCTGCTGCGCTTTGGAGGTTAGCAAAGTTGATTAGAGCTTGTGGAAGGATATTAACATTGCAAGATATGGCAAGGAAGGACCTTGGATTATTAAGATGGTTAATACTCCTTATGGTGTGGGTCAATGGAGCTAAGTTGTTCAGACTCTTCACTTTTGGTGCCACACACATGTCAACACAACAGGGATGTGGGTGTGAGATCCGTGTCCGATTGGTCAACCGATTTCGGGTACTTGACCAAAATCGATGGGAAAAGTATGGAAAGTTTTAATGATTTCTGTAATCAATCCAAAAGCTAAGGTGAAATTGAAGAAAATGGAATACTTTTTATATATAAATTTCTATGCCACTCCTTTTCCTTTAATCTCCTTTCAGGATTTTTCTCAAGTTCTCCACATAATATCTCATAATTTTGATTTTATCATTCTATTTTAGATATTTTAATTATTTTTAGGCAGATCCCCGCACCTGTATCCGTACATGGATCCATATCCCCGAATCTTAAAAATTAGATCATCAAGGATCCGACATCTATCTGACACCCACACCCAAGTCCGAGCAACTTAGTAATGGAGAACTATTAGAAATCAGTGGCCAAGAATGTGGAGTAATTCTGTTCTTAATGTGGGAAATGGGAGGAAAGCTTTGTTTTGGAATGATATATGGGTGGGACAAACATCTTTGAGACAACAGTCCCAGACATTTATTTTCTCAATCAATAGAAAGTGGCTACAATTCCAGAAGTCAGAAATGAACAAGGATGAAATCTGACCTTCAGAAGGTTCCTCAATGATTGGGAAGAGTAGAAAATGATTCAATTCTACAGCAGACTAGAACAAACTAAGAAATCCCTGTGAGGAAGACAAATTGATGTGGAAGCTAGATAAAGATGGCTAGTCCAAGGTGAAATCAGCCTACAAGTTAATGGACATTTCAAGCAAAATCAAGGAGTTGTGGCCCTGGAAGATGATCTGGAAAGAAAAGATACCACATAAGGTGGCATGTTTCACATGGCATGTTGCAAGTCAATCTATTCTGACTCAGGACAACTTAATGAAAATTGGAAGATAGTTTTGCTCTAGATTGTTTTTTGTGAATCTAAGATAGACAATAAACCATCTCTTTTTGCATTGTAAAGTGACTGAGAAACTATGGATGTATTTCATTTACTTGAGAGGTATTACATGGACCATGCCTAGAAATACTGCAAAAGTACTAGCATGTTGGAATAGAGATGGAAATCAATTAGGACACAAGGAAAGATGGAAGATTGTCCCTGCTTGCATCTGATCGACAATAGCATGTTGGAATAGAGATGGAAATCAATTAGGACACAAGGAAAGATGGAAGATTGTCCCTGCTTGCATCTGATCAACAATATGGAGGGAGAGAAATCACAGATGTTTAGAGAAAAAGAGCATCCCTTTCCAAAGCATTAAAATGAACTGTTTAGTGACCTTTTACTTTTGGTGTAACCACACTGTACTTGAGGATTTGGGGATACCCTTTTCTTAGATAGCTTATGAGGGAGATAGGTGTTTAGTTTCTTTTTGACAAACCCTCTATACTTTGATGTAACTATTAACTACTACATGAGTTACTATTGATGTACTTCTATGTCTATAATACCAGTTAACTTTCTAAAAGGAGAAAGAGAATTAAGATACATAGTTACAGGAATTATATCAAGTTTATTAATCCCAACAGATGTATGCCTGTATTTACAAAAATCCTAGAATACTTACAGGATTCTAACAGAATTGGAGGCTATTTGCTCAAACCTTTCAAAAATGTCACGGATGTGTGTCGGATCCTCAAAAATAGTGTATTTTGAAGGATCTGACATGGGTGCAGCAACATTTTTGGAGAGTCCGAGCAACTTCGATTGGAGGCACATGGCTTATATGTGCTTGAATAAAGATTGATCTTATCAGGTTGCAGCAAAAACAACAACATAAACATACCCAGTGGAATTCCACAAGTGGGGTTTGGGGAGGGTAGAATGTACAGACCTTACCACTACCTCATAGAAGTAGAGAGGTGGTTTCGTGGAAACTCTCGTCTCAAAAACCCATAAGCAGAATAAACTAGATATGACAAAAAGGAAAGGAAAGGGAAGGGAATAGAAAGGGCGACAAATAGATGTTATCAGGTTGCAACATAGAACAAATCCTTGCTCGTCTAACAGCCAGAAGTAATGAAAAAATCTGCTACCAGTATCCTGAAGGGTTTCTGCTTTTGAATAAGATGGTTGAATTTTGAAACCTGATGTTTTGTGAAGGTGAAGTTGCCCTATACTGATGAAATTCAGAAAGTACATTCTGATAGAGTTACTTAAAAGTGATTTGCTTGCTTGTATAATCATTAGAGCAGTATTTTCCTTAACCCAATCATCCTGCCTTGATCTTTTGGTGCAGATGTACTATATGGCTTATGATAAAGCAAAAGACATGCTTCAGAAAAATCGAGAAGTGTTAGAGAAGATTGTAGAGGAGCTGCTCAAGTACGAAGTCTTGACAAGAAAGGTAAGCTGATGTAGAAGCATGTGCTTGAAATTGCAAAAACAAATTCTGTATTCTGAAAGTTCGTCCTTTACAAAATGAAGTTCTTTATGGTGCGTCTGGGTCTTAACAGTTTGAGACTTTTGGTTGGGATAGCACTCCTTTGGCATTTTATTTTGCGCTTTGCCCTTAGCAAATGACATAGCAAAGTGAGTCCCCAGTGATTAAATAAAGCCAGATCCTGTTTCATTTGCTAATAATTCCCTATACATGTAATTCCTGGATAAATGTCTGTGGAAATAGAAGAGAAGAGGAAACTCTTTGTTAACAACATGCAAGAGGAATCCTTAACTAGGAGCTTTGATTTGGAATTCCAAATTACTGTGATATAACCACTAAAATGTTTCTATACAAATATACAATATTTCAGTAATTCTCTAAACTTCAAATTGTTGACAAGTCGCGCAAATAGGTTCATGAAATCGTGAGCAATTTCAGAAAGAAAGACTGCGCTGATTTTCTGCCCCAAAATATTGCTTATGATTGCATAGTCAAAACATTAATCGGAGTCGCCAAAAGGTGGTATGGGAATGCACTTAGTGTAATTTGAGTTGGTATGGGAATGCAATTAGTGTAGTTTGAATTGGTGGATAGCGTAAAGGAAATGTTTCTGAAGCATCAACCCGATAAGTTGCTGGAGTCATCAGAATAATACAAAATAGGACAAAGCTGCTGGAAGGTCTGATCGATCAATGAAAAAAAGTAGTGGTTCCATTGGAATGGTTACCAGAAAGGGCTACTAATACTAAAATATAAATTGAGCAAAAATTCTCTGGTCAAGCAAGAATGCGGTTCACTGAAAATTGCAACTTCCCGAAACAATTTCTGCTGCATTGAAATTCAGTACTGTGTAAAAATTCTTGGGAAGTATCTCTGAACTTAAGGAGGCATTTACCTGATAAACTACCTCAATTGTTTGATAGGAGTTCTAGCTCTTGTCCACTTTCATTGGCTATTGGAGAGTGGGACTGCTACTTTGGCTTTCAGTATGACTTTCTTAGTGATGCTGTACCGACCCTCCAGTCCTTAACATATCTTCCTACATTGTTCATAATTTTGTGTTCTCTTCCCATTTAATATCTTACGAATTTATTGTTTTGCTATCCACTAGGATAGGATTATCTTACTGGTCTTTCAAAATGACTGACCCAGTGTCTGTACCAAGTACCACCCCTCAAGATATCGTGTTACATGACTCATAGTTTGTGTTCATTTCCTGTTTACTGTCTATCTCTAAATTATGTTATCCTAATGGCCATTATTCTTTTTTAATTACAGGATCTGGAGAGAATTATTGCAGATAATGATGGTGTGTGTGAAAAAGAACCATTCTTCCTTTCGAAAGCACACAATGAGGTATGGATCTTCAATCACCGGGGGATGAGTGATGTATTAGTTTATTCTACCATCCACTCTTCAATTTCTTAGATGATAACGGTTGCACTGAATTAACCTTGGGCTGATCTAACCACAAACAAAAAGAGCCCTGGACTTGGCTAGAGTTTCTAAATAAATATGGGAGAAATTGCCATCAGACGTGCTTGAAGAAAAGTCAAATGATGCTAGGTTGATTTCTGACAAGCTTCTAATGATGTCTATCAATGGATTAAATAAACGTGAGAATTAGTTTAATGAAGAAATATCATATAGTGTATGTGAATCAAACCAGATGCTCGCTTCAATGTAAAATAACACCTAGAGGACACAGTTGAAATAAAGGAATACTAGTTAGTTTAAGATCCTATGTCACAGTATGACACAATAAGGGATAGTGATATAAAATGAGCTTCAAGACATTTCTGATCTGCATGCAACAAATATGCTGGATTTCCATAAGTCCTTCAGGGGAATTTCTTCAAAGAGAAGACAAATCTTCCACTCAGTAAGCCTGAGTTACTGTCTATGATGCCAAAATTATTCTTGATACTTATATTACAAAATGGAGAAAATAACTTGTCTATTGCTCAAAGAGAGACAATGATATAAATACATGGAGAGGATAAGCCAACTATGGTAACTAAATATTCAAATTTCTGACAATCAGCTATATTATTTATCAAATCCCTAACAATTTGCTATTTTATCTATACACTATTATACAGATTTTGTAACAATCCCCCTCAAGCTGAAACATAGATATTGATCATGCGTAGCTTGTTACAGAGATAACCAACTCGAGTTCCATGCAATGCTTTTGTAAACAGATTAGCTTGTTGTTCTCCTGTCTTCACGTAGCCAGTGCAAATCAAGTTCTCCTGAATTTTCTCAGGAATGAAATGACAAGTAATCTAAATATGTTTAGTTCTTTCATGATACACCGGATTTGAGGCAATATGAAGAGCACCTTGATTATCACACGAGAGTTTTGCTGCGATATGATGCTTCATCCCAATTTCAGATAAAAGATGATGTATCCACATAATCTCACATGTAGGCTGTGACATAGCTGTGCACTCAGATTTTGCACTGGACCGAGATACAACACCTTGTTTCTTACTCCATGATATTAGGTTCCCTCTAACAAAAACACAATATTCTGTAGTAGATCTTCTATTTCTTTTGGATCCAGTCCAATCAGCATCTGCAAAACACTCCACACGAGTATGGCCGTGATTTTTATACAATATGCCAAGTCCAGGAGCTCCTTTCAAGTAATATAGGGTCTATTCCAAAGCTTCCCAATGTTTGACCGTAGGTTCACACATGAATTGGCTAACAACACTTACCGCAAAAGCAATATTTGGACGAGTCACAATAAATTAGTTTAACTTCCCAACCAACCTTCTATATCTCTCCAGATCATAAAAAAATCATCTTTCATAAGATGCACATTGCGAACCACTGGAGTACTACAGGGGTTGGTTTTTAATTTTGGTATCTGCAAATAGGACAAGAATATACTTCCTCTAAGGCAGAAAAGTTCCCTTCTTGCTTCTGTTTACTTCTACTCCTAAAAAGTATTTCAATGGGCCCAAGTCCTTTGCATGAAATCTAGTATGCAGGAAAGATTTGAGGGAAGAAATTACCATATAATCACTTCTTGTTATGACAATGTCATTAGCATATTCAACAAGGAGGATAATGCTAGATGTTTATTGCGGATAAAAGAATGAGCGATCACATTTGCTCATTTTCATCCCACAATCTTGAACAACCTCATTGAATTTGCCAAACCAAGCTCGAGAACTTTGTTTCAATCTGTACAAGGACTTCTTCAAATGACATAATTTTCCATACTCCCCTTGAGCAACAAATCGAGTGGTTGCTCCAGATACACTTGTTCTCGAATGCCATTATGAAGAAAGACATTCTTGATATCTAATTGATGTAAAGGCCAACTCGCGGAAGCAACTAGAGAAAATGAACAAGAGGACAGAAGGAGTTTAGCAACTGGAGAGAAGGTGTTTGAGACTGTGAATAGTCTACCCCATAGGTTTGAGCATACCTTTTCACCACAAGTTTGGCCGTAAGTCTTGCGATTGAACCATCTAGATTAACTTTGACTGTGAACACCCACTTATATCCCATTAGTTTCTTTCCATTGAGTAAATCCACCAAATCCTGTGTGTGATTTTCTTGTAAGGCATGTATATCCAAAAGCATCAATAGACTCTTCCTCAGAGAAAGACGATCAAACAATTCCTAATAATGGTCCTTACGAATCGGATCATCCATATAATATACAAAAAGAAACTCCAGATATTTGAGATCTTTATTTTTGAATAAGATTTCAATTCCAGCGACGGTTTCATTAGATATCTTACAACTAAAATCCCTCTTTTTTCCGATCCAGTTCCTCCACCATTGCGAACCCCAGTTGGATTCAGGCATGCTACACTGGCATTAGACCATCTAGGACGAGTCAACCTCCTTCACTGGTTTGGGTACAAAGATTTAGTCTAAAGAAACAATCAAAGATCTACATGTAGAGGATAAGCGATCATAGGAAAAAACTTTAGCAATAAAATATGTGGATTTGCAAGTCCTTGTACTTTTGCGAAGAGCAATAGGGAGGTAAAGATTTTTTTGGAGGACCAGATGGATGAAGAGCTGATGATGAGGAATCTGGTGCAAGACATGTATCACTAGTCTCTTGCCTCCTTGAGTAAACTTGAACAATTGGTAGTCTGACAATCACAGATGGAGTAGATAATAAAGGCACAATTCACGATTGGTGCTCAATACAAGGACAGGAAAATGATGAACATTATCATTTGATGGTACTGTCGAAGGACGAGTAACCTGATAGACTAACCGTTCATCTTCCTCCCCCTAATTTGTACTTTGTAGAGACGAGTGGTGCATAGAAGAATGGTGTAGTCTTTGAAAACACCACATAATCGGACACCAAGTACTTCCAAGTTTAGTAGAATAACGATGATAACCTTTCTGGAGATGAGAATATTCTAGGAAAACACACTTTACTGCTTTGGGATCCAACTTGATAATAAATGGCCGAACATCTCGAACATAACATGTGCTTCCAAACACCTTAGGTTCCACTGGAAATAGTGAGTTGTTTGGAAAAAGAACACTATAGGGCACATTACCAATAAGCACAGTAGATGGCATGCGAGCTGTCTCAAGTAGATGCCTATTCTTCCTCTCAGCCACTCCATTTTGAGGTGTATCAACACATGAAGACTGATGAAGAATTTCATTTTATCTCATATATGACAAACAATTTTGACATGTATTCTTTAGCATTGACACTTCTTAAAATATGTACTTGAGCATTGAATTGAGTTTTAATTTCAACACAAATGGCACAAAAATGAGTGAATACTTCAGAACGACTCGTCATAAAATAATTCAAGTCATTCGAGAGAAATCATTTGTAAAGGTGACAAAATACTTGTGCCCAGTTTTGGGAATGACTGGACATGGTTCCAAATATCAGAGCGAAGTAACTCAAAAGCGGACTCAACCTGCTTATTAACTTTTGGACTTTATGAGCTGCGATGATGTTTTGCAAATTGACATGATTCACATTCCAATGAAGAAAAGGTTTTGAAACTGAGGACAAAGTTTCTTTAACATAGATAAAGAAGGATGTCTCAATCGACTATGTGCTTCAAATGGAGACACGACACTGGAATAGGCAACAAATCGAGGCTTTCATCAAGGATGTAAAGGCTATCATATATACGTCCTTTACCAATAACTTGATTTATTGTAAGATCACGAAACAAACAATAATCGGGAAAGAACGAGATATAACAATTGAGGTCCTTAGTAAGTCTACTGACACATTAAGTTAAGGGCCAATTTCGGTAAACTCAATACAAATGACAAATAATAAAAAGAGGTTGGTTTAATAGTCCTAGATCCGACAATGTTACAAGTTGAACCATCAGCTACCTTAGCAGGAGAAAGTGTTTTGTATGATTGAAAGCTAAAAAATAAATTAGGATTACTGGTCATATGATCAGTGGCGCCAGAATCAATCACCCATTTATTTGAAGAGGAGACAAGACATGTTTTATTGGACTCAACAAGGGTACTAACTAAAATAGATTCCTTCAATGATTTTTGATACTGCAAGAATTTATCAAACTCCTCCGACGAAACCAAAATGTTTTGACAAGATGATTAACCAGAAGTAACAACAACATTGACTGTTTTCTGATTGCAGTTAGAAGAAAATGATGGTGTAAACTTGCGTTCGTATACATTGTTTCTTGCCCAAGTGCGGGAGCTGGGTGAATCTTAGTTGAGATATATCAGGCACCAACAAAACATTGTCTGGTGCTCATGATAAGCTCTGAGGCTGTAGAGTTGAGAATGAGAAGATAGTGGGAAACAGTTCCATCTGCAAATTTTGAGACCGAAGTATGAAGGTTGAGAGTTGCCAAATCAGTTGAGCACCAAAACATGCGGAAGATTTTGTAATTGTTTGGTCTGTTAGTGGATATATTCTCTGCCTGTTTAACTCATGGCACAATTTCTGTAATACCTGTGAGCTGATCAAGAATTCAGCTTATACCCTGTGAAAAACTTAATGCATAGAAACCCTTAGGGGTTGGCCTAGTGGCTTGAGCCTTGTAGTTTGCTCCCTTTCAAGGTCTCAAGTTCGAAATCCACTGGGTGCAAACAATATCTGTGGGCCATCGGACTGGGTAAAACCTGAATTAACTGTGGTGCACTTGCAGGAAACTCCTTGCCGAGGACTTGTGCACCCCCCGAATTAGTCGGGGCTCAAAGAGACTCGGACACCCGGTGCAAATTTTTTTTAAAAAAAAACTGAACGCATGGAACAGTGAATAACATAATGTATGGAGCTTTTCTATGCTTGGTAGCAGTATTTTCAAAAGCGTTTTTGGGGTGAGTCCCGTGGCAGGGTAATACCAAAATGCTCTAGGGCGTAAATGAAAGGCGTAGGTCCATAGCGTGCATGCTATAGAATTTGGAGTCTTGGGGTTTGCTTCCTTTCAAGGTCTCAAGATCGAAACCCACCGGACGCAAACAATTTCTGAGGGCTATCGGATTGAGTAAAACCTGAATTAACAGTGGTGCACTTGCGGGAAACTCTTTGCCGAGGGCCTGTGCACCCCTGGGATTAGTCGGGGTTCTAACAGACTCGGACATCCGGTGCAAATCAAAAAAAAAAAAAGGAATTTGGTGCGTAAGCCCCAGGCATAAAAGTGTATGCTCTAGACATTAAGTTGGATTTTAATTTTTTTTAGAGTGTTTTTTTCTATGAATCATGTTGTTGTCGTTGGTGATATTTATACTTTGTGCTATCATGTCTTCATGTTTTATTGACTTTTGCTAAAATATATAAATAAATAAAGCAACTTTCATAGAAAATGGTACAAATAGTTCTTTAGATAACATGCCTGGAATTGATAGGATAGATATTCCGTGGCACTATTTCCAGAGCCAGTTTTATCTGTATTTTCTCACTGCTCTTACATTTTTATCCTTCTCCCTCTTTGAAATAAATAAACAATATGACTAGTAGATGTAGAGTTTGATGATTAAATGAATGATTATTTCATTTTGAAGATTATCTCGCTAGTATCATTTTTTGTATTGTTACCTTTCTCAAATAATTTATAATATTTTTTCTATATTATTGGTGATCTAGTTGAATTTAGTTGTAGAATTATATTTCACCATTATTTTCTTGGTAATAAAATAATAAAATTGAAGATACATGAAGTATACGCTTGTAGATCTATGGGACTTACTCCATATGTTTCGGGGTTTATGCCTCTGACCCATGTTGCGCTAAACAAGGCCTTGCTTTGTGCCCTCTCCGTCGTTTAGAAACACTGCTTGGTATACACAAAATAAGATGGCTCAGAAACTTCAGCTTGGAATTCCTTCATCTACTTGCATGCTTATAATCCACCCCCCTTTTTTTGTATGCCAATTTACATACAGGTTTTACCTGTGCAGCCTGTGCTAGAAAATTTCCTACAAGAGAATGGAAAAGCTTCTTCAATGGAGTTCCTAACAGCTGGAAATTAAATTGGAGGAACATCACATATCACTTGCTGTCCCATCAGAGTTGTTTATTTTAGCACATTCATATTTATTGATGTTAAGATGTAGTTCTTTTCTTTGTATTTTATGTATCTGTTTGGTTTTGCTTCTTCATGAGGGGTAAAAAGATGATTTGGAGAAGACTGAGGTTGTAGATTCAGGCTGAGAAGAGGCTGCATCCATTTTTCCTTCTCATCTTGGATGCGATTGTACATTTTCTTGTTGTATGTTTGCTAATTCGTTCTAGGAAATTGGTATTTAGTAGTAAGATGATTTTTGCGTTGCTTTGTAAACAATTACTGGAGCTGATAAAATGTCATTGTTCTTCTGATGAGATTCGTAGTTGGCTCACTTCAATCTTGTAGCGTTTATATTGATGTAACAAACTTATGATACTATTCCTATTTGTTAAGAGAAATCTAGTGATTTATATTGAATTCCCTTATCCAGATTCATATACTCTCGCAGGCAATGTGACATGCTCTTAATCACATACTTTTGAAGTGGAGAATTCTTATCAATTGCGCTTCACTTATAGGATTGACTCGAGGCATCTAGCTTAGTCAAGTCAATAGACTTTGAATACTGTATGTTGGATCATAATCTTGTATTTGGCAGGTCTGATTTATCCTTGCTGTTTTGTTTTTCCTGGCCCTCAATTTGATTTGATTCCATCTCACTCAATTTCTATCTGCTTCGATTTTAGGAAAATCTTCAAATAGATAAATATGATGGGAACACCGTGCAATGGAGTAACCATCATATTTGCTCTACTTCTCAGTGCACTAAATTAAGTCCAATCAATCTTGACGCACTCAACTTGCACTATCCGGTAGGGGATATGCATTTTTGCCCCTTATATAGCGCCATCCTAATATTACAATGATAGGCAAATTCATTCAGATGCATGACTTTCCTTCAAGTCTAGAATGCATTTTTTTTGGAGCCATGATAGGGTGCTCGTCGGTTGAGAGTTCAATTTTAAGTCGAGAATACATGTTTGTTTTTAATTATACTTGAAAATGGTTCAGTAGAATCATCTTAGGCTTTTACATCAAGTGTTATTTGTGCCACTCAAGTTTGGATTATGACTCAAATCTAGTCCTTCAAGGTTATTTTAGTCCCTTTTGGCATATGAATAATTCTTAAGAAAGTGAAAAAGATCTTTCTTTATACATGACACACCAAGTTGAAATTGAGATTTGAATTTTTTTTTGTCCGATTTTGAAAGCTAAAAGAGTATACGAGATCATATCAATGCATGTTAACTTGTATTGTACATGCATTCTAATAAATCTTGACAATGAGAAAGTAACGTTAAGATACTTCTACATAGAACTTTTAGCAATATTATTTTGTCGTGCCAATCACTGAAAATGTCAGTTTCAAAGTCAACCGATTCACATAGAAATCAATTAGATCTTTTTCTTCAAATCCTCTTCGCTTAACAATACGTTCAATCGAATCTTCATATAATTTAAAAACTCCAACAACAACAACAACATACCCCAGTGCCTCAAAAGGCTCCCGCTCATTGGAGGGTGAGGGGGGCGGATGTACGCAGCCTAACCCCTATGTTTAAAAAACATAAAGCGGCTGTTTCCAGAATGACTCATGAGGAGCGTCGAAAGTTGCAATGACTAACTGCTACTTCACAAATGAAAAAAGCGCAGATAGTTTAAAAAGCCATTTTGCTTTATTCTATCATACTTCAAGGCCAAAAAATAGTCAATCTTTGGCTCCATCCGAGATTGATGGAAAAATAATTTAAAAACTCCATCTATGTCATTTTTAAACTTGAGAAGATGGTTAGCTCTAGTATCTTCATCCCAAAGAGAAATCATGGCCTCGCTTTCTTTCTCTGCTATTACAATAGATGATGATGGGAATATCTGGGATTCATTAGCCGAAGATGGTTACCAAGGGTACCATTATAGGGTTTGTTACGGAAACATACGTGACAGACTGACTCCTCATGAACCTTGCCAACCACAAAGCCAATACAGGATCTATATTCACGAAATTATATTTCAAATCACTTTCAACAAATGTTACAGCATTCAAATCCTTCTTCAGTCACTTCACAAAAGAAAACTGACTATCAACTTTGCTCTTGCCTATCTTCTGCGATATTTTATATATTTTACAGAAGAATGAAAGGTATAACTTGTACTTGTATGTATGATTTGACATTGAGCGGTATATATAATCATCTGTTATATTTTTTGGAAAGGTAAATACAATCTTTTTAGATGAACAATTACTCATTGCAAAGATTATCCAAATTTTCTATTTTCAAAAATCTCTAACGTAGAGAGGAGATTAAATCGAATTAACTGATATTCTCCTTACTTTTTTTAAAATCTAAATTAGTTTATTTTTCCTTATAAGCAAAATTACATATTTTACCCCTTGAAAATCCATTCAACATAAATTTGTGGGAGATTTTGCCATTTATTTATGTACAAAATGTATATTGGTAACAAATAGATTGCAGTGAAGTGTCATAGTAAACTACCCCTAGATGTGACAAATTTATTTTTTCACACACTTTATCATTCTATAAGCATATTGAAATAAATATGTGTAACTCCAACACATCACTAGTCATTAAAAGTGAAGATATTATTCAACCAAAATTGCATATTAAATTATGAAAATGACTGGTGTATAAATCTTTAACCCAAATCTTAAGCTCAGTGGTAGAAACACAAAATTTATATTATGGGTGCTTAATTATTCTTAATTAGAAAAATGCTACATAAAAAGGGTGCTCAATTAATATATTTTAATAAATTATTAAATTTATACATAAATATGATGTTTATCGCAAGAACTCATATTATACCGCATACATCTATCACTGCTCACGCTAAGATAATGAATCATCTAAGAGTTAATAGAGTTACATGTCAGTTGTCAGACATGAAAATTCTAAGAAAAGTGATATGAGCTATAAATAAAGAGAATGAAACAAGAGCCTCCATGAATAATGTAAAGACTGACCTCAACAACAAAATATACACGAACGAACTCATCTACCATTAATCTCACCCTTGGCAATAGTATTTGCATAGACATATCGATAAGGAATAAGCTATATATATAAATATAACCTAGTAAAATTCTTCATTTGTTACTTTAACACCTTAGAATAAGTATTAAAAAAATACAAGTACACGATAAATATCTCAATGGTATTCACAATAATATATCTATATATTTTATAAGTGAGAGTAGTTTGCAATGTAGATAAGCCAAGTGGCAAGCTACTGAACAGTCACTTGGTAATTTTAAGACAAAGTTAATAAATATGGTAATAATATATTTGAATTAAAGGATAAAATGTATTTGAATTTAAAAATACATAAAATTATTAAAAAAGATAGAAAATACTTTTATTAGCTTAAAAATAGAAACTTACTGGTAGAAAAGTTTTAAATAAATCCTTACTATATCATAAACTTATCACATTCAGATATTTTAAAATAAATTTAAATATATTTAATTTAAATATTTATTTAAGAATT
>JAOTQJ010000049.1:6783121-6799824 GCA_025642045.1 Solanum sejunctum
TAACCCCTATGTTTAAAAACATAAAGCGGCTGTTTCCAGATGACCCATGAGGAGCGTCGAAAGTTGCATTGACTAACGGCTATTTCACAAATCAAAGAAGCGCGGACAGTTTAAAGAGTCATTTTGCTTTATTCCATCATACTCCAAAGCCAAAAAATAGTCAATCTTTGGCTCCATCGGAGATTGATGGAAATCTATTTTTGCAGTTTGAACATGGATTTGTTCGAAGTCATTGCTAGTGAAGTTTCATCTTTGAAAAAAAGTAAAAGTAACTGCAGTACTATGGTTCGTTCTGTTGGGCGCTAAATTACATGGTTTACATTTGTAAAAGAACATAGATATTCAATGCTCAAAATATTGAGAGCTAATATTGGCTGAAATATAATGGGGAACACCAGAAGCTTCCTATATTAACAAATGGCACTTCATGCTGCACATAAGCAACACATCAGTTCAAAAGGCTAAATCTATTGCCATTATCACCTATCATATATATGGCAGTCTGTTAGTTCATAAGGTTATGAGAAATAGAATATATGTATAAAATAAAAAATAAAAAAATCAGTGTTTCCCTTTCATAACATGATGTATCTTTCCCAACATTCAAAGAGGAACTAAAAGTCACTAAGCTTGTACTCCCTCTTTTTCAATTTATTCGTCTTAGTTGAACTCAACATGGGGTTTAAAAAGATAAATGAAAATTTTGAATTATGTAATCTTAAACTAAAGATGTATCTAATGTATCAAAATGCGCCTTTGAATCGTGTGCTCTAAATATGCCCTAGCTCCAACCCAAATTTGACTAAGATATAGAAATGGCATTTTTTTAAAAGAGACTAAAAACAAACAAACAAAAATGGAGCGAGTAAATAACTAGAGAGTCTGCAGGCATACCCCAGCAAGTAGATCCGTAAATAAACAGCAGAGTCCAATCCTGCATGGTCAATGAGTTCAAGTTCAGGCATTTTCAGAGCAGCCGGTACCCAATCCAGAAACCTTAGATATGCCTTCCAATCCAAATTCACAACTTTCTTAACAAATCCCTCCGACTGCAGTGGATCGTTTCTCAGACCCGCAAGATACCATTTTGGGAAGTACACTCTGTCATTCAGTGGTTGAAGCCGCAGAATTGCAAAGGCCAAAAGGAAGATAAGTGCAGACAGAATATTTATAGCTGCAGAAACTCCTATATCTCCCAGTGTTGCCATCTTCTAACTGCAAATAAAACATATATAAATCTTCAACTATACCTCAATCCTAATTAGCTAATGAAAACATGAAATCCGCATAATACATGAACGTAAACCCAAACTGGCAAGAAACACTCTATTTTTGAGTATTACGTACGTCTATACAGTTGATTACAATATTTATGTGTCGGGGAGACGAGTTGGAGGACTTAATTGTCGGTTGACTTGTCCGCTGAGACTAAGTTTGGACAATTGATTATGTATTATGTCAAATCAAAATCCATTACAGAATTCTGAAAATCTTTTGACTATAGAGATGTATGTATGTCACAGAGTATTCAAGAATTATTTCAGCACAAAACACAAGAAAGCAGATAAAATAAGTTGGAAAAGGACAACAATTTATAGTGACGCATTACATGCATACAAATTAAGAAAGTGAAACTTATTTTTCAATAGAATCTATTTATTAAGGAAACACAAAAAGAGATGAGTTGTTCCAACGAAACAATGTAATTCGAGACGATGAAAAAAAATCCATTATTTGATCAAACTGAAACAGTGATAATAAAAATGCATGGGAGAAAAAATCATACAGTTTGTGATTAGTTGGGTGGTGCTTGTGCGTAGAGAAATTGGAAAGTTAAAAAGCCAAAATTGTGATAAGTTGCCGACCGATGAATATAAGGATTACTTGCTACTTCAAGAAAAGCCAAGAACATTCTCCATATGTACTTATCTCTTCCTTTCACTTTAGTTATAACTAAAACATACTTTTTCCTTTTTGGTATTAACAACCTCAATTCACAAATATGTTCATTTAATTCTCTATATCATTATTTCACGGCACCCTCTTCTTTTTAATTTGTTATTTGTTAAACAAAATATCATTCATTATAATTAAAAATAATTGTTTTGTTTGTAAAAAAGAAAAAGAAAACAACATAACTAGCCTACTTTTAAAAAATTTGTTTAGCATAAGTGTTTTGTACATGTGGTTCAGTATTTATTATTTAATTTATATTTTAAACAATAAGATTATAATGTAATACATAACTCTAAAAAAAAAGTTCTTTTTTAGTTATTGTTAAAGTCTAAGTTTTTTCACCCAAAAAATATACAATAGTATCCATATTACTCCTATGGTATAACGTCAGGCAGACTTCATGTTAGTGTTAATTTTTATTTAGTTTATCAAAAAACTGTGGCATACATATTTATCATAGTTTTTGTATCTTATTAGTGTTTACATATAATTATTCTATTTTTTTAATATTTAAAACTTTTAAATCAAATAAATTTTTTTTATTAAATGTGTCCTTATTTGAATTAGGAAGTCTATTAAATTTTACTTTATATAAATTATTTTTTAACTTGACCTATTATCATAATCTTTCATATTTTTAATATGATACCCTTTATTTTGAGTAGAAAAGATATCAATACAAAATTTTCCAAAGACAAAAAATTTGAAAAGGCAGAAGATAAAGAAAGACTCAGAGAGAACTTGCTCATAATGCTTCTATTTCTTCCAATAAAGCTCCTCAAAAAGATATCATAATTAATGTTAAATATCTAAATTATTATTTAAAGAAAAAAAATTAAAAAATACATCAATATAATTTTGGAATTGGAGCATAAATCATCCACCACATAAGATTATATGTTTCATGTTTCAACATGGTTGTTTAATAGTCATTAAATTTAATTGGAGATTGCACTCCATTAACGTGTCTTCAATCAAATTTTTAAATGCATACGTGGTATGTTTAATCAGGTAGGTTACTCTGCCACTATTCTATTCTTTGTTGTTCTCTTTCTTCATCTTTATCTCTTGCTCTGTGTTTTTTAATTTTGACAAAAAGAAAAGAGTAACCATTGTAGATAGTAGAAACAAGAAAGAACAGCATAAGCTCTAACTTTTTAGCCTAGATCTGGTGTTGTTGTATCTATAAGTTAATTTATTACTTGTATAGAAATTTGTGGTTTTGTTTCTGGATTTCTCTCCGTTCCCACATCTAAAAACCCATTTTCTGGAGGACCCAAATCGTCATTATGGCAGCTAAAGAAGTTCGCTTCAAACCTCAAGTAGTAATTTTGGCAGGTGGCTTCTCAATAAGCCATATCCCTCTTGTTTCCAAGGTAGCCTTTTCACTTTCCTTTGTGTTTTTTTAAGTGACTACCCATTTTTTAATGTTTTCTTATTAGTGTTTTTCCAAAGAAAAAGAAATGATGTGTGTAGAAAAGGAATTTGCAGTATGTGCCAAAAGCTTTGCTTCCAGTTGCAAATCGGTGATGTTGTCTTACAAGAACAATAAAGAAAAGAAATTTCTACAAATTGGGATTAGTTGATGGTAAGGAATAAAATTATATCTCTGTGAGTATGAAAACTTGCACTTACACTCAGCGTATTTGACGTAGCATACTTTCATCTATTTACCCTTAGTGTATGATGTTTCAAGCAATATAAGGAGATTTTGAACAGAGAGGGAGTTTGGCTGATATTTAATTTGGGCTGAGGGTAGTCATATAGTGCAATATGCCCTACTTCTCTAATGGGACCTGTATTCTACTAGATGTTAGTGACACCAATATATGACATTTTCGATTCAATATTCAGTTAATGATTTTAAGATACTTCCAAATATGAATACTGCCATTGCGGATTGCCTGGTGAAATTTCTTGAAGAGTGTCTGCTAATTTGATGCTTATAGTTCAATTCATGAACTAATTATAAAACAACGGGTTGTATTTCAGACAACTAATTTATAAGTTAATTAAGAGCTATCTTCAACTATGCCCTGACTAAATTTTTGCCAGAAAAGATGTTTGTTTGCTTCAAGCTTTTTGCATTTTCTTACTCTGTAATAATCTTGGGAGTTCTATTTATAGGTAGAGTATTGTGCTTGCTTGAAAATGTTGCTTCGTTACTACAAAGACAACAATCTCAGAAATACCATACTCTGTTTGAATTTAGGATGCCACTTCAGTAACTATTTTGTTCCAGCATCCCATATTAATAGGGAGTCTAGGGGAAAAAATACTTTTAAGCTTTATTAGAAGACTTGAAACTTATTACGACATTAAAAGAGAAAGACTAAAATTAAGAGTTTACGGTTACTCTTCTTGATTTGGTAAGAATTGAGGTTCCAATCTTTTCAATACTATCTACAAGAATTTTGACCGAGACATGTACTTGATTTGTTGTGTGCTAATAACCAGCCTTTCAAGCATCTGGATGTATGTGGATCATCTTTAGGTATTACAACAGAAGTTGAGTTAGGATGTTGTTTCCCCAAGTATATGGATCAAGCAAAATGAATATATGGAGTAGAAGAATGATCAAACATATAGTAAAGATTTCCTACAAGAGCTTTACGTCAACCAAGTTTACATTTTAAATAAGGACAAAGGCTTAGTAGCCAATTTATTCCTAACAATCTAACTTTGGACAAGTTTCTATTCTTTTTATTAGATTTTTTATTTGATTTTTTAATGTTTCCATTTCATTCTATTGGATAAGAACTAATTCTATTTTTTCTTTCTTCGATTATCTCTGCAGAACTTTGCTCATGAATTGCAGAAAAACATGACATAAATGTTGCCTCCAGGAGGAAATGAATTGAGCTCAAAAGAAAATCTTTTTAAGAACTGGTCCCTAATGTCATCAATCATAGTATACTGCATCTTCGCAAGTATCATCAGTAATTGATCAAATTCACGGACGTTCCTCTGATGTACAGATTCTCATTATGGGTTGTGAGTCCAAGAAAATTTGGGGGCTCAAGTTATTCAACTGTTGGTGTCGGGTGAAGTACAATCGTTCTCAGAACCAAGTTTTCTCTTAAATTTATTTGTATTTGAAAAAACATCTTGTTCAGACGATTCTCTTGCATAGAGCAAGAGCTGCAACTACACTTTTATGCACTCAGATACATGTAATCTTAGCGGGTAACTATATGTTCATGATTTCAACGACTATTAACTACCTTATTCCACTTTGAATCTAAATCCATTTTCCCCTTCTTCTGTAGGTACTTTTTACCAGTTGTCGAGTAACACTGATAAGCAATCAAAATGTAGCACTATGTAAATAGTACATGATACAAATATTCAATGTAAATAGTGAATATTTATGGATAGTCTACCAACGCAGGATTGTCATATCTTT
This sequence comes from Solanum sejunctum, assembly GCA_025642045.1. Classification (NCBI taxonomy): domain Eukaryota; kingdom Viridiplantae; phylum Streptophyta; class Magnoliopsida; order Solanales; family Solanaceae; genus Solanum; species Solanum sejunctum. The sequence goes on from JAOTQJ010000049.1 coordinate 6,788,484, forward strand.
GTGTGTATATATATCCTGTAAACACAGCCACAAGCAATTGCCAACATATCTATCAGTGTGTGCGTATGTATATGCGTGCAGTGCACGTATTTACTTTCCAAAAAATAGTCAATGTTGGATCAGTGCTCACACGGGCTACCTCAACCTAGTTCTGATTATACAACATTAAGAGTTTCTAACTTAAATCCTAAATATAAAACAATTAAAGAAAGACATGGAAGGAAAATTTACTACATTAAGTAATACAAGTAAATGATAAGTTAAAAGAAAATAGTAAATGACAATTTTGTTTATTGTAGAGTCTTTTAATTAAATAACAAAAAGTTCAATTAATATTTCTAAGAAGGAGAATTGAAAGTCATCTATAAATAGTTTTATTATATCAGCATCACAATATTTATATTTATTTTTACAATCTATATCCATATAAGAAATTATTATAGTGTCAAAATATGTCTAACAATATTTCTATTTAAACTAATATTACAAAGTTATACTTATTATGACTCTATGTAAAGATTTAGAGTATTTCAATAATTAAGAGACCTATTAGCTATTAAAAAAAATAGTACGCACAAAATTTTGATGTCATAATCTTTTATTGTACATAAAAATGCACGATAAAAGGACTCAAACCAAAATAAAAACATATAATTTCTATATTAGCTGATTATCAAAATAAATGAAAAAAAAAAGAAGAGAAGAAATTTTCACCTGATTATATCTGATGTATTAAATAAATTATAAATTCATTCATAGACAAACTAAACATAGATAATACTAATATAAATTATATAAATCACATATTATTTCATTAAAATTTTTAAAAATTCCGATTCTTTCATAAATTACTAAAAATATCGATTTTTACCACCTATAATGATACCTAAAAGTACAGTTTCATACCTAAATTTGTATTACCGAAATTACAAGGTTGTTGCTTTAAATAAGGATTTAACTAAAATTATGATTAAGTTCAGTTTTAGAGTCCAATTATTTGTTAATCACTATCTATAGTCAATTATTCATAATTAATTTTAAATTAAAGCTAACAGATAATTAATTTTCATACAATTATTTCATTCCTTTTCAAAAAAAATATTCTCGCCTTTTCAAAATTTTCTTTTCATTCTTTGTTCCAAAGTTTTTCCTAAACTGATTTCATCTATTTGATAATTGAAAAATTTCAATGGATCCATTTGGTCCTCACCCACAACAATGGCATGACCTCTAATGTTTGTTATGCTAACAACATGGGTTTCCTCTCCAATAAGACTCTTTCTGCCTACACTTAGATCCTGCAACAATACCAATTGACTGAGGATCAGTGTCAAAGAGAATAATAAATGATTTCTTATGAATCTTTGTTTGATGTTTCAGGCTTTCATTTGTGTTGAGGTATCACAAACATGATACGAATTTAATTCAGTCAGTAGATTTTGAGAATGTAGATTCCTTTTTTTAGAATGGGATGGACGTATAAACCATGTTTGGTACTTCAAAAAATGTCGATGTTAAAGAAAAACAAGTATTTATTATTTTGTTGCCGCATCAAGTCTGTCGGTTGGGAAAAAATTATCAACAATGAATGTTTCAATCTTGATACGCCACGGTGGAATCTGGGAGTCTGAAGTTATGTATAGTCGATATAAAAGTGACAAAACTGTTGTTGGAGACATTATCTCGTTCGTTAACCTCAAAGTTGCGATTGCTGCTGAGTTAGATATCGACGAACAGAGGAAGAGAATCAAATTTCGATAGATTGTTGAAGGTAAAGCTTCTGCGATTAGTATCCGCAATGACATGGGGTGAAGTTTTATGTAGAAATAAATTAAAAGGAACCTGGGTTTGGTATGTACCCATTGTGCATAGATACCAGTAATTTAGAGGGAAATGATACTTCGATGGTTGATGCATCAACTGGAATGATCGAATTGGATTGTATGGTTACTTGTTACGTATCCATACTATTTGATACCTGAGTGTTATTAACTTAGTATCTAATAATTCAAGATTACCATTGAAGATTATGCATAATATTTGATACTTGCAATCTAAGTATCTAATAGTTAGATCATGGTCATTAAAAAATCAATATCAAAATTCGATCGCAGATACTTGAGAAAATATGTTCTAAAGATATATTAAATTTTTCATCAAATTAACAGTTATACTACGTTTTATTATTAAATGATACTATAAGTCAAAAGAGAACATGATACTTGAATTATGCTTTCTTTTGTTGGAAACGTAAGTATTAACAAACTTACATGCTTCAATAAAAAGGTTATTGTTCACTCAAACCAGGTTAACAGTGTCAGTTTTTTTATTCAAAATTATATATGCATTGAGTACATGTCTAGTGCAATTTTTTGTTTTACTTCACTAGTGTGCACACTGTAACTATCATATTGATACCTCATTATTTCAAAAATTATTCATCGAGTGCACCTGTAGATAAAGAACACTACATGTATCTAATTAATTGGTAATTAGATCCATCAAGATTCATTGAATACCTCTTCTATTTGTCAATAATAATAATATGCATACAAATACTAATTACCAATTAGAGATATATGTTATATTACGAATTTTAATAGTATTAATTGGAGTTGTTCAATTCTTTTAAGTTCTTCATATAACAAAAAACAGAAAATATAATATATTTGCTTTGTAGTGATTACATAACACATAATAATACATTTATTACCTTTCAAATTTATTGAACTAAATAAGAATAGAGTCATAACTGATTCAACATTCATTTTTTTTTGGGAAAAAAACTACACGTTCGTCGATTATATCTTTCATGCCCACACCTACTACAACAGTTAGAAGTTGTAGGTGTCTTCTCTCCGGCGCTCTTTTTTCTCCCCTTCTTTGGTTTTTCCGGCATTCTTTTGTACTTGAGTGGCAAAACAACTTTAAATTACTGGTAGATACTATGTGCATGATGATCGACCAAAATAAAAGATAAAAAGCGTTAGCCATTAACTGCATGCAAATAGTCATGTTCAATGAAAAACAAATACTTTATAAAATACGATTTACATAATTTCCTAAATATTAATAAAAGCAACAAATGGTCAATATTTGGATAGATTTAAAACTGCATAATTGGTTATTTCCTAGATATTCAACTATACTTGGTGTAGATCACTAAGAGAGAATGACCAATTTGTCATTTTTCGGTGGTTGAAACGCATCTTTTGGCCTGGGAGCATCATCATTTTCACTTACATAGCTATCTGCAAGTATACGAAAGAATCCTTTTTTTCGAATTCCTATGGGATTTATTCGAAATATTCACTAACTTGATTTAGCCTTGTCCAAATCCATAATTTCAATACTTGAGATAATATGATTTGGAAAAGATTAAATGTGCAAATAAAGGTATAAAATTACAAATACTCTAATTACAAATAGATAAGAATTTGAATTATTTATTTTTCTCAAACATAGATATCACCAAAATTTACATGCATCAATAAAAAAAATTAAATATGCATTCAAAAATAGCTTAATCGTATTTATGTATTTATGTAATATGCATATACTAAACTCCAAAATAATAACTTGTGGCATCCTATGAATTGACTATCAAAATCAATACACACACACAAAAAGAAACTTTTCTCAACTGACCATTAAAATCTTGATATTTTACATCGCTTCAAGGTCAAATCTATGTTTAAATTAATAAGGTTACCGACTCTTTTTTACATAAAATCCATCAACAACTAATTTTGAGGAAAGTAATCTATCAATATTTTCCTCTTTTTTATTTACCATGTATTTTAGGAATAGGAAAAGGAGGATTTTAGTAACAATCAATACACATGTTAATGTTGTTGATCTTGTTTACAACAAATTTTAATGTGATGAAAAATAAATTATAATCACAAATAAAATATGAAGAAATATAATTTTATTAAGAAGCATGTAGGTACAAATCTGGATCTCCCTTAATTCTTCTCTCATAAGATTTCTCCTTGATTAGAGGGTCATTAATAACATATTTTTTGAACGTAGGATGATTTTGATCTCCTTGACCCATATTTGATCTCCTGATAAATATCCCCAGGATTTATGGGATATTTGAGATGCCTTTTGAAGGAAATATAATACCCTTTATATAGGCATGAATTAGGGTTTATGATCGAGTAACCTCCAAGAAACCCTAACTGAAATAGGACTTATCTTGTAAAATCCTATAAAATTTTGATTTCTACGAATGCTCCCTGCTTAAAGGCTTCTCGGAGTATAGACTTGATGAAACTCAAAGATAGGACTTGAAGTACTCATTTTTCCACCATTGTTGGTTACAGATTTGCATATCTTGATTTATGAGAGAAGAGATGAAGGGCAGATTTGGTCCCACTAGACGTGCCAGTTTGTTTAAAATAAATTTTAAAAGTGAAAGAAAGATAAATTATAATTTCAAATAAAATATAAAAATATATAATTTTATTAATAAGCATGAGGGTACAAATCTGGATCTCCCTTAATTCTTTTCTCATAAGATTTCTCCGTGATTCGAGGGCCGTTAGTGACGTATTTCTCGAACATAGGATGATTTTTACCTCCTTGACCGATATTTTGATATTTTGATAAATATCCCGAGAATTTATGAGATATTTAAGATTCCTTTACAAGGGAATATAGTACCTTTTATATAGGCATGAATTAGGGTTTAGGGTTGAGTAGCCTCCAAGAAACTTTGACTGAAATATGACTTTTATCTTGTAGAGTTTTGTTTACAACAAATTTTAAAAGTGGTAAAAAGATAAATTACAATTACAAATAAAATATTGAAGAAACATGATTTTATTGATAAACATATGGGTACAAATCTGTCTCTCCCTTAATTTCTCTCCCTTGTATTAATAGACAACTTTCACTAAGTCCCTCAGTCATGATGCCCAGTTCTTTCAATGTATGGATAAGAAGAATGTTAACTCTAGATCCTTAATCAATCATGATTCTGTTTATCCTCTTCTCTAGCACATGACCCACCATGTATAAAGGATGATTATGTAGCTTTTTACTGAATAAGAGATCATCCTCTGTAAATATAATTTTTGTATCACATGTATGTGGTTCTTAAAAAGAGGGTACTACAGGTTTCTCAGAAAATAAGGGAGACGCTTTTGATGAAGTTTTGCCCATTGCTTCTGCTTCACCTAGGGGAGACATCTTTGATGAATTTTCACCTACTGTCTCCTTAGTCGGTGTTAATGTATGATACCTCGTTGTTGTCTTGGATAATTCTGGTATGAAACCAACATGGTAAGAACTCTCCAAAAGTCAAGGACGTCGTGCCTTCTGGTAATGATGTACTTTCTTTAGATGAGTGACTAGTTTTTGCTTCCTTGGTCTCCTCACCATCCTTCCCCTGGTTGGTTGCTTAGATAATTTTCTTTGTGAACTTATCTTCTTATGTTTTCGCCTAGTTACGAGAATCCAACTTTCATCATTATCTCTATCGATATGGATTTTGTTTGGCTCAAATGACTTTTTTTTCAGAGTATATATCTGGATTGGGCCAAGTGAGCCAAAAGTGATAGAGATTTGGTTAGTACTTGCTTTCTCATCATCAAGGATAATTTTATCCTTCCTAGCCAATTGCATGACTTTGTCTTGAAGACGAAACACTTTTCAAGAGGAGGACCCAAAAGTCTATGATATTTATAATAGTTTAGATAGTCGGTCTTTCCAGCTTCATTCGGTTGTTTCATCTCCAGTAACTCAGTGAGCTTCAGTTCAACCAATTCATTCAATATTTGAGAAACATCAGAAGCCAAAAAGGGGTATACTTTTTCTTGCATCTCTTTAAAAGTCAACTTTCGATTTGAACGCCCTTGAAAAGTTATCCTTTCACTCTACTTCCTATTCTCCTTCGTAGTAAACTTCACAGGCAATGCATGACATTTATGAATTTCTTGTTATCATTCTTGAGCACAAATTTGCTCTATTTCTTTGGTTCTTGCTTATTCTTTTCTTTGCGAGGATAGTGAACAAGCATCCTATCTTTTCCGACAGAAGACATGCTCAACTACATTTCATGAGCACGAGTCGCTAGATCTTCAAAAGACTTGGTTTGATCCCTTGTAGGATGTACAAAGGCCCCAGTGCATTCCTTGGATACACATTTCTATTGCAGAAGCTTTACTAAGTCTATCTTTGCAGTTGAGACTTCTGTTCCTCCATCGATTTATGAAGTCGATAATTGGTTCATCCTTTCTTTAGTGAGTATTTGTGAGTTCTACCATGCTCACTATGCACCTTGTGCTATAGAAGCGATTAAGAAACTCGTGCTCCAGTTGCTCCTAACTATCAATGAAATGAGGCTCAAGATCTGTGTACCAGTCAAAGGCATTTTCTTTCAAGGAATGGATAAATTGTTTGACGAGATGGTCTCCATAGGTCCCAGCATTATTGCATGTCTCCACAAAGTGTGCAACATGCTGCTTTGGATATTTTTTGCCTTCAAATTGCTGAAATTTTGGGGGTTGATAACTGATAGGTATTCTGAAGATATCAATTCTTGCAGTGTAAGTCTTATCATACATATGGGAAGACCTTGTGGAGATATCATACTTGTACTTAATGGTCTCTTCAATGAACTCCTTTAGTTTATCAAGTGGGATCATTCCTTCAGCAGAAACTGGTAACTCCTTGAGAGTCAGTGCTTGCTTCGCAGGATTTTCAGTCTCTTGAATCTTAATACCCTTCCCCAGTGCATGGATAGATTCCCCATCTAATAATCTATCTACTCTATCTATCAACTTATCAATGTGATACTCTTGGTATTGAATATGCCTGGTCAGTCCTTCAATCATTTTTGTCAGATTTGAAAGTTGTTCCTCCGTGGATGAAGCATTGGTTGTCATCAGTTGTATGACTGTTGGAGGCATAGAAGAGTAGCATGGATTATCATGGAAGTTGATCTTTAGAGGTCTCACATTATATGATGCATGTGGAGAAGATTCATTGGACGAGTCTTAATCTTTCTTTGCAGTGGAATTCTTGGAACCAGAGACCTCAATTAGACCTAAAGTCTACTTGATATTCTCACTAACACTACTTCCTCCATCTGAAGATTTTGTAGAGGACCTTGCTCCCCTTGGAGTTGAAGATCCAAAATTAGGAGTTAGTGCGGACGACATTCACAATATTTGTTGTCCTAGCATAGTGGCTTTGCTCCTTCTAACTACTTTGACATTTCCAAAAATAATGCCCAGGATTTCCTCTACTTAGGCAAATAACTTGGAATCAGCAGGCTTAGAGGAAGTTATTGGGAGTTGATCTTCTTGGAAGCCATTTGAATATTCTTTTATTCTTGAAAAGTTGAGATGAGAGGTAGAGATTGTCCCATTGAGCATGCCGAATTTGTATGGCAATAAAATTCGCGTCTTAGAAAATATTATTCAAGGAATGTTAAATATTGCAACAATCAGTATTTTATTTCAAGAAGTGAGTTCTACAATCTCTATGAATCATCTGATTAGCCTTTTCAAATATAAAATCAAGGGTTTTTTAGCTTGATATTGGATCTTGAAAAACTTGATGGATTTGATCTTGACTTATACTTGAACTCAAGGGCTTTTAGGCTTGTTTTTAGATCTGGTGATCTTGATCCTGATATATGAATTTGATGATCTTGAGCTTGAACTTGATATGATCTTGTTCTTGAACATTGATCTTGAGTTGTACTTGAACTCAAGGGCTTTTGGGCTTATCCTTGAATCCGGTGTTCTTGACCTTGATGTGTTTTTGAACTTGAATGCTTGATTTCTTGAATTCTTGTTGCTTGTAGAGAAATCTGTACATTTGATCCACAAGCTCTCTCTGGCTTCTTGTTAGAAATCTTGATGTGAATTTTGAATTATGAGGACTCCTTTATATAGTTGTAGAATAGAGGAGTTATGATGGAATCAGATCTTCTTCCGACCGATCAGATTAAATGTGACATGGCGAAGGAAAAGTGATAAGAATAGGTTTTCTTGAGTTATACTAGAATCAGACTTTCTTCTGGCCAATCAGATTTAAGGTGGCATAGCATAGGAAAAGTGATAAGAATAGGACTCCTTTCAAGTGACATGGCGATATTTGATTGGTTCGACACATCGCTTGCACATGTGACACATATTTATTGACCTTTCATTTAGACAGGAATACCATGTCATTTTGACACATGGCATTCCTATTGGCTTCTTTGTTTGACTGGCAAGCCATATCATCCAACACATGGCGTCAAGTGGGCCTCTTGGATGAAGGGATATTGGGCCCAAAGAAGTGGGTCATCTTTTTCCCAAATAAATAAATTTAGACTTTTAATTAAATCCATATTTTATTGAATTTTAATTAATTAACCAAATTATATTAATCCACAACATTTATTTTTTGGATTAATATATTCTAAATTTAATATAATTTAAATTATTTTATAAAATTTATATTTTGATAAATTTTATATAATTACAAATCCATATAAAATCATACCTCTTTAATAGGGGTCGTTATGGTCCTCGAGTGGCTACTTGTCTCATCATGTAGTTCAACCACGGGTGTAGTAGCATTTTCATCTAGACGTACCCTTGTTCTCTTCCAATAACAATCTCTACTGCTACTCTCACTCTCATATTCAAGCAAACTTTTAGGAACTCAAGCAGCTTGAGTAGATGTCTTTTCTTTTTGTGCCACTGGTGGAAGTTGAGATTTTCCTTTATTACGCTGTCGGTACATCTTGGCACCTAAAGAAAGAGTGTCAACTGCATCAGCGTGGAGGAATTTGGATATATGTACTTCATATAATCCCTCTAAGGGTACAACATGAGTTTGTCCACCAGCATTCACCAAACCCTACAAATGATCACTAAGGAAATTTCCACGAGTCTTCTTCCACCAAACCTGATAATTAGATCCAAAAGAAATTCTTATATTGGGTGTGAGTGCGGAAAAAGTCGGCCGAGACACAAATCCACACATAGTGCAAATTCTCCAAAGCATGAGTCCTTTGGACGAATATCATGCTTCATGATGTCAGAGATATTTTGATAGAATCCAAATTGATGACTAAAGCAATGTCGACTATATGGTTCAGGGATCTATCCCCTTATCACCATAAGGATCGCTTCAAGTTGTCTTTCTCATGGTAGGGACATTGATCTATCCCCTTTACACCATAAGGATTTCTTCAAATCACCTTTTAAGGTGGGGACGCTGATCTATCTCCTTCACACTTTAAGACAATATTCTTGGAACCAGAGACCTCAAGTAGAGCTAAAGTCTGCTTGATCTTTTCAGTAAAACTATTTCCTCCGTTTGAAGCATTTTTAGAGGACCTTGCTCCCCTTGGAGTTAAAGATCCAAAATTAGGAATTGGTGCGGATGACACTCGCAGTGTTTGTTGTCCTAGCATAGTGGCTTTGCTCCTTGTAACAGCTCTAACACTTCCAAAAGTAATACCCAAGATCCCTTCTACTTTAGCGGAGAACTTGGAATCAGCAGCCTTGGAGGAAGTTGATTCGAAGTTGATCTTCTTGAAACTTATTTGAATATTCTTTGATTTTTGAAAAGTTGAGATGAGAGGTAGAGATTGTCCCACTGGATGTGTCAATTTGTTTACAACAAATTTTAATATGATAAAAAAATAAATTATAATCACAAACAAAATATGAAGAAATATAATTTTATTGATAAGCATGTGGGTACAAATCTGGATCTTCCTTAATTCTTCTCTAATAAGATTTCTCTGTGATTTGAGGGCCGTTAGTGGCGTATTTCTCGAACGTAGTATGATTTTGACCTCCTTGACCCATATTTTGATCTCTTGATAAATATCTTCAGAATTTATGGGATTTTTGAGATGCCTTTTCAAGGGAATATAGTACCCTTTATATAGGCATGAATAAGGGTTTAGGGTTGAGTAGTCTCCAAGAGACCTTGACTGAAATAAGACTTATCTTGTAGAGTCCTACAAAATTTTGATGTCTACAATTTTTTTTTATTTTCTTTGTGGATTCCTCTCAATGAAGCATAACAAATTGAGGGTTGTATTAACTTCATAGTTTATGAATACATAATAATTTGGAGTTGAATCGTTAGGAGTTAAATAATTAATTGATTAAAATTTAATTTTAAAAAAGATTCCTAAATATAAAAGGAGTAGTTTATTGTTCCCAACGTAATTACTCTTTTTCTTTTTGAATTTGCTATATTATATACTTTTAATAACATACTATTTGATAATCAAAGTTTTAGTTAATTTCAGCATCTTAAATATTAGAAACATCATAATGTTCTTCCTTTTTCCTTCATAACCTAGACAATTATTTATATATGATAGTCCTAAATCAATAGTGAATTCTAAATATAAAGAAATTTTAATTCAAGAGGGAATCTTGAAACTAAATACATAAAAGATAAAATAATAAATTAAAAAAAATAATGAAAAGATGATTTTATCTAAAGTAGAGTATTGAAGGGCAAAAAGTTTAAAAAATGTGATATTTATTTCATATATCTTTATGTAATGAATATTTTCAATGATGTTCAATGCAAAATTAAAGTTCATTTAATTTTTATTATATTTAATATTTAATTTATTAAAATAATAATAAAAAAATGGTGAAAAGACTATTTTGTCTAAAGAAGAGTCTTTTATTGAATGACAAAAAGTTCAAATAATATTATTAAGGGCATTCACACTTTTAATATAGTATAGGTTATTACAAATACATAGCAGTATTATCAAGATAACAAACATAAGGATAAATTATTTGCATTATAGCCTAAAAGTAATTTAAAATGGAGGAAAATAAATGTTACTCTCTCTGTTTCAAATTAAGTGAATCGTTGGAGAATTTTTGAGTTTTCAAAATAAGTGAATTGTTCATTTTTCAAAGAATATGTGGTAAATCTTTTTCAATTTTGCCATTATTAATTGACTTTCTAAAGTTGATTTCCAAGACTTATTTTTTGAAAACCTCTTACTCCATTAAATGAGTGTTGAGGGTTAAAATGAAAAAACATGGCCCAATAATTCACTTAATTTGAAACAGAGGGAGTAGTTCCATTGAAATAGGAATATTGACTAATCTTTCTATTCTTCTCAATATATATGTTCCTTACTTTTTGGGATATTTTAAAAAAATAATAAATAAAACATAATCTATTTATATATATGTATGTATGTGTGTATATATATATACTAGATGAGAATATTCGTGCTCAACACTGCCCAACATGTTAATTTTTTATACATTTTTTTGTAAGTACGGCTAAAATAATTAGACTAAGCTCGGTCAAAGACCTTCATGCCAACAAAATAGAA
>JAOTQJ010000049.1:6804944-6821864 GCA_025642045.1 Solanum sejunctum
ATTTGCAATTCTTAGAATGGGTATTTGTATGTATTAATCAAATCTCTTTATTTTGAATGTTTTCTAGTGATGGCCAACATTAGAACTCGTCTAATATTACCTTCCTGATCTAGGTGGTAATGAATAGAAAAAGAGATTGATTAACAAAATTCGATGATATGCTCTCATCTAATCAACAGAACTAGACCAAGGGGAGGTTGACTAGGACTATGGGTAATGGTTAGTATAGCACACTATGGAGATAGGTCAAGTTTCATATTGAAATTCGACCTTCACCTTTGACCAAAGGGTTGAAAGAACTTAAATTACCATCTTGTATGCGATACTCTAGTTGAGAATTGTGATATCCAGGGATGTTGTGTTAGTGAATCAGAACACAATACCCAAGTTACTCTCCATTACTGATTGTCTTCCATTTTATTTAGTTTAGTTTGAATTCTTATCAATCATTGCAACCCCCTCCCTTTTTGGGAATTGAGTTAGTTAATACTTGAATTGTTTATTGGTGAATCAATTTGGAAAGTCTCTATATTCTTTGTGGGATTCGACCCTAACCTTGGTAAGGTTTATTACTTTGGTAATGATCGCTTTGACCTCAAAAGAAAGGTGTATCTTGAGTGTGATCAAAAGTCGGCAATAAGGCATACACTAGACCCTAGTGCTGAGAAGTACCACCTCCCTTGTGGAAGCCTGTACACCATGATGATGTACCTGTAAAATGGCTAGAAGGCGAATTCTTTTGGGGTCTCCAAAATCCTCTCTCAGTAGCAACTCGGCCTCTTTGGTGGTAACTACTATAGTTTGAAAAGATGCACCCTCACGTGAAGATCTAAACAAATAAGAGAAAATGGAAAGTTCAAATCCCTTTACAAATCTACGAACCTCTCTGCCTCTATAGGTATCAATGACAAGGCATGTTAAGACAACTGATAGAATTTAGCCTCATACTCGGCTACTATAATGCCTTCTTGGGTTAAAAGTCTTAAATTCAGACTTGATCTCCTCTCAAACACTCTAAGGAATGAATTGTTCCTGGAAAGCCTTTAAAAATACCTCTTACTCGATTGGTGGGGATCCTGTCTACCTGGAGCATATATAACACCACCACCAATCCCGAGTTGCTCCTTGCAACTGTAATGCAACAAATCTAACTCCTCATGAATCTACTAGGCCTACGGCCTCCAACATCTCATAACTCAAGGTAAGGAACTCGTATGCATCCTCTCCCTTACCACCCTAGAACTCGGGTGGTTTCATCTTCTAAAACTACTCATATCTCTATTGATCATCTACTGCTAGTACTAGCTCATGAATAACTTGAGATGGAGAAACCATCTGAGATGGAATATAAACTAACATATGATCAGGCATATAAGGTGTTTGACCAAACAAAGCTGAGTGATCTGCCACATACTCATCAAAATCATAATGCTGCTCCGACACTTGAGGAGGTGGAACCTCACCCTTATTCGATCCCTATTGCACACCTCAGGAAATAATCTCCAATATGCCCATCACCTTCTGAAGAATGCCCTGAAGAGTAATAGGATCCTCGGCCTCTAAAGAAGCCAGGTGCTGCCTAGGCTCTACTGGAGTCTCAAGTGAGATACCTCTATCATAATCTCTCGTAGGTCCGAAACCACGAGCATGTCCTCAGACCATACCACATCATTTGGATCTACCTCTACCTTTGCCTCAAGCTGTGGCATCAATAGTAGCCTCACAAGTTCGCTCCTCAACTCTTCCCATAGACAAAACTTCACAAACTTAGTAACTTACCTCGAACAAGATGAGTTAAGATTATGGGTTGTGAATATGATTATGAGTCATGGATGGGCCTCATAAATAAAGTCTTGAAATCTTATAATTCACAACCCCAGTTCAATTTTTATGAACAATAGTATGGGTCGAATTTTAAGTTATAAATCATAATTAGATCTCATAGTCCAAACTTCAAAAAGTTAGATTTCAGCATGACCTCTATGGACTGGCATCTATAGTCTATAGATAGTACTGCAGTCCGTAGATGGCCCTCATAGAAACTATACAATAAGTTTTAGTTGGGGACTTTTAAATATTTTTTTATTATTTTAACTTATATACTATGTCATTTTTGGCTATTCTAAATGAGATTATAACTCATACAGAAAGACCCTAACTTCTTATTCTCACCTAACTCACCAAATTAGAAATTTCTCTCTTTAAGTCTCCTTTTTGAGCAAGCTAGGGTTTCAAAGCTTCAAGTCTCCATTGAAGAGATTCAAGTTAGGATCTCATTGCAGGTATGTGTAAATTTCACCAATGGGTATCCCTTTATTTATTGAGTCCCAAATAAACCTCAATTTCTTAAATTATAATTTACAAGCCTTGGATTTTTATGATCTACACGGATTCTTACTGGATTTTTGTTATTCTTCAAGTATGATCTTCAATAGCATGAATTCAAGTATAATTTAATATTTTTCAATGATTATTTTATAACCCCTAAGTATGCAAGTATTTTCATGATCAGAATTATGCAGTTTTCATATGCATGTCTCAAATTATGAGATTTTCATGATTTAGATATTTTTTGATAAAGTGTATTTTCATATTTATCAGTTAACATAAATTTTTATGCTTTTAGATAAAGTATCCTCAATTATTGTCTGTTTAAAATCATGATTTATGAGTTACACTTTATGATTATTCAAATTATTAAAATTATAGTATTTCAAATAATTATTATATTTGATTACGCATGTTTTTATGGGAATAACACATAGCACTAAGCGTATTAGGTATGAGCATTATCAATCAACGTCCATAAACTTTTAGTAGAAATCCCAAAGTTCTAGAACTACATGCCTCAGTGGGATTGATCTCAGATAGACATTGGCTTATGGATCTACATTATCTCAGCTATGAGGTCCTTAACTTAGTAAATGGGACATTCTCTTTTTAGTGTGGAAGCATTTTATTGAACTCCATGTTGTAGCTCACATAATTTGTGTCGATTATGCTATCTCCCACAATCAAATTTCAATCGTCATATGATCGAATATTTTTAGTTATGTTTAGATTAGATATTCAATTTTCATATCATTTACTTTATCATTGTATCAGTGATGTACAGACTTATCATGTTCAATTATTATGCTCATGACATATGTTCTTCATACTTAGTGCATTTAAAATATTGATTGCATACTCTTCCTCTATATTATTTTATAATATAGGTTCTTATGCTTCCTATTCCGCATACAAATAGTATAGATCCAGATGGGGTTGCACGAGCTAGTTGGTGAGTCCTTATATTTCAAGGACAACTTTATCAATTTCTATTTTAATTTTAGATTGTTTGAGTTAGCTAAGGGTTTCAACTAGTAACTCATATGTTGCTAGAGGCTTTTCAGACAAATAATATTAGATTTCATATTCTTGTCTCTTGTTGTGCCAAACCCTTTATTAGACTATTCATATTATCTTTCACTTTTAATTTGACATTTATTATATCTTAGTGTCATGTCATACCATGAGGTTGGCTTGAGATAATTTGTGGCTCTAAGCACCATGTCACACTCAGAAGGTAGTCTCAGATCATGACAAATTTGGTATCAGTGCAAAAAGTTCATATTTTTTAGAGTGTCTGAAAGTCACGTTGGGTACAGTCTTATTATGAGTATAAATCATGACACATCTATGAATAGGAGGCTACTAAACATTTGAAAAATATTTCACTTCTTTTAGACTCTCAATCATGCGATAGAGTGTAACTCTATATAGTTTCCTTCTAAATCTTGCTCTACACATTTGCATCATCATACCTCTAAGAACAGCTTATGTTAGAAGAAATCAAAATGAAAAGCAACAGGCACCTCTGATCCTAGAGGACCTATTGATTGAGCTAGTGTCACATGTCGAGTTTTTGGGCTATTTTATAAATGCTTACCAAGCTATGACAGCTTAAGCCAACCAAAAGGTATGGCCTTGTTTATCCCTCATGCTAATATGATTGCTACTAGAGTCCAACGCTTCACTTGGATGAACCCTCTGGAGTTTCATGGTTCTAAGGTGGATAAGGATCCACGGGAGTTCATTGAGGATATTAAGAAGATCATCGGCATCATACTAATTGAGAGTGTAGACTTAGACGCTTATCAGTTGAAGGGAATAGATCAAATATGGTGCAAGCAATGGAAAGATGATAGGGTTGAGGATGCAAGCACATTTGATTGGAATAAGTTTGAAAGTGCTATTTTAGATTTTTTTTTCCACTTGAGTTGAAGGAAGCAAAGGTTCAAGAGTTCATCAATTTGAAACAAGGTAACATGATTGTGAAGGAGTATTCATTGAATGTCACCCAATTTTCAAAGTATATTCCATCTATGGTGGCGGACTTTAAAGCTGGCATGAGTAAGCCTCTTTGGTGTTTTTCGGACAATCACGAAAGATTATAGAACCACTATGTTAATCAAGGAGATTGATATCTCCCATTTGATCATTCATGCACACTAGATTGAGGAAGATGTGTAAGGATAGTGCTAGGGATAATAAGACGGCTTGGACAAATAATATCTACTTTTCTCATCAGGAATCAAGAGGTGATCATTCTCAGTTTTGATAGAAGTATTCTAATCCAACCACTATCTTTTGCTAGTGTTCTGGTGCCTAGGTTCAATAGGCATAGAGAATAAGGCTCTAAGTCTCAGGATTGTGTCACTAGTGGCCACTCTTTTCCAACTTGTTAGAAGTATGGTAAGAACCATTCAAAAGAGGGCATATCCAATAGTGGTGGTTGATATGGGTGTAGCAAGCTAGGCGACAAAGTGAGAGATCACCCATTGGCCTAAACAAGAACAAAGATGTTTCCCCACAGACCAAGCTTAATGTTTCTACAGCTCTAATATGTTACCCGACTGAGCAAGACACCTCATCTAGTTCTGGTAGTGGATAGTGCCAAGACAAGTTTTATGCTCTTTATACTTAACAAGATTACCCTGATACGGTCACCGATATGTTCTAAGATTTCCATCTTGATATTTATTCTTTGTTAGATCCAAGAGTAAATCTTCCTTTTGTGGCTCCTTATGTTGCTATGAATTTTAACATCAATCACAAATCTACTTCGATTGGTGAGTCAGTATTAACTAAATGGGTATAGATAAATTGTCCGATTTCAATTTTTTCAAAAATCACCTCAAAAGATCTGGTAAAGCTAGACATGCTTGATTTTTATATCATTCTTGGCATGAATTGGTTTTAGTTATGTTATGCTTTAGTCAACTATAGAATCAAAGTTATAAAGTTGTAATTTTTGAATGATCCAATCTTATAGTGAAAGAATAGTACTTCAGTACCTATAGGTTGGTTTGACTCTTTCTTTAATGCCAGAAAAATAATTTCTGCGAATTGTATCTATCTTCTAGTTTGGGTTAAGGGCACCAGTTCTGAAACCTTAACTCTTCCAAACTTGTACAAATTTCTAGAAGTGTTCCTTTTCAGAGTCACTTCCTGAAGAAAGATTGACTTTGGCATAGACCTTCTCTCAAATATCAAGAATATCTTTATTCTTCCTTATGGAAGGCTCCACCTAAGCTTACGGAGTTGAAAGATCAGTTGAAGGTACTTTTAGGTAAAGATTTCATTAAATCTAGTATTTTTCTATGAGGTATTCCAGTTCTCTTCGTGAGTTGTACCAAATTTTCAAAAAGACACCCCAACTTTGCAGACAACCTATCACCCGACA
Organism: Solanum sejunctum; assembly: GCA_025642045.1. Taxonomy (NCBI): domain Eukaryota; kingdom Viridiplantae; phylum Streptophyta; class Magnoliopsida; order Solanales; family Solanaceae; genus Solanum; species Solanum sejunctum. The sequence goes on from JAOTQJ010000049.1 coordinate 6,810,673, forward strand.
AATCTATTTTTTTCTTTGTAAATAGGTCATTTTGACTGATTTCTCATCACCCGTAGTACACTTTAAAATGCATGGGGTACAAACGCTATTATTTGATTATTATATTTATTATTGATTATAATAATTAAAAGAGGGACCCGATCCATTCATTTTTCTAAAAGAACTTTTAATAATTGTAACATTTCTCAGTTGTCTTCTTCAACTTAGTTTCTTCTTCATTTTTTTGGTATGTGTTTTCACTCTGTACTTAGACAAATTTGCTTATCTATACACGAATTAGTTGGGTAAACAAAGAATCAAAAGTTAACAGGTTAGGTCTTCAGATTTTTGTGTATATCTTAAGGTTTATATTTTTTTAAGATTGGACATCCTAACCTAATTAGGAAGAAATTAGAAAGAAAATAGGAAGAAATTATCAATTTAAACAGTTGGAGTTAGACGCACAACCTAGTGCAAATCAACTTGATTAGATTTATCATTAAACAAAATTAGAAAAAAATTATACCTTGAACAGCTGAAGAATATAGATTTATACTGAGAATTTTCACTTTTTTGGTCTGATTTCATTTACAAAATCAGACCACATTTTTGGAGCTTCTAATGGTCATCTTCAGTGATAATGGAGAAGATGAAAATAATTTTCTCAGAATATGTATCGATTATCATCAATTGAACAAGGTCACAATTAAGAATAAGTATTCATCCCCAAAATTGATGACTTATTCAACCAACTCCAAGATGCCAGTAATGTTTTTAAAATAGATGTCCGATCGAGTTATGACCACCAGGTTAAATTTAGAGAATAAGATATTCCAAAATAAATTTCAGGACTAGGTATGGTCGCTGTGGATTTGTGGTTATGTCCTTTATACAAACAAATACTCTTGCAACTTTTATGAATTTGATGAATAGAATGTTGAAGCAGTATTTAATATGTTCATTATTGTCTTCATAGATAACATCTTCGTCTACTCTCAAAGTAAGGATTTATATGCAGACCATTTGAGGATTGTCTTGCAAATTCTCAAAGATAACCAATTGTCTAATAAATTTAGCAAGTGTAAATTTTGTTTAAGGTCAATAGCATTGCTTAGCGACATGGTTTTTGCAAAAGGCATGCAGCTTGATCCTCAAAAGATCAAAACAATTAAAAATTAGCCTAGATTTCTTTCTCCCTCAAATGTTAGGAGCTTCTTATGTTTAATTGATTATTACAAATGATTTATGATGGGTTTTTTCCTTTGTCCAGATTGACACAGACAAAGGTCAAGTTTAGTGGTTGAAAGCTTGTAAGAAGAGTTTTCAGGAGTTGAAGACGAAACTTACAATGACCCTAGTTTTAACTCTACAAGAAGGTTCAAATGATTTTGTAGTATATTGTGATGCTTTTAGAAATGTCATAGGTTGTATGTTAAAACAATATGGTATGGTTGTAGCATATACTTCGAAGCAACTCAAGGCTTATGAGAAGAGCTAACTATTCACGATCTTTATTGAGCAATGATAGTATTTACCTTGAAGATTTGGAGGCACTATCTCTATGGTGTTCATATGAATATTTTCACCAATAATAAGAGCCTTCAATATATGTTTCGCCAAAAAAGGTGACTTAATTTGTTGAAATACTATGATATAAGTGTCTTATACTATCTAGATAAAGTTAATATAGTGAAAGATGTTTTTAGTAGGTTGTCTATAGGAGTTTGCCCACATTGAGAATGAGAAAAGAAATTAGTTTGTGATATTTATAGACTTGCCCATTTGAAAGTTTGTTTGGTGATACCAGAGATGGTGAAATTTTTTGTTCAAAATGGTTCAACATCATCTCTTGTGATGTATGTTAAGGCAAAGCAAGGAAACGATCTGAACTTGGTTTAATTGAAGAAAGCTTGTTCTAGAAAAGACTATTGAGGCTTTTCTCCAAAGGAGAGATAATGTGCCTTTGATATCAAATCAATTGAATGTTTCAGATATTGATGGTTTGAGGCAACATATTTTAACAGAAGCTTATAGTTCTCGAATTTACCTGGGAACCATTAAGATGTACCGTGATTTGCAGAAAGTCTATTGATGAAATAAGATGAAGAAGAATATTATAGAATTTATGCCCGACTGTCTAAATTGCCAACAAGTTAAGGTTAAGCATCAGATACTAGGTGGTATGACTCAAGAAATTAGTTATTCCTACTTTTGTCACATGTTTACTTCATATGCATCGACAACATGATTTGATATAGGTAATTGTAGACTAGATGACTAAGTTAACCCATTTTTTCTAGTCAAGACATCTTATTTAGTCGAGGATTATGCTAGACTACACATTTGGAAGAAGATGGTGAAATTGCATGAAATTTCACTATCTATGATCTTAGATTGAGGTACTTAATTTACCTCTTACTTTTGAAGATTATTTCAAAAAGACCTTGGTACCCAGGTTAAGTTGAGAACAGCTTTTTATCTGCAGACAGATGGCCATGCCAAAAGCTATTTAGACCTTGAAGGATATGTTCAGAGTTTGAGTGATCGAACTTAATAATAACTTAAATGATTAGATTGGATGTGTTTATAATAATAGTTCCCTCTCTAGTATTTAGATGGCTTCATTTAAGGCGCTCTATGATAGGAGGAAAAAGTTTCATATAAAGTGATTTGAGGTTGGTGAAGTATTTTGATAGTTCCCTAGTCCATTTATGAAGTGATGAAGAAAGTTGACTTATTATAGCGAAGTTGAAAACTACCTAGAGTAGGCAGAGATCCTATGTCGGCGTGAAAAGAAGAGGGCTTGAATTTGAAGTCGATGATTTTTGGGTTTATCTAAAAATCTCATCCATGAAGGGGTGACGAGATTTAATAGGAAGAGAAGGATCAGTCCTATATATATTGGTCTGTATAGAGTTTTTAAGTATTATAGTAAAGTAATCTATGAGTTAGATTTGCCTGCAAAGTTGGAATTAATACACTTAGTGTTTTATGTGTCCTTGTTGTAGAAATATGTGGATGATCTACCATCAGTTGTGCCTTTAAAGAGTATTGGTGTGAAGGAAAGTGTATTCTAAGAAAAGATCCTAGCTGAGATTCTTGACCATTAGGTTCGTAAATTGAGAAATAAAAATATTATTTTACTAAATAATCTTTGGAGAAATCAATTAGTTGAAGGAGCTACAGAGAAGCTAAAGCAACAATGATGGCCAAGTACCTTCATCTTTTTCTTTTCAATCGATTCGTTAATAATCCCTCCACGATACTCTTCCAACATGTTCAGTGAGGTCTAAGACACATTTAAGGTAGGTCCAGAGCTTGTTACAGCCTACTCATCGTAATGAAGATTTTGTTAAAAGTATATGTGGGATAAATCTTCAAATGAAATTTTCGCATGTAGCTACTCAAAAATGACTTAATTATGCTTCATAGCTATAATTTGGGTAATTGCATGTCGTAACTATAATTATAGCAGCATCTATATAATTCGTACAATATTTGTATAATTCGCTATAAAATTTTGCAGTTTTTATATAGTGTTTGTATATTTTACTATACAATTTATGCACAACATTTGTATAATTCACTATACGATTCAGAATTTTTATATATTTCACTATACGATTTGATTCGCACACAACTTTTGTATAACCATGCACATCTGTATAAATCGCACCAATTATACAAAACTCAAACTGTAATTACAGTTAGATTATTTACCTCAAACCGTAAGTAATTCAAACTATAACTACATTGACTAATTAACTAGTATATATTTGCTTAACCGCATATTTTTTCCAACCTTTTCGATCATATTTTCAATAATTATACTATTAAACCTTTAAAAATAACAATAAAATGCATGTTAAAACTATTTCTAACCCCCTAAATTTTTAACATTATTTTTAATCATGACAAGCAACGGTGAGAGTCTTGCTTAGTGGGGATGCTCTCGATAGTTTCTAATTTTATTTTTTAGTATAACTTACAGAAATCCCAGATTGAGAGAAAGAAAATTTAATTTATCCCCACCTTTTTCATAATTATAAAAAATCTCATAAAATATCAAAGATGCGGATATACTGGCCATTTTTATCGATACACTGTGCCAGACACGATTCATAAGTCATGATTCATTGTAATCAATATCTAATGCAGTGAATCAGTCATATGTTAAACTATTCTATTACATTGAATTATATTGTATGATCCATTGTCTCAATGAATCAACCCATGAATCATTGGTATATCATCCTTGTATAATGCACCCAATGAATCGTCACCTATAACAACTAGAAAAAACATCCCAATGAATCAGTGTATTCATTCCATACAGTTCTAGTGAATCAACAACATATATGACTCAGTTTTATATATAAATAAATCATCACATTTAATGAATCACCATAAAAAGATATGAACAACTCATAGTTTTAAAATGAATCACCATACAAGATACATACTCTCGGTTTTATATATAAATAAATCACCATATTTAATGAATCACCATAAAAAATTGTGAATAACTCATAGTTTTAAAATAAATCACCATACAAGATACATACTCTCGGTTTTATATATAAATGAATCATCATATTTAATGAATCACTATAAAAAGTTGTGGACAACTCATAGTTTTAAAATGAATTACCATACAAGATACATACTACACACATGAATCACTATATTTTCCTAATAAAATAACTCATATAGTCTCAATGAATCAGCAACATATATGACTCAATTTTATATCCCGTGAATCACCATATCTGAGTGAATCACTATATCTGAGCTTTCTTCTTCGATTTTTCTTTTTTTTGAGATTTTTGGATCTGGATGATTTTAAACTTGAAGAGGGTTGTATGAGCTGAACTTTGAAGTTCAAGTTCAAGTTCAAAATGGATCTGAACGAACTTCAAGTTCAAGTTCAAGTCAAAAGGAATTTGAACTTTAAGTTCAAGTTCAAAATGGAAGAGGAAAGAGGAAGAGCTCGTCGGAGACGAGTACAACGCCTACCTCTGTTGAATTTGACCTCCGACTGGCTCACCACCACCGTCTGCGGTGTTGACTTGAGTGTCAACGGCTTCGCTCATGGCAGCGGTGAAAGAGAGAGAGAGAGAGAGAGAGAGAGAGAGAAAATAAATTGTGGGAAGAGCTCTCTCTCTTCTTTTTGAACAGAAAGATTCAAGTGAATCAAACGTAAAAACAAAAAATAGGGATTTTAGAGATTTATAGAAATAGTAGAGAATATTTGAAATTTCTTTCCTTCAATGTAGGATTTCTGTAAAAAAAAAAAAAAAAAAAATCTTTTAACCTTCTCATATGCAGGACAGTTGATCAAATAACATTAATTATTATGTTTTTCAGAATAGTTTTCTTTCTCGTCCAATTTATCGTCATCACAATTTGCGAGTACTAGTTTCCACAGCAGGCCTGATTATTTTGATGCAAACATCATTCTCCCTGACTATGCATTCAAACAACTTACAACGACTACCCTTGTCTAGGCATCCCCTGTTCCTACAAAATTTTGTCGAACGACGCAGGAGATAAATGATGAACTCGGAGAGCAAGGACACTTTTATGTACCATTGGGCTAAGATGGTTATCGTAAGTAAAGCAAATAACTAAATCACGAGTGGCGGACCACTAGCTTTATGAAGTGAATTTGCTAGAGTTCTTGCCCACCAAACAGTTGCACATCAATGTTGATCAGCACTAATGGTGACAAATAGGTGGGTTGGGTCAAATTTAGGTGAGCTGAAAATAGGTTAATATAAAATGAGTAATAATTCAAACTCACCCATATATTAAATAGGTAAAAATGAATTGGGTAAGAAATAGATTGCGTAAAATACTAATTTACCTATATTTTAATGAGCAAATAGTATTCTATTTTAAAATTCATGAATAAAATAATTTATTTTATTTTTGGATGAAAAATATTAAAAATATTTTATGTTATTGTATTGTATCATAAAATTAAATTTGACACCTAATGCAACATTTGACTTTTAAATTGCGACTCGATCTCGATTCCAAGTTAATCATACGACCCAACTTCTAACGGCACCCAACCTACAACTTTTGACTCAAAATTCAACTCCGTCACTCAAACTGAAAGGGAGTCAAGTGTTTAATTGGGATAAAAAAAAATTTTAAAATTTAATTTTTTTTTAAAATTCAACTTTCAATTTTTCTCATATTAATTTTATGCTTATAAGTTATAACCTTAATTTGTAGTGGTTAATTCTGTTGAGTTTTCTAAGCGTAGTAAATTTTTCAACTGGATCTACAATTTTTTTGATAAAATTTGAATTATAATAAAAAAAATTATGAAAAAATAATTTTCTTTGGGATTGAAAGGATGGGGGGTTAAGAACTTGTGGAGGGATCATGCTATTGATTAGAGTACGAAAAGGATTGTAATTTACAATTGAAGGAGAGCTTTGACAAATATTTTCTTACTTTTTAGAGGTAAATTATTTTTCTTAAATTTGAAAAAAATAAATTTATTTAAATTTATATTTTTCAAAATATTTAAGTCAACAAAACATTAAAAAATTAGAAAACATAATGAATTTTGAGTGGAAAGAAATAAGAAGCTTAACCCATTTGATTAAATCATAGTTTGCCTATATTTTACCCATGAATGCTCATATTTCTATGAGTTGAATATAGGTTTAAACCCATATTTTATCCATATAAAAAAATCACTACTCAAACTACTAAAATATGAGTTGATTAGACGGATTACCAAAATATGGGGTCATTTTACCCGCACTAAATTTAGCACCCATGATCCTTCAATGAAAGGGAAATAATAAAAGATACCAAACACGAAAACAAAAGAAGCAGCTAATGACGACTCCCCAAAAAGGAATAGCAAGAAACAAGCTTCGAAGTGCAAAGCCGTCCCTACGTACACATTCCAATAACAAGATGACAATTTTGTTGTTATATCTTTCCAATTCCAGTGGTCTTCATGTAAAGAGACCAGCATAAGGATTGAATTGAGAATGAATACGTCCTTACACGCTATGCGTTCTTCTAGCGATGAACTTTTGGATCAAAATTGTTTTTGTATTTGACAGCATTATAGGATTTGAGAATTAAAAAAGGACATTGATTCCACAATTACCTATTACCTACCCCAATCTGCATATGGTCTTCGTGCTACGCAGCCAACTTTCGTGAATGTTTTCCACAACCATTTTGGCTATCCCAAGAGGAGAATCTGCTCATTGGCCAATTTAAATTGGTCAGCTAGAAAGCCAAACCAAACATCAACTTTAGAAAGAAAAAAGCTCATTGCAATCACAAGCTAACCTTTGAATAAAATGAAAAAGCACTTAAACTTCAACTAAAACTTCAGGTCAATTCAGGGCTAATTTCCTATATAAAAACTGGTTCAACACCAATGACAAATATAGACCAATGAACAAATTATGGGATATGATATTGAACAAATCATTTTCTTGCGGGCACCATACATAAAGAGCACATAGGTAAAACATGGAAGCCTTTAGAGACTGAATAATTCCGTAGCGCTCAATGATGACTAATCACAGCAGTTATGAGTGTAGATTTAGTATGCACATACAAGAGATAAACATACCCAGCGATGATATTATGCAAAATCAAACAGAGGCTTCTTTGCAGCGGGATTAATTCTTCGGTTCTGAAATTCTATATCAAACAGAGCTCGTTGCCTGTTCCTAGCACTATCAATGTACTCTTGGAGAGGGGGAAGCGAACCACCACTACCTTCATCTTTAGGAGCTTGACCACGAATGATCTGTAACATCCAGAAAGAGAAAGCAAAAAACGGGAAGGGTATCAATATCCTGACAACAGGAGAAGAACAAATCTAGTCCAAATATATAAGTGTGACACCTTTGATGCCCAATGTCGTTCCGCTTGCTGACAGATATCCCTCATGTCACGCCCAGACAATCTGTAGTTAGTAACCCAAGGGTAGTCAGCAGAACTCTCACATGTTAACTAGTACTCTCGCTGACCCCATTTTTGTAGCAATATTTGACTGGCCACATAGCTTTTTTTTTTTTGAAAAAAGTTTGAAGTTAAATTGTTTCCAACAAGAATGACATTCTTTTGTGGACAGACTTATTTTATATTGGACAGGGGGAGTACTATCTATTACAACGATACGAAGTGAGAAAATATAAGTAAAATAAAAGAGCAAATATTAACTAATAAAAAAGTTTAAAACTGGAAAAACACAATAGCTCCCAATCACATTTGCCAACTCATCTGCTGAAGTTGAGAATACCAACACGTAAGCACTTCAATTTGTTTTAAAAGTGAAGTGGTTTCAAAACAAATGCTTAGCCTTACGTAGTTCTTGCAAATTCGTATAATTTGTTTAAGAGTGAAGCAGTTTGACAATAAATGCTTACCCTTCCGTGGCTCTTGCAAATTCGGATAATTCAGAGTCTGTCAAATGCTTTGCATACTGTGCAGCTATTTCCTTACGAGTCTGTTGATCAGGTAGGGGGAATTCAATCATGGAATCAAAACGGCTGGAATCAATAGGAAAATGATGAATCAGGGAGAGCCAAAGTTTCCAAAAATATCATTTGGACGTCTAAAACCTCATTACCTAATTAAAGCAGGATCAAGGTCTTGCTTTCTATTAGTAGCAGCCACTACCACTACGTTATTCTCCTGCTCAAATCCATCAATCTGCACCAAGTCACCATATGAATACGCTAATGTCATCACTCATCATATATATAAATAGTAGAAGTAGATGCACTTTCTAATGTATATAAAGCCAAAACAAGCATCATTTTTTTCAAGCCAAATCCTCCAAGAAACCTCTGAGAAGTTATTGCTTACTTCCCTCAAGTGGAAGCTTAAATCTTGCCTTTTATCTTTCTCAATGAGTCTCTAACAATTCAGGGAGAATTAGAGTCAAATATAAACTACAAAAGCTAAGAGACATGATTGCTTCCACTAGAGTAAAAAACCCTGCTGTATTATACAATAATATACTGACAATTTTCTCGAGGGAATTACGAAATACTAAAATTCCCAAGGGTACTAGACTATGTACAGACATTCTTTGCATATCATTTACATATATTAATGCTAGTCATTAAACAAATATAGGATTTCCAACAGGACCTGTCGTAATAGCACTGATAAAAGTCTTCGTGTTGCTTCATGTGTTTCTCCATCACGAGCAGTGGCAAAAGAATCAACCTGCCATATGTGTGGTTCAAACAATTGATACAAGGATAGCACCCAAGGGAGTGGTTAGTAGTCAATGAGGTAAATTGAGAACTATGAGGTCTCAGGTTTAAACCCCAGCAGAGATAAAACATTAGGTGATTTTTTCCCATTTGTTCAAAGCACTAGTGGACAGAGCTACCTAGTACATGTTACTAGTAAGAAGTGGAAGGTATCCCATGAAATTAGTCAACGTGCACGAAAGATGACCCGGACACCAGATTCATCACAAAAAAATTGATACAAGGATAGTGGATTTGTGGGAAGATAATTTTGACAGTCTTAGGAAAATTAAATAGAAGAATTATGTCGTTGCAATCTTCAAGGATTACCTCATCGAGGAAAACTATAGCACCATCTGGGAGATCATTGGCAAGAGAGAACACCTTCCCTAACAAACGTTCACTTTCACCATAATACTTTGACATAATAATTTCCAATGGCACATATAGCAATGGGACACCCTGCAACATCGGAAGAGAAGCTCATCAAGCAACCAAAATATTGCAAATCCTCAAAGCTACTGCTCAAGACAAATCTTCCAAGATACCAATGAACCCTGCCGAACACACCACGCTGTCAATTACAACTTTTCCTGCTTTTGGGGATGGTGTATGAATCTCTTAATTAATGAAGCACAAAGAAAGATAAGGAAGACATCGGAGCAAGTAGAGGACATTTGCACCACCGAAGTTTCATTTAGATTGCCATCGTCAGATTTCAAGATTCAGGGATACAAGTGAACTCAAAACTATTTCCTGGAGGTGTCAGGAATATAGGTTGAACCTTATCAAGTACAAGAATCACATAAACTAATACAAGTTCTAACTTCCTACATACTGGTGTGTACAGTACATGGTATTACTTCTGTGACTCCACCGACTATGGTCTCACCCAATTTTCTTACAACCTCTGCCTAGATCCAAGCTCTTACATTCATCCTGGTTGCACTCTACAAAATCCAGCAAGCTCCGGCAAAATCGAGTATGAATCCTTTTTAATTACCCAGTTCTTCCTCTCTGTATAGATGGTCCACACACTTCATATGGAGTTACATATGACCTCCTTTGGTATAGATGGATGAGCTTCTATGGGCACTTTTTGGGATAAAAGGATGAAGATGATTTTTTGTGGTGCACCAGCAGAGAAAAGATTGCTAAGACGCAAAATATTGGACTTGAATTTCAGGAAAGTGATATCTGTAGACACTAACATGTCTCCAGTCATAGAAGCAAGTTTCTTTTTGTTTTAGAGACAAGTATACAAAACTCACCTAAACTATACCACTTTTTTTAGTTTCACACCTGAAGTCTTGAAAGTTTGAAAAACACACCTAAACTATCACTTATTAGTTTGAGAAACACACCCTATCTTTTATTACACTCACCATGGTGTGTGCGCTACACTCTCTTTTATTTTTAAAAAATGCGACATCACACTCTATATAGACAAAACATTCCACCTTGGCAAAAAATAAATAAATTATAGTATTAGTTAAAATTAAATATTAAAATATTATAATTTCAAAAAATAAAATAAAATAAAATATAAATATTTTTCTTACCCCACCCCATCATTTCCTCTCACCGTACACCTCCCCCCACCCCCCATCCCAAACAAAAATTGTAAATTTTTTTAAAAATTCTTATTTGATCTCCCTCTTAAAATAATAATCTAGATAATATTTTAATTGTTTTTAGAAAAAATAATTCAACGCTACCCACTTAATCCTCCATTTTTATTTTTTTATTATTTTTAGAAAATTATTTTTTATTTGTCGCAAGATTTTTTAAATAAATTTTTTATTTCTGTTATACTCGATAAACATTCCCATTAATCTTGGATGGAGCCAAAGATTCACTATTTTTTGGCTTTGGGGTATGATGGAATAAAGCAAAATGCCTCTTTAAACTGTCTGCGCTTCTTTCAATTGTGAAGTAGCAGTTAGTCAATGCAAC
>JAOTQJ010000049.1:6821964-6841735 GCA_025642045.1 Solanum sejunctum
CCCCCCCCCTCCGCCCCAAACAAAATTATAATTTTTTTAAAATTCTTATTTCATCTCCCTCTTAAAATAATAATCTAGATATTATTTTAATTATTTTTAGAAAAAATAATTATACGCTACCCACTTAATTCTTCATTTTTTTAAAAAAATTATTTTTTATTTGTTGCAAGATTTTCTAAATATTTTTTTATTTCTATTATACTCGATAAACAAGTAGAAAAATAATTTCTAAAAATATGTGTACATATCTATAAAAAAATATAAAAAAGATAAAAATAAATTAGGAGTGGAGGATTGGATGCAAGTGGGATAAATTTTATTTATTTTTAAAAAATCTATTTTTTTTTAGGTAGGAGTGTAGTAGAGGCTGAAGTTTGAATTTTTAAAAACATTTTATAAAGATAAAAAAATAAAAGGAGCAAGGATTGTTGGGGGTGGGGGCAATAGAGTAGGCGAGAAAAATATTTTAAATTTTATTTTTTAAAAAATAATATTTTTTCGGAAGAATATTTATACTTTAATCTTTTCTTTTAACCAATATTAAAATTTTTATTTAATTTTTGTCAATGTGGCATACCATGTGGCAAGGTTTTCTCCAACAAAAGAGAGTATTACACACACCACTGAGGTGTGTTTCTCAAACTTCTAATACTTTAGGTGTGAAACTCAAAAAAGTGGTATAATTTAGGTGTGTTTTGTATACTTATCTCTTTGTTTTATTAAGTGACATCTATTCAATGACTTGATGCATAAGTTTGTGTGTTCATTCCACAAACTAGATCCATTCTAATGATAATTTTGTTGTTTGGTTTGACTGTCTGGTACTGTATCGTAACTGATAATTTCACGAACATGTCCTTAACAATCAAAATTTAAATTAATTTAATAAAGTAATAATTAAAAACAGTAGCCAATGACATAAGCTTATAGTCCAAAGTAGAAGTAACTTAATTTATGTGAAATAAGAGATTAAAAAATGAACACTAAAAAAAAGACTATTATGTGGGAGAGGAGACCGGAGGCGAAAGAGAAGCTTCAAAAGTAAATGGGGAGAATGAGTAATATCACTATGAGAGTAGTAGATATATTAGGGTAAAGTTTAATAAAGAATAAAGGATAAATTAGAATGATTTAAAATTAAGGATATAATCAGTGTTATTAAAGGCGAGCGCCTCGTCGCCTTTGGCAAAAGGCGAGGCAAGGCGTCGCAAAGTCGCCTTAACATGCTGTGGCGAGGCGCTCCTACAAAAGGCAAGATGAGGCGCCAAAAGGCGAGAGGCGCCAGCTTGGGGCGAGGCAATGTATAGCGTCACCTTTTGTTTTTTAATTAAAAAAGCAGATTTTTATAATAAAAAAGACTTCTAGGGTTTATTTAGGAAAAAACCCAGACATATGCTCCTTCACAATTGTCGACTTGCACTTCTTCTTCACCAGAGTCGACCGGTGACCCTTTAGGTAACTTTTCTCTCTTCTTTTCTTCTTTCTTCTTTCTTCTTTCTTCTTTTATTCTTGCTTCTTTCTTCTTTTCTTCTTGCTTCTTCTTTCTCTACTGCTGCACGACTCTTTTTGTTATCTCACTAGCTTTTTTTCCCTTTCTTCTTCTTCTATTCTCTTCTTCTTCTTTCACATCTTTGTTCTAGCCCTACGCGACTCTTTTTCTTCTTCTATTAATCTGTTCGACTGCTCCCAACTTCCCAGTTGCTCTGTTCCAGTTCATTGGAGCAGAGGACTGCACAATTTTTTTAAAAAAATTTATAATCCTTCTTTATTAATAATATAATATCTTGCTATCTATTCTTAGTTTTTGCCTTTTTGGATTGAAATATTTGCTAATATATATTATTGCTATTGAAATTCTAGATATTTATATATGCAATTAAATATTTTAAGATTTTAGTATAAATTGGCTCCGTTTTCAAAAAGGCGAGCGGCGAGCTGTGAGGCGAGGCGGAGCCTTGTCGCCTTTTGTCACCTTTCGCCGTCCAAAACACTGGGTATAATTGAAAAAACATAAAACAAATACCACAAAATTGGTGATTTCAAAAAGTGAAGGTTTTCAGGGTCACAAAACCATGAAATCAAACCATACTATACCATGTAATTAAAGAAACAATCAAAACAAGCATGGTTCTCTGATTAACCATACCACGGAAAATCACCATCCAAGCAAGTTGTTGGGAGTCGTTTGGTGCAAGGTATAAGCTATAATAATCCAACGATAAAATATAGGATTATTTTATCCTACGTTTGGTTGGAGGTATTAAGCGGACGTGGAATTAATATCCCACCATTTATACCTCGGTGATGGGATAAATTATCCCACATACAGAGTGGAATAAATAGCTCAGGATAGTTAATCCTAGGATAACTTACTCCCAACTAAACAACCCATTACACTATCTTTATTGTGCAATTGGTTCACTTCATAAGATTTTATTGTAGCACACAAATGATTTCAGATTAGGCATAAATCAGCAATTTCTTGCGAATTAAGGCTTCTTAGTTATTGTGCTCTTCCTGACTAGCCTACATATAATTATAGTCATTGTGCTCTTCATGACTAGCGTAATATACAGGTGATGACAAATTATAACAGAACATACCAACAAAATGGTGGGATGAAAGTTATAAAAGAGAGAATTGCCATGCTATAAAATAGAGAACTGCCATACCGCTTGATTAGCTATAACACGTGCACAAGATGTCTTTCCAGTTCCTGAAAGAAGTACATAGATCAATGAGCATTATAAACTCCTCCGCAGAAATGGATATTACATGAACAAAGTGACCCTTCAAACTCCTAAATTAGTTAAAACGTTCAGTTCTTTATTTTGCAAGGTCCAGGCAAACTGACTCTGTTTTTTCCGCTTGAAATTAGTAAAAATCTAGAGAGTTACTTCAAACCTTACTCCTGATTTCCCCTAACCTTGACCATACCCACACCAATTCCATACCACCCACTTTCATCACCTCCAGCATTTGCATGTTTTTATTTACTTGTATATAATTATTATTTTCCATTTACGTATCAAGAATATCTAAGTATCATTTTCCAACACATAGCCGAGTAGTGACAACCAAAATTACAGAAAGAAAGAAACACTATAAAGAATTCTATAACAACATCGAGCCTAGCCAATCAAAAAGCAAGACAACGCTCCACTAACTACTTATCTTTTATACTAATCCGTGAAATCCATACCCCCACAGAACCATTTAAATCCACAATAAATACACCCATTTGACGCATTAATAATAAGACTAAGAAAAAAATGGTGAGCCCTGAGCACCGGAGAAGATAATAGGATAAGGGAGGCGAGGGGTGGCTGCGGGGATAATTGAAAAAATAAATTAAAATGAATAAAGTAAAAAAAGTAATTTTATTTAAATGGATTTGAAAAGTAATTAATAAAGATATTTTAAATATGTTGAGAGATATACACTTGCATTGAGAATACAAATGGTGTCAAAAGGATATATTTATTGTGGATGATAATGGTCCATGGTTTAATAGGATCCTTGCAAACTTTAGGTGTCTACTTTAAAAGAGGGTTTACGATTAGGGGAAACTTTATGTATTTTCTCCCATATTGTCCACCATAAATATGGATAACCCATGGGTATCCACCAATTGTACTCCCCCTAAGTATGTAATGGTGTAGGAATCTCACTTATTACGAGTATATTTGGTATGGAGAAAAAAAAAATTCATTCCATTTTTCTCAATTTTGCTTAATTTAAATGTTTTAAAAATATTTTTCAAATTGACTTATTTTCCGTAATCTAAGAAAAATGACTTCCATACCTAAAATAAAGGGGAGAAAATCAATCTTTTCCTCAAACCAAAAAAAAATATTCTACAGGAGAACATAAAAATGTTTTCCTTCATAATTAACACACCTAAAAAGAGAACAAGAATAAGAAAATATCTTATAATCTAGAAGTACTGATTTCTTTGCATAATAAGAGGCACTGAATAATATGGATATCATTTTATCCATTTTCACCTGACTTATTTTTTACTAGCCCATATCCAACTACCACCCTACTACACACCATATCCCAGCTCCACACTTTGGTATCTGTACATCTCCTAGTCACATGCTAAAACATCCCTAATTCGCATGCCAATACAATGTGCGACATCATCATTAATCTCACAATTTCCTTGAATTAAAAAACTAAAATACTTCAAATGCACTTTTAGCGATAGTCGGTATCAAGCATCACTTCCACGGCAACCTCATGTGCTGCATCACTGAATTTACACTCCCATTATTATGTCTTGGTCCTTCTCAACCTAAACGTCGGATCTGGTGTATCATAAGGGATTTGCCTTTTCCATTAGACTACAGAGTTTTTCTCTTCTCCAACCTAGCATTAATTTTGTTGCCATTCTCATCAATTAACACTGTCATCAGCAAATAACATACATCATGGCAAGTTGCTTTGAATATGCCATGTCTATTCATCCATCACCAAGACAAATAGAAATAGGCTATGTTGCTCGAACTCTTAAAAATTGTCGACAGATGCGTGTCGAATCCTCCAAGAAAAGTGTCCTTTTAAAGAATAAGACACAAGTGCGGCAACATTTGGAGAGTCCCAGCAACTTAGGAAAGATGCTAAGCATTGATCCCTGGTGTTGAGAGTGCTCTAAATCTCCTCCCTCTACTCTTAACCGAGTCGTGGCACCAACATATATGTTCTTCATTGACCTAATGTAAATCACTGATACACCTCTAGCTTTCAGGTATCTCCATAAGACAACACCACAGGGACTTTGTTGTATACTTTATTTAGGTCAATCAATGAACACCATGAGTAAGTCCCTCTTCCTAAACCTATATTTCTCCACCAATCTCCTCCCAAGATGAATGGCTACTGTAGTTGATTGCCAATGGACACAACCCTCCCTTCCTTATCCTAAACTTTCATAATGTGATTTAGCAACTTGAAAGCTATGTAATTATTGTAGTTTTGGATATCACTCGTGTTCTTGTACAACGTAATCATTATGCTTCACCTTAATTCTTTGAGCATTTTTATCGTCTTACATATGACATTAAACTACACAGCCGGCCACTCCATATATCTGCTGACTATGATCTTCCATAACTCCATCAGAATCTAATTTGGTCCAGCCGCTCTTCCCCTGCTCATCCTATGAATAGCACCCTTAAGCTCCTCAACCCTAATACACTTACCGTAGCCAAAATCCCAACATTTCTCAAAGTGCTCCTAATCACCTAACACAATGTATCTGCCCCCTTTTTTGTTCAAGAGTTAACGGAAGTATGCGTCATCTTCGACCAATGATTTATATCCTCCTCATGCACTTTGTCTTTCTCGTCTCTGATGCACTTCTCTTGATATAGTCCCAAATCTTGAGCCTTCCTCTCTATCGCCTTAACTAACCTATACAGCTTCTTATCTTTGCCTTTGTTCCCTAGTTCAACATACTAACTTTCAAAATATTGCCATTTTTGCAGTTGTAACTACAACTTCGCCTCCTTTTTTGCCTTATACCTTTCCTTATTCATTCACTTTTTCTCCTCGTTCTTGCTTTCCACCAACTTTGCATAACCACCCTACTTTCTGTCCATTTAAAATACCAAAAATTGCAATGCCAGAAAATAAAGTTAATAGAAGGCTCAATAAATTTGTCTATTCTTTCTATCTTCCTGCATGCATCAACAGGCTACACAACTAGATTTGCAAGAAATTTAATGATGAGGGTAAAGGAGCCAAACACAAATTATGTCATTCCAAGTTCATTGAATTAAACAAAGAAAACTAAACAACACTATTCTTGAGGATGCAAGAAAAAAAAAGATAGCAAATTTAATAGAAAGGAATCAATTAACTTCTGTATTTTAGTAATTCACTGGTTTTCACTTGCTTTCATGTGGAAAGGCAAAATCATACCAAAGGGAAGAAAACACCAGGAGCACTAAAACATAAAGATATGCTGCGCTAAAATGTGAATCATTTTTCTATAAAATAAGGCTCAGTTAGTGTTGTGAAAAGCGCTCGCTTCATCGCTTAAAGCGTGCTTAAAAGCGAAGTCCTCGCGCTTATACCGGTTGAAGCGAGAAGCACTGGAAAAAGCGCACGCTTCTACTACTGAAGTGTTAAGTGTGCTGCTTTTTTAAGCGACAAAAAGCTCACTTAAGCGTTGTTTAGGGTTTTTTAAAATTTTTATTTATTTAAAATAGTTAGGACTTACATTGTTGTGATCGCTATAAGTTCGATATTTGGATTGCTGTGACCGTGAACTACAACTGCTGGTTCTTCTGCGACTTAAGCCTCTAGGTAAGAAGTTCTCCTCTTTTTCTCAGTTCTTTTTTGTTTCTATGCATCTTCTTTTGCTAAGGTTTCCTTTTTCAGTTTCTCTGCGTTTCTGTTTATATTTTATAGTGCATATTATGCTCTGTTCAATTTTTAAGAAAAAAATTTGCTGCTCCGTTTACTTTTTAAAAAAAGAAAGTGTGTATATTGTTTTCAGTGACTGAAATCACTATTGTTTTTGGCTTTTTGCCGGTAGTAAATTGTATTTTCTTATCCAATGGCACAAAAAAGGGATCCAGCTTGGGCTTATGAAATTGCAATAGGCAGTAACACAAAAATCAAATGTGTCTTTTGTGATGACATAAAATGGCGGAATATTTCGTCACAAGAAGCATCTTACAGTGGTTATAAAAGATGTAAGAGTGTGTCCAAAGTCCCTGATAGTGTGAAGGAAGAAATGAAAGCCTAAAGAAAAAAGCCTACTTTACGAAAAAAATGAGTTCTAAAACTCAAACGAACCATGAAGCATACATGGTTAATCTTGTTGATGATGAAGCTGAACTGAATATGTCGATGCAGCCTCCCTCAAAATGTCAAAAGAAGCCTTCACCTAGTGGAAGTGGGTCATCCACCGCTAGTAATGTCAAGGGTCCTTTCAATTTCTATTTATCACAAATATCAAATGAAAAATAAAAAAGGTGGACCTATTGATTTAGAGGCTTCTAGGAAGATCTTGAAGGATCGTGTTGTATCTGCTTTTGCTAGGTTGATGTACGATGCAGCACTTACTTTCAATTGTGTTAACATGAAGAGTTTTAGTGAATTCACTGAGGTAACAAGTCAATATGGCCTTGGAATGAAGCCCCACACCTATCAAAGAGTTCCTTGTCTAAAAGAGGAGGTGGAAAAGACAAACAAAATTATGGAACATCATAAGAATCAATGGAAAACGTATGGATGTTCCATTATGATGGATAATAGACAGCCAAAAAGGGGAAAATGATTATTAATGCTTTGGTAAATTCTCCAAATGGGAGTGTGTTCCTTGAATCTTTTGATGCTAGTAACTCTTCTACTGATTCTAATAAGATGTTTAACTTGTTTGAAAAGATTGTTTTGAAAGTACGCAAGGAAAATGTGGTACAAGTTATGACCGATAATGCAAGTGAGAACAAAAAATAGGTGAAATGTTGAAGGGAGTGACCCGCATATTTTCTGTACTCCTTGTGCTGCTCACTGCATCAACTTAATGTTTAATGACATCTTCAAAGAAGCCCCATATTCTACAGGTGAATAGTAAACTTGCTATTCAATGGTTTTTTTAAACTTCATGCTTTTTTTATTTACTTAGTAAGTATTAACTATCAGTTCTTTTGAACAGTTTTTGGCAAGACTATCAAGATGCATTCTTATATAAGTCAAAGGGCGTTGTTGAATATGATGAGGAGATATACAAAGCAAGAAATTTGGTAAAACCCGCCAAGATAAGATTTGCAATAGCTTTTTTGACTTTGTATAGTTTTTATCAGCAAAAGAAAGAATTTGAGAACCTTGTTTATGTCAACTGAATGGAGCGAGAGTATCTATGCTAAGGGAACTCTTGGAAAAGAAGTTGCAAGACACATCATTATTCCATATTTTTGGAATGACACTATTTAAGTACTTAAATTTAGTGGTCCTTTAATTAGTGTACTTCGTATGGTGGATAGGAAGAAAAAACCGCCAATAGGCTACATTTATGAAGCCGCGGATAGGGCCAAAAAAGGTATTAAAAGGGCATTCAATTATGATGACAAGAAATATAGGAGTGTTTAAAATCATTGATGCAAGATGGATGGATCAACTTCATCAACTTTTGATACATCAGGACATCTTTTGAACCTAGGTCTCTTACAAAATTAATGAGATGATGACTTTAGCCCAAGAAGTGTGGGAGGGATATCATAAATGTGTTTAGACAATGATCCCAGATAAAGATGTCCTAGATAAAATAAGGGAGGAGATTGGAATGTACATGAAAGATGATGGGCTACTTAGCATTGAATCAACCATTAGAGCAAGAACGAGATTGTCACTGGGGAAGCATTTGACCATTTCAACAATTCAACTTCTACTTGTGTTTAAATCTTTTAACTTTTACATTATATTTATTTACGTTCAAAATAATTCTTCTATGGTTGAATGGTAGATGCAATATAGTTATAATGTCCCAAACTTGCAAAAGTTCGATATTAGAGTGCAAAGTTTAACTTGTAGCTCATCCGATTGTGAGAGGAATTGGAGTGTATATGAACATGTGAGATTCTGAGAAACTATATTACAATAGTTCTAAATTAAATGGTATCTTAGTTGTCCAAAGTCCTCCTATTAATTACTTTCTAAGACCTTTGTGCAGATTCATACTAAAAAGAGAAATAGGCTTGAGTTAAAATAGTGTTTTGAGAAGCGAGAAAAAGCGATGGGCACTGGCTTTACAGAAGAGAGTAGCTAAAGTGAAGCGCACGCTTTTTTTCAAATAAACGCTATTTAGTAAAAAAAATAGAAAAATATTAAATATACATAGTAAACAATCAAGAACTCAATAGAGGTAACATATTAAGTAAATCTTTCAAAGTTTCAACTTAGATTAAAAAGTAAATAGATAGACAAATGGCATATAGTAAATAACACAAATACATAACCAAAAGACAAAGTGAGCAAAATCCTACTCTTCAACAAGATCCTCAAACTCTTGAAGTGTCATAACCAAGGCTTCTACTTGGTCCCCCTCTTCTTCATCATCAGGGAGCTCATCAACAAGGGTTCTACTTCTACTTAAACTGGAAGTTGAACCTGTAGTTGCTTATTCTCCACAACACCACTTGCCATAGCAACATCACCATAAGTGAGACCACCTCCTTCGAAGACTTCTTCATCTTCATGATTTTCGAGTGCTCCAGTTAACCATTCATTTGCATCATCAATACTATCCAACAAAATTGGATCAATGGTATTGCGAGCATTGTAACGACACACCAATATTCTATTATATTTGATGAACACTAGATCATAGAATCATTTTAACTCAAGCCTATTTCTCATTTTAGTATGAATCTGCACAAAGGTTTTTGAAAGTAATTAATAGGACTTTGGACGATTAAGATATCATTTAATTTAGAATATTGTAATATAGTTTCTCAGAACCTCACATGTTCGTACACACTTCAATTCCTCTTGCAACCAGATAAGCTACAAGCTAAACTTTGCACTCTAATAGCAAACTTTTGCTAGTTTGGGACATTATAACAATATTGCATCGACCATTCAACTGTAGAAGAATTATTTTATAAGTAAATAAGTATAACTTAAAAGTTAGAGATTTGAACGCAAGTAGAAGTTGAACTGTTGAAATGCTCAGATGATGCTCACGTGGTGACAATCTCATTCTTGGTCTAATGGTTGATTTAATGCCAAGTAGCCCATCAACTTTCATGTACATTCCAATCTTCTCCCTTATTTTGTCTTGCACATCTTTATCCGGGATCATTGTTTTAACACATTTATGATATCCCTCCCACACTTCTTGGGTTAAAGTCACCATCGCATTATTTTAATAATAAAGACCAAGATTCAAAAGATATCCTAATGTATGCGAAGGTTAATGAAGTTGATTCGTCCATCTTGATTCAGTGATTTTAAAAACACTCCCATATTTCCTGTCATCATGACTTTCTTTGGCCCTATCCATGGCTTCATAAATGTAGCCCATTGGTGGTTCTTTCTACCCATCCAGCATGCAAAGTACACTAACTAAGGGACCACCAACTTTATGTTCTTAAATAGTGACATTTCAAAAATATAAACCAATGATGGGTCTCGCAACTTCTTTTCCAAGAGTTTCCTTAGCATAAACATTCTCAGTCCATTCAGTTGACATAAACAAGGTTCACAAATTCTTCTTTTGCCAATAAAAACTATACAAAGTCAAAAACGTTGTTGCGAATCTTGTCTTGGCGGGTTTTACCAAATTTCTTTGCTTTGTATATCTCCTCATCATATTCAACAACGCCCTTTGACTTATATAAGAACGTATCTTAACAACCTTGCCAAAAATTGCTCAAAAGAACCGATACTTAATACGTAATAAGTAAAGAAAACAAACATGAAGTTTTAAAAAAACCATTGATATCAGGTTTACTGTTTACCTATAGAACACGGGGCTTCTTGAAGATGTCACCAAACATCAAGTTGATGCAGTGAGCAGCACAAGGAGTCGAGAAAATATGTGGGTACACTCCATTCAACATTTCACCTACTTTTTTTTTCTCAGTTGCATTATCGATCACAACTTGTACCACATTTTCCTTACCTACTTTCAGGACAATCTTCTCAAACAAGTTAAACATCTTATTAAAATCAATAGAAGAGTTACTAGCATCATAAGATTCAAGGAACACACTACCTTTTGGAGAATTCACCAAAACATTAATGATCATTTTCTCATTTTTGGCTGTCCATTTATCCATCATAATGGAACAGCCATACATTTTCCATTGAATCTTATGATATTCGACAATTTTGTTTGTCTTTTCCACCTCCTCTTTTAGACAAGGAACTCTTACCTCATGATAGGTGGGGGGGCTTCATTCCAGGGCCATATTGACCTACTGCCTCACTGAATTCACCAAAACTCCGTGTTAACACAATTGAAAGGAAGTCCTGCATCATACATCCACCTAGCAAAAGCTGGATGCAGCACGATCCCTTAAAATCTTCGTAGAAGCCTCTAAATCAATCGGTCCACCTTTTTCTATTTTCATTTGGTTTTTGTGAGAAAAAAAGATTGAGAGGACCCTTGACATTACTAGTAGTAGATGACCCACTTCCACTAATTGAAGGCTTCTTTTGACATTTTGAGGGAGGCCCCATTGGAATATTCAATTCAGCTTCATCATCATCCATTTCATCATCATCAACAGGATTAACCATGGATGCTTCATGGTTCATTTGAGTTTTAAACTCATTTTGCTCTATAAAGCGGGCTTTGATTTTTTCCTACACACAATTGGGGACCTTTGGATATTACTCTTACATCTTTATAACCACCGGTAAAATGCTTCTTGTTAAGAAATACTCTGCCATTGCATGTCATATCACAAAAGACACATTTGATTTTTGTGTTACTGCCAATTGCAGTTCCATAAGCCCAAACTAGATCCCTTTTTGGTGCCACTGGATAAGAACATAATTTACTACAAGGAAAAAGCCAAAAGCAGCACTGATTTCAGCCACTTAACAAAAAATTACACACTAATTCTTTTTAGAAAAAGAAAATAGAGCATAATACAAACTGTAAAATATAAACAAAAGTGAGAGTAACTGAAAACGGAAAATCCTAACAGAAGAAGACGCAGAGAAACAAAAAAAGAACTGAGAAGAAGAGAAGAGGAGAAAAAGAAGAGGAGGAGGAGAAGAAGAACTTACTTGGAGACTAGAGTCGCAAAAGAACCAGCCGTCACAGTTCACGTTCACAGTAGTGCAAAAATATTTTACTAATTTAACTTAGGTAAGTCTTAACTCTTTTTTTAAAAAAAAAAAAAAACTAACGCCGCTTAAGCAAGTTTTTTGTCGCTTAAAGAAAAGCACGCTTCACACTTTAGTAGTAGAAGTGTGCGCTTTTTCCGGTGCTTCTTGCTTCAACCAGTATAAGTGTTAGCTCTGCGCTTCGCTTTTAAGCGCACTTTAAGAGATGAAACAAGCGAAGTGGGTCCATGTAAATGATGAGTAGAGTTAAGTCATCCGCCCCTCTGGACAGCCCCGGGAACCCAACCACCGAATGTCTCACAGAGCCGGTGGCCTTAGGATCATCATCATGGAAAGTTCCTGCATCTAGTCCACATCCCACCAATTACAACACTAAGTTAAAATGACCCAATGATCTAGTGTTCATCAAACATAATAGAACAGTGGTGCATCGTTACAATGCTTGCAATACCGTTGATCCAATTTTGTTGGATAGTACTGATGATTAAAATGAACGATTAACTGGAGCACTCGAAAATCATGAAGATGACGACGTCTTCAAAGGAGAAGGTCTCACTTTGGTGATGTTGCTATGACAAGTGGTGTTGTGGAGAATATCAATGGTTTATGGGGTACTTTAAGGGGCAAGGAAAGAGCAACTACAGGTCCAACTTCATGTTCAAGTAGAAGTAGAACCCTTGTTGATGAGCCTTTTGATGATGACGAAGATGAGGACCAAGTAGAAGCCTTGGTTAGGACACTTCAAGAGTTTGAAGATCTTGTTGAACAATGGGATTTTGCTCACTTTGTCTTTTGGTTATGTACTTATGCTATTTTTACGCTAAACAGCTATTTAGAATAAAAATAAAAAATATTAAATATGCATATTTAATATTTTCTATTTTTACACTAAATATTGAAGCCCTTGTTAGGAGGTGCGAGAGGTTGGGTTTAGGAGTTACACGAAGAGTAGAGGTAGACCGACAAAATATTTGGGGGAGGTGATCAAACAAGATATGGTGAAACTTGATCTCACCAACGACATGACCTTAGATAGGAAGGAGTGGGAGTCGCGAATTAAAGTAGCAGGCTAGTAGGTTAGTAGAGTTAGGTTGATGTCTGGCTATGGGGTATAATAGGGTAGTAGGATTTGTCGGGTCTTTATATCCTTTGTCATTATCTGTCATTATTTGTCTTATATGTGTTAATTTTATCGTACTTACATACTACCATGTACTTTTCGTTATTAACCGCTATTTCTGTTTCCTTTCCTTTTTTCCATATCTAGTTTATTCTGATTATGGGTTTTTGAGATGAGGATTCCTAGAAAACAGCCTCTCTACCTCTATGAGACAGTGGTAAGGTCTGCTTACAATCTACCCTCCCCAGACCCCACTTGTGGGATTCCACTGAGGTGGTTGTTGTTGTTATACTAAATAGTGCTTTATTTGAGAAAAGCATGCGCTTCACCTCACGCTTCTCGCTTCATAGCGCTCGTCACTTTTTTCCGTTCTCGCTTTCCAAAACACTTGGCTCAATTAGAATGATCAAAAATATCAAGTAAATGTAAAGAAAAGGTCAAATTCAGCATCATAATTTCAACAAGTTGGTTACATAAATATAAATACACACGCACAAGAGCATCAAAATAATTATGACTTTGAATGAGCGTCTCCACACTCAATAGATATAAATCTTCAACATTCAGGCATAGGGGTCAAACCTGGTGGACCTTCAAATAGGACTGCCCGGGGCCTATTCGTCTCAAATTTGCGGCGGGTCCCACGAGCAATATCATCATACACTTCAGGACTTTGCAAAGCTAGCAGTATTGTATCTTCAATTTCCCTAGACATTAGAAAATCATCTAAAATTTTTTAATTTAATTTTTGTCGGCAAAAAGAAAGAATCATCAAAAAGGCGAACACTTCAAGACAATACTATTCTTAAAAGAGGTACCATTCAACAGTAAGATTGTACTATTCTTGGCACATGCACATTCACCAATAAAGTATTTACTATTATTGAAGTCAATGTCAGTTGAACTCTTGCATGATTTCAGATATGCTATAATGAAACAACTACATTCAAGTAACCACAAATATTTCATGAATTGGTCATCCAGGAAATCCTAACAAACAATGGATGAGCAGTACCATAAATGGTTTCAGGGTGAAGTAAATGGTTTAGGCAATAAATATCTTGATTGATACTGCCTCAAACATGATAGAGAAACAATTCCCCTCACTAGATTTAAGAACGTATATTCTGTCAAAATTAATTACAACTTAAAGAAAGAAAAAGTAATCTTGATAATTTTGCATTTCAAGTATTTTGATATCATGAACTTGGAAATTGGAATCACATGCAATAATAATCCATATGAAAATCCATTAAATGCTTGGCCATTACTTGAGTTGAAGTTTCCGCAGACATTGTGGCCTTGTCACTTAAGATGTTCTCATGTGATCCTATAAGTTTTTAATTCCTATTCGTTATTTTGGATCATGTTTGCTACTTATATACGAAAGGCTTATGGTAAGGAAGGGGAAACTAAGTTGCCAATCAGATCAATTCTGGGAAAAGTGTGATAATGTATATTGGAGAAAAGGTTTGTGCATAAAGAGAACATATTGGGTAGTCATAATCTTATTGAAGATTTTTAAGTGATTGTGGGTGAAAGAAGACCTTTTCTTGAAAAATACCCTGAAACGACTTCATCAAAAAGACTCTTTCTGAAGAACTTCTGGAAAAGTTTATAACAAATACATCTTTGGAAAAACAATTTTCAAGAGATCAAAAAGAGTTCCATGGACAACTGACACCTAAATGTTCTTCCTTCATCAATCAAGGATAACAACTGATATTCTCTTTTGGATCACAGGGAATTGGAGACTGGAAAAGCACCAGAGCACTATGGTCTAGTTTCTTCAATATTGATTTTAAAATAGGAACAGAAGAAGAATCTCCTTCTGAAAGACAACTGGCTATGTCATTCCCCTCTCAAAGACTTTCCTTTCTCTACAGTATCACACAGACTGCCAATCTCATATTAGGCTTTAGCACAAAGCTACTAGTTGAATATTAGGTTCAGGATAACTCCAATGACCCGGAAACAATGGAGAGTCTTAGAATTTTTCAGTTCCCTTTTTTCGTTTCCGGTTGTGTTTTATGTGGCTGGTACCAAAATGTCTAACACAAGATAATTCACGAAGAAGGGATATACAGTTAGTCAACAGATGTCATTTGTGTGGAGAAGCAGCAGAATCCAATAATCAATTGTTTTTGCATTGTTCAGTCACCTCTAAAATTTCGAAACTGTTTTTCGACCTCTTGGCATGAAATGGACCATGCCAAGGAAAGCTAAAGAATTTCTTTTTGCTTGAACAAAGGGGTTTGAACAAGAAATTAAAGGAGAGTTTGTATACAATGACTGCTTGCAGTTGGTGTTTTATATGGAAAGAACGTAACAGAATATGTCTTGAAGATGAACAGAACTCTGTAATGAAAGTAAAATCTGAGTGGATTATGTTGCTATCTTTTTGGTGTAGATTAGAATGGTAAAGGAAGCTGAAACACTCTTAAAGTTCATAAAATTTATATGTAAGCAGTCAGATTTTTTTCCTTTATTCTCTTTCTGTGATCTTTTGGGTGTAACCACAGCACTTTCTTGATGCTTTTTTTTAGGACATCAACTCTTCCAACTTTTTCAGAAAACCAGACCAAGTTTCCTCTTTTACTTACTTTCCTCTCACCCTTCATCTTTTCACCCCAACCAACCATAAGGTTATAGAGCTAGACGCATCTCCATTGCCTACATAATACATATTATCTACCTGTCAGGGAAAAGAAAGACTAATTCAAACTCCCATATTTATCACCAGTTTAACATTAGATTAATGGGTAACAACATAAAGGCTTCATCTTGAACCAGGGTCGTAGAAAATGCACAGATGTGATGATTCAAAGCAGAGTCAGTTACCGTTTCTGTTGATTATATCCAGCAATATTATCCCAGGCAATATTAGCTTTTGGATTACCACTAGTAGACACATTAATGCCAAAGATTTTTATTCCCATAGCCTCTAGAGTAGAAACTGTTTTATCTGCAGAAGGAACTCCTCTTGATCTCCTGTCCATTGTTTTTTGTTGTCCTACAAATTGTAGCACAGATGCTAAAGCATCAAGCTCCTCATCAGTAAAGCTCATGGGCTTCATAAACTCAATTTCCTGCCCATAATTGCAGAAACTATAATTAGTTTCCAATATTTGGTAGGTTGTAATTTGCAAGCCAGAGGAAGCACAGTAATGCAAGTGATTCCAACAAAATGTGGTTCAAAATTTATAGGAAATGTACAGCTTTCTCAGCCCCAGTGAGTGGACGAAATATGAGAATGCATAAATCTTCGTCATAAGGATTTGAATCCCTTCCGCCAGCCTGCTCCCCAGCAGTTCCATTTTTCGTTTGGGGGCGGCTAAGTGCCAGTTTCCAGGCAACCCCACTGCAACGGACAGGAAAAAACTTTATGGAGACTACAGAAATTCAATAGATGAAGAAAACAAGAGAGGCTATGAATATCAAAGCACACTTTAGATTTTCCAAATGACATGAACTGTAATATTGGTGCAAAATGATCATACATCGTCAAAGCAGTGCTCAACTAACCTGTCCCAAGCGTGTAATATCATGTTTGATGCTGCACTAGGATCTTCAAGTTTTACTCCGAGTTGAGAAACAAGGCTTGCAATTAGTAATGGAATTTCACAGGTTGGAGGAACTTGAAACTTGATAGTGACCTGCTACAATGAAACCCCAACCATATTCCGCAATCAATGTATTCCTCTCGAAAATTAAAGTTAGAGTATTTAAAGAAATTGACAATGGCTCAAAGCAAACAAAACTTTAAACTTCTACTATCTAGAAGGATAAGCACGAAAATAACCTTTTGACCCTTTATGGCAACAGTAAAGCGAGGATAAGAACCATACTTCACTCCTTTGCTCTTGAGCAAGTTTTCTAATCTGAGTCTCTCCCTTTTTGCTGTTTCTTCAAGGGGATTGTGGCTTGGAATTGGAGGAGAATCATAAGGCGGAACTTTCAAACCGGTCTACAGAAGAGCAAGTTAAATCAGTACATGTTCTCAAATTTTATTATTTTGTAAAGGTAGAACACCAAATATCTTATGACTATGTAACCATACATGATATTAGTGAGGTATGCTTGATTAATCACAATTACACAGTGACACCTCATGACAATATAAACACCTAAAAGGGCAGCCCGGTGCACAAAGGATTCTCCATTAGCACCAGTAAGTGCTACACCTCAAGGATGTAATGTAGACAGCCAAACCCATGAGCTATAGGTCACACGGAGACAACTTTATCATTGTTCCATAACTCCCCTTCCAGAAATATAAGCAACTATGAAAAAATTAACATCAATAATGCATGCTAACCTCATCAGAATCTGCATAAGCTACATTCAGGACTCCAACTCCAAGCAGTCCAGCTAAAATGGCAGGAATTGTAGTTGAAGGTACTGATCTTGAAAAACATATATGTCGGTGACACCCAAAAATTCCTGTAACACATTATATTTTAAAATTTGCAAATCTTGGTAGCACTTCAAAACAGACCGGAGAATTCCCCAAGCCTCAATATATTTCATTTCTTCCTGAATAACAGATTACAGTAAACCCTCACCACTCAACAAAGAGAGTAGAATAGAATGATATGTATATAAATGAGCAAATACCCTTTAAAGTAAAAATAATAATATATAAATATTCCCAAGCAATAGTCAGCTACTTAGTATAATTACAACTGCACCTCAATGCAAATTAGTGGAGTCCGGCTATATGAATTCTCCATGTCCATTCCACTCTAATTGGGTTCACTGCATTTCAAAACTCAATATATCTTTTAAGATAGATATAGATTTTCTAAAATTAAAAAGATTTTCCAAATTCGGCACCTATCCTTACACTAACTAAACCTCTTGTAGTTATAGTGTTCTCCATTCTTGACACTTCACTAAGGCGTATCATCATCTCCAGTATCTGGCATTCAGCAAAGTGCAAGATGATGCTAATGTAATTGTGAATTAAAAGCTGGAATTCATCAGAAAGAAGGTACAGAACATATGATGAGCCCAACTCAACAGTGGTTACCTCAGCTATGTCACGTCTGTGGATTGCCATTGGAAATGCTAGTCATATCTTATATCCATAAGATTTGTAGTATGACCATGCCAAATAGTTTTAAAGCATCTCTTTGCATCATGAGGTCCATAGAAACTTTTCCTTTTTTTCCTCCTTCCGTCAGATTCGATTTTGATAACCTATTGATTTCACACTTAATGTAACCAACTTGGCTTCAAATATGTGTTCTCACACCCATACTTAAAACCACTAACCAATCATCTTTACATGACTATGTTCTTTGCTTTAGCATGAAGAACAATAAGAGGTAACTTAGAAATATATATAAGTAAGAAAGAGATAGTCAGTAGAATCATATTTGAAAGGCCCCATCTCTAACAACCTTAGTCTAGGGTTTAGGGTTTAGGATCAAAACTCAACAGCACTCATACTGCCAGGACTAGAGCTATCACAATCTACCAAACTCTAATTAACTATACATAATTAACAGATCCATAGATTATCATACTTTATTTGCAATAAGTAAACGAGTAGCTCTTATATGAAGGAAGAAAAAAAAAGGAGGAACTTGGGCAATTAAGCCTATGGCATAATTGAACAGAGTCCGTCCCAAATGCATGATCACATGATACTCACTCAGATTACGCAAAATTGTCGTAACCGCTTAGCTAAAAGTAGTACTAAAAGATTAAGCCAAACTACATAACCAGCAGTCTATATGTATGAACGAAATGCGGTAGTAGAATTCATAGAGCATACCATTGTGCGGAAGACTAGGAGATTGATGATAAATGGAAGGAGAAACTGGGGTTCTGTAATGAGAATGAAGAGCTCTGGCAAGGCGCCTTACTGACGCCATAATTGAAGTACAATCTCCGTGGGAATGTGGACCTTTTCTTCTGTCGAGTCTCTATGTAAGTTGGGCTACAGGTGCGCAAATAATAGAAATTCATAATGCCTAATTCACTCGGGGTTCCTTTGGTGCAAATATAAGTAATTCTGATATAAAAATTTAGTAACACTTAAATAGTTATTTAATTTGCAAATGTTAGATAATTTATCTTAAAATTAATAAATATTATTGGAATTTTTCCTTTTTAATGGTATAATAATTGCGAGAAAACTTATCCTGAGATTAAAATGGCTAATGACAATAATATTCTTTTATACCTCACTTTGTATATTTATATTATTTTTAACAATATATAATAATATTCACAACCTTCACTCTTTATTTTTAGACACAATACATAAATTAGCCCCTTAATTTGGAGCGAAATTTTAAGTTGGAACTCCAACTTTCAAAGTGTACAAATAAACACTCCAACTTGCTCATTTTTTATCAATTAGGCATAGTTGTGTAGCAGCCCATATGCGTGAAATATATTCTCTATGACATGGATTTTATGTCCAATCCTATTATGCCACGTCATAAACTTATTCTACCTATTAATATTTTTTTAAAAAAGAAAATGTTACGTCATCTAACTCTATTCAACTTATTTATATTTAAAAAAAAAAGTAAAAGAAACATTTGTAATTGGCCAAAAAAAATTTATTTTATGAAAAATTTAAATTTTTTATTCCACCCCGAACCCTCATCCCCCAGCCTCCCACCGCCCCCACTCACAGCCCCATAAAAAATTAAAAAATTATTTTACAAAAAATTTAAATTTTTTTACTCCACCCCGGACCCTTATCCACCCAGCCCCCCTCTCCCTACCCCCACCCATACAAAAAAATAAAAAATTATTTTACGAAAAATTCAAATTTTGTAAATTTTAATTTTTTACTCCACCTCAGCCCCACATCTC
>JAOTQJ010000049.1:6860295-6915073 GCA_025642045.1 Solanum sejunctum
TTGTGAGAATATGGATAATCCAGAATTTTGTGGCATATCACACTACACCCAAAGCATACACCCATGTTCCTCCAATATATGCTACCATGATTCCTCCCATATTTTGGGCATCTAAGATGAGTTACCCCATCATCCCCCCCTTGGAGCCTTGGGTTAGGCGCTCCATCCTTAGCAACCCTTTTATTAGGAGCACGAAAGGATCCTTGGCCTTAAAACTCAATACCTTGTTGGAACCGATCACCCTCAAACAGAGCCCTCTTGGCCTCACCACTCCTTCTATTTCTAAGTTTTTCCCCCTCTAATTTTTCAGTATAAATCATGAGGCTAGATAAATCCATATCACTTATCAACAACGTGGCACGACACTCCTTATTAACCAAGTTAGACACACTCATCACAAATTTGTTCATCCTAGACCTTGGCTCAGCCACCAATTATGGAGCATACTTGGAGAGTTGATTGAACTTGAGGGTATACTCCCTCACACTCATAGATCCTTGCTTTAGATTCATAAATTACATCATTTTAGCCTCCCTTAGCTCTAGAGGGAAGAACTAGTTGAGAAATACCACCTTGAACTCTTCCCAAAGGATGTCATTGTTATTCTCCTTCTCTACCTTCCATTGGGTGAACCAAACTTGAGACACCCCCTTGAGTGGGTAGGGCGCCAACTCCGCTTTCTCCTCTGATCTAACCCCATAATAGACAATATTTTATATACTTCATCAACAAATTCTTAAGGATCCTCATCCACTTTAGATCCATGAAATTCCGGTGGGTTTATTCTAGTAAAATCCCTTACCCTAGAAGCCTGAGTTAGAGCATGAGGGGCTTGGACCCCTTGGTGAATTTGGTTGGTCATTGCATAAGCCAACATAGTAATTTCATTCTGAAACTCTAATCAACACGGTATGTTGGATTTCGAGGGCCATTAACAACCTAATGCTCTAATACCATATTTGTCACGACCCAAGCCTAGGGCCTAGACATGACACAGTAAATTGGAACTCGAAAGGACCCAAACAAGCCTCTTAGCATATCAATAGTACATCCTTGGTCGTGAAAGCAAAGTAAACAACATCAGCAGAGTATAAATAAGGATAAAGGGACTAAAGGAAGTCTTTAATATCATAAATCATAGAAGAGTCAAAGCTCAAGCATAATTACATCATTTGTCCAACAATACCTCTACACATAGGACGCATGGGGGCCAAGAAACTTTCTGGGCTTACCCTTATAGTATCAAGAGTTCAAAATAAAGAAATAACATAAGCAAGAGTAGCATAGATAGTGTCCCTAAACTTGAGGACTCACCAAAGCTTATCTTCAAGATGTCCAAAACTAACCACGTAGAGGATGATCGTGAGGGGCTTCGGTTCTTACATGGTAATTTCATGTAGGTATAGAGTATACGTTAGTACGTTTGAATGTAGTAAGTGTGTAGGATGCAATGTAAGAAGTAATAGGTAACATAATCAAAATGCATAAGTATAAGAAAGCGATAATATAATATCAATATGACATGTATGATCAATACTTGAAATAAAATATGCTTAGTCATAATCAAGGAGCATAAATTCAATGTGGAATATATTTCTGTTTGAACCTTACACCACCATGCTTGAGATGGGGGTTCACATACCCACCCACTCACCTTACGGTATAAACTTTTTGGAGAGTGTTACTAATACCCCTATCTTACGGCATAGTCTTTTTGGTAGGTAGCATAAGACGTCCCCTACTTTATGATATAATCTTTTAGGTAGGAGCCATGGATTATTCTACCTTATGATATAATCTTTTCAATAGGAACCATGAATTGTACCTTACGATATGGCTTTTTCGATAGATATTATAGTATGTACATATCTTATGATATAATCTTTTCGATAGGTGCTATGAGTCATTCTACCTTATGGCATAGCCTTTTCGGTAGGTATTATAGGATATTCATATCTTATGATATAATCTTTTTGATAGGAGTCATAAAAATAGCTCATCAAACCATCACATTCAAGTATCAAGAAGAACTTATCATTTTCCCAAGATCATAATAAACATGGGAGCACAACAATTCACTTACAATACTGTAAGAACTTTACATGAATTTAATACCCATATGTACATCCCCTTAATCATCATAAAGTCACTTGACTCCTAAGCCATACAATAGATCATCAATAACTCAAGAATCCCTAATCGGGTATTTTATTAAATACTTGGTGGGTGTGGAATGCTAGTTCAAAATCATATAATTCAAGAGTAAAATCATGTGAGAAAACTTAATGTAAATCAACCTACCAATACTTCGTAATACCCTCATGTAAGATACTTTGAGACCCTTCATCAAATCTCATAATAGATTATAGATTCATAACTCAAAACATACTTAAACAGTCAACATTTTATGAAATCGCAACATAGTTCATTGTCAAATTCATAATAAGTACCCATAGATAAATCAACTGGAAAACATGCAATTTACATAAAAAAAAGGTTGGGCACCATGGGTGAAAGGATCCAATGGTTGAAACCCACATATCTTTATTTCAGGAATTTCCTTAATGAAGCTTTGATTGGGAACTTGAAGCTTAGATGAATTCCTTGAGATCCTAAAATGAGTTTGGAACATGTGTATTTGGGTGAAATATTTAGCTAAGTATTAGAGAGTTTTGGGAAATGTCTTGAATGATATGAGATTGAAAAATGACTAATTATAGATGTTTTTATTTATAGGAGGGCCTAGCCCCAAGACCCTAAGGCCTTAGATTGAAATAGAAAAAACTGGCAGCAAAATACACTACTCCGTGACGGCTCAATGTGGCGGAGCCAACGCGAACAACTTTTGGAAATTGAAACTAGGCAAAAAAAATTTTCACTATGGGTTTTCTAAAATTCGGGTTATACCCATTTTTCATTCAATTTTGCCCCCTGAACACGAATATGAAGCCAAATTTTTTATATCACTCATGAATTTTGAGATATATGAAAATTATGATTATGGACATTTTCGAGGCACATTTTCAAGCAATTTTT
This sequence comes from Solanum sejunctum, assembly GCA_025642045.1. NCBI lineage: Eukaryota > Viridiplantae > Streptophyta > Magnoliopsida > Solanales > Solanaceae > Solanum > Solanum sejunctum. The sequence goes on from JAOTQJ010000049.1 coordinate 6,863,332, forward strand.
GGGTCATTTCAAGCACATCTACCACAAATGAACCTAACACAACCACCATTATTGACACAAATAGTGCACTCTATGTGCATCTTTCAGACAGTCCATGAATGATACTGGTACCAGCTCAATTTGATAGAGCTGGGTACAGATAATAGAGAAAAGGTGTTAAGCCATCCCTCTTAGTCAAAAACAAATTAGGATTCATTGGTGGGAGTTGTAAGAAGCCAAGTTTTAGATCCTCCTCTCCTCTATCAATGGCAAAGGTGTGATGACATGGTAACTTCCTGGATCCTGAACTCATTGGCTAAATAAATTTCAAATAGTGTCGAATATATGAATGATTTAGTAGAATTATAGACAGAATTAGAGGATAAATATGATCAGATCAATGGGGCAAGTTTGTACCAGATACAACAGGATATTAGTGACCTCTTATAGGGAACATTAGATATCACTATGTACTACAATAAGATAAAGAAGTTGTGGGAAGAGTTGAGCCCCCTGAGTTCAAAAAATTAATGCAATTGTGCATGTATTTGTCATGCCAAGAAGGTCTCCATAAGCCAGAGCAGGAAAGACTTTTGATCCAGTTTCTTATGGGACTAAATGAAGTATATACAATAGTGAGACAACATTCTAACGTACTTCCCACCATGGCACAAACCTTCTCCTTGTTGATTCAGGAAGAAAAGCAAAGAGAGTTCAAGCCCACTGGAAGAATGCCTATGGATTCAACATCCATGAATATAAGTGTTACCAACAACAATGGAAAAACATAGGAGGATCTTTTAGAAAAACTACCAGGGAAATAGTTATGCAGGAGTCAACAATAGCCTAGGAGGAGGAGGAAACAACAACCACACTAGAAACAATCAATATATGGGAAGCAATAGTAACAAAATTTTTGTAGTGTGCGAGTGTTGCAAAAAAGTGGGCCATACTAAGGGCAAGTGTTATAAGCTACATGGGTACCCATAGAACAACAACAATCAAGTTTATAGGTCAAACACCTACAACAATGGACAAGAAAACAGACAAAATGGTAAGCACTTTAAAGGAAAAAAGATAGTGGCTAATGTGCATGATCTTGCAAATGATATGGTACCTACTTATGGGGAAGAATAGTCACAAGGTAGACTGCAGAGCATTGACATTACAAAGGAACAATATGAACATATTATAAGTATTTTACAGAAAATTTAGATGGAACATGTAGGTGAGGAGCAAAGTAATCCAAACTCCAGTGCAGGCCCTATGAACTTTGCAGGTATAGTGATCTGTACTTCCTCCATTGATTTTGGTGATCCCTCATGTAAATATTTTGAGCCAAGTACTGATTTGTGGATACTAGATTTAGGGACATCAAATAATATAACCTTTAGCAGATCTAACCTAAGCAACACTACCTCATTACAATATCCCATATTAGTTTCCCTTTCAAATATAAGGTTAAGGTGACAAAATTTGGTGATGTATAATCTCACCTGAGATTATTTTACATAATGTATTGTATGTGCCTTCTTTCAAGTATAACCTCATTTCAATTCTTTCTCTAGCCCTTTCCTTAAAATGCATAGTCTTGTTCACTAGTGCATTTTGTCTACTGCAGGCCCCTTCAATAAAGAGGCCTTAGGTAATTGGTACATGAAAGAATGGACTCTACTTTCTATGCTCAAGGTGTTTAAAGAAAAATGGCGATCTCAACATGGCTGTTACAGGCTATACATATTGTTATCATCTCATTGTCAATCCCTACTTAGCTTCTGATAGAAATAATGCTCAAAGTTTTTTGTTTCTAGAACTTGTATTGTAAACAAACTTGAGTTGTTCATTACTAATGAAAATAAATCATATTTTGCTCTTAGTTCTATTCCTTTTATTTGTACTTCTACTTGCAATAATACAGATACTTTGTTCAAACATGGTTCTTTAACAGATGCTAGAGACAATGTAGATCTCTATGGCACAATAGACTTGGTCATATGCCTTTTTTCAAGATGAGATACACTCCCACTCTACCAGCCAAACTCTCTACTAAACAACTTTTCCAATGCACTATATGCCTAGTGGCTAGACAATAAAGGTTACCTTTCAACTAAAGCACAAGTCAAACCACCTCTATATTTGAGCTACTCCACATTGATTTGTGGGGACATTACCATGTTCCTACCTATGACAAGTACAAGTACTTCCTCACCATGGTAGATGATTACACTAGATCTACCTAGACACCCCTTTTAAGAACCAAGAGTAATACATTACAAATATTGAAATCCTTCATTAACATGGTAGAGAACCAATTCAAAACCACTATCAAAACCTCCAGATATGAAAATGGTTTGGAAATTACAAGCAAAGAAGCAACATAATTTTTCATAACTAATGGCATCATATACCAAAAAAATTTTACCTACACACCACAACAAAATAGTGTGGTAGAAAGGAAGCACAAGCACTTATTACAAATAGCAAGGGTACTCTTGCTTCAGTCAAAACTTCCCCTGGAATATTAAGGAAATGTATTTTGACAATCACTCATCTCACAAATAGGCTCTTTTTGAACTACCTTAAAAACAAATGTCCATATGAGCTTCTATATAACAAAAAGCCAGACTACAGTCAATTGAGATCCGTTGGATGTCTTTGCTATCTTACTATCCTAAAACCTTTAAGAGACAAGCTTGAACCAAGAACAACCCCTCATATCTTTGTGGGATATCCTTTTGGAACAAAGGGCTACAAGGTAATGAGTCTGGCCACAAAGATGATATATGCCTCTAGAGATATGGTATTCCATTAGAGCATCTTTCGTTTCTCTTTATATTTAGAAAAACCTTCATTTCCTTGTGTCCTTAGGTATGTCCCTCATATTGAATATGTGGACTATGATATCCTAAGAACTCACAAATATTGTGTAAATGATCATAGAAGTGATATTGATGCATACTCAAATCTATCACCTCAACATTATAGTTCATTGGAGCAACCCTCCAACATACTCCCTCCACAATCTGTTGAAGCAATTCAAAATACTAATCTTTTGTCACAAACAACCTCCATAATAGTACAGACGAAATCTAATAGAACTAAAAAAATTCCTGTACATTTAAAAGACTATATTATTTCCTTGCCTACACTAAGAAAAACTACCACTGATACACAATCTAGTGCTAGTACTAACCTTTCCCTTAGCACCCTGTTCAATAAATATCATCACATATCTCTTGATATAGTTGCAGTTACCAGTCAGACACTTATTGAAAATATTTGTCATGACAGTGAACCATCACTATATGAGGAAGATTCACTAAGTCCTACTTGTCAAAAGACCATGAATGAGGAGTTTGAAGCACTATATGCTAATAAAACTTAGGAACTTATGAGTTTGCCAAAGTGTAAGCAAGCTATTGGGTGCAGAAGGGTCTATAATGTGAAACATAGAGCAGATGGTAGAATAAAGAGGTTTAAAGCTAGATTAGTAGTGAAAGGATAAATATACAACAAGCTAGAATTGACTACATAAAAACTTACTTTCCTGTAGTTAAAATGACTACTGTAAGAACATTGATAACATGTATTGTAAAGAGGGGCTGGGATATGTTTCAACTTGATGTCAATAATGCTTTTTCGTCATGGTGATCTTTATGAAGAAATATACATACAAGTACCTCAAGGCCTTGATGTCCAAGAACCTGGATTAGTTTGCAAACTTAACAAGTCATTATATGGCCTAAAACAGGCCAGTAGACAGTGGTATGCCAATTTGATGAGGCACTGTCCAATAGAGGGTAAAAACATTCACATCATGACTACTCACTATTCTATGAGAAATCTGGTTCACTAACAATGTTTGTAGCTATATATGTAGATGATGTCATATTGACAGGGACAAACACAACTGAGATCATACAGCTTAAGGCCTCTCTGGATGCCACATTCAAGATCAAAGATTTAAGGAAACTACACTACTTCCTTGGGCTGGAAATACTTCACACTACAGGAGGGGTATTGGTATCTCAGAGGAAATTTATCCTAGACATTTTAAAGGAATATAATTGCCTTGATTATACAGCTTTATCCTCCTCTCTTAATCCTACTATAAAGCTTAAAGCCAAAGAAGGAGAGTCTTTACCAGATCTTACTTATTATGGAAAGTTGATAGGCAAACTGAACTTTCTTACAAACACCAGGTTGGACATAGCATTCAGTTTCCAACAACTGAGTCAATACATGTAAGATCCTAGAACTCATCATTTAAAAGCTACCTTCCATTTACTTAGTTACTTGAAGAGAGAACCTACTTTGGGAATTCACTTCTCCAGGGATCCTGACTGCACTGTGAAGGCCTTTTATGACTCTGACTAGGCCTCATGCCTAGACACCAGAAAATTAGTCAGTGGTTACTTAATCCTATTTGGAAATAGCTCCATTAGTTGGAAATCTAAGAAGTAGGAAACCATCTCATTATCATCAACTGAGGCAGAATACAAGTCAATCAGAAAGGTGGTTAGAGAGCTGACTTGGCTTCACAGATTACTCACTGAGCTGACTAGTCATGATTCATCACCTATTGTCAGTCTGCAATACATATTTCCCACAACCTTGTGTTCCATGAGAGCACTAAGCATATTGAGGTGGATTGACACTTTGTGAGAAGTAAGCTACAGAGGGGCTAATATCTCATTATCACATCTCCACAAATGATCAACTTGTTGACATCCTCACCAAAGCTCTCATTGGTGTTAAACACACTACCTTACTTGGCAAGTTGGTTGTGAGATCATCACCACCAACTTGAGGAAGCCTATTAAATATAGTGCTCACAGTTTATAGTAATTATGATGTATCAGTTCATTAATATCAAATGACAATTCAGTTATAGAGTTAGTTTCAAAATAGTTATGGTTAGTTGGTTGATTGTTAGTTAGTTAGTTAATCAGTTCTATTAGCCAATTAGTCAATTTGCCAGCTGTATATAAATGTACATTGACACATTCATTAGATGATTAAGAGAGTAAGATTCATCCCAAACAAGTGACTCTCTCATTTCTCTGATTCAACTCTAGTTTTCCGTTTACGTTGCTTCAATTGATCTTCAGCTTCATTGTGATTGAAGAACTTACCCAAGCACCATAAGCTAGTCAAATGTCAACTACAATCACATGATAATGTATGCAATGCACTGTAACACTATCAGAATTGAACCAATTACATACACAAACACCAATTACATACACAAACAACCTTACTTTCCCTTACCTCAAGTCTAATCATAGAAACTACAACACGAAGAATCTCCTATTAATAACTCGCAGTAAGTCTACCCTAATTCTGTCATGATCTAAGTTAAGCTCTGGGTGTGACATGGTGAATGAGGATCTCAAGATAACCCCAAATAAGCCTCTTAGCTTTTATTCAAGCATTCATAGGTGATAAATAATTAATATAAAATAAAAATTAAGAAAACTAGGACTTAATGACATAACTTAAGACAATAGCAAGATGAAAAGCAAAATATATACAACTGTACTCATATGTGTCCAATAATATCTCTAATCATAGACTAGGCAGGAGCTATGACATCCCCTGTATCTCACCCTCAAAGTAAAAAATAAAGATAGTAGCCTAAAGTCGAGGTAAGAAACAAGCTAGATGGATAAAGAATTATCCTTGAGCCAAGAGGATTCACCAAAATAAGTCTTCAAGACAATCACTATCAACCACGAGGGTAGGAAGGAGGATGATTGTAGAGCCCCACATTATGGGATATTGTAGGCATAAAATATGCATTAGTACTTAAAATGTACTAAGTATTGAAGTATGCAATGCAATGATAATCATGGAATGCAATGACAATATGAAATACATAAGGTAATACATAAGTCGAACATATAGATAATAAGGGATGATAAATGAATTTAGTAAACATGAGTAAGTCATGAACACATTAAAGTAATCCTTACATTTGTGGAAAGCAATCTTAACTAACAAAAAGACCATGCGAGCTAGAACATGGAATCTAATGTAACCCCTACATTGAGAAAGAGGGAGACTACTTATCAAGGTAGACTCTGTCAATATCATTCATTTATTTCTTCAAAGTTGGGCTAAATGTGGATACACTAATCTAGCCTATACGAAAACCTATAGTGGTACATAGTTATGAGATTAGAAGCTTCTACTAGGGAACCCTAAGGTTGAGTTCTCACCTCAAGTATCATTCAATGCTATGTTAAATCCCACAAAATAATAATACATAAAAAAATCATTCATAAGCTTTAAGTTCAAAGAATCATCAAGGAATTTCATAGAATAACTCATAAACTTTAAGGACTCAAAATATGAGAATTGTCCTTTCGCAAGTAAAATTCATGATTTAGGTGAGAAAACCTTTCACCTATATTTAATCAATCATTTTAAGGATACTTATTATCATAATCAATAACTGTCACAAACCTCTAGTTGAAACTCCCTTTCATTCAAGCCATGATTCAAAGTAACTAGCACAATTCAAGTGGGTCTAATGCTAAGAAACTTTTAAAAATATACAAGTCAATGATTTCATGCATAATTGTAGCAGAAGGTATCAATTCAAATCATAATTTAAGGAATCCAATATGAAGATTCAATAACACAAATAGCTTAATAAATGATTACCTTGCAAATCATCAATTCTTTGTAATTAAGTAGTTGTTTTTAACATAAAATAAGTAAATCATCACCAAGGAATTTATAATCTACGCAGTTGAAGTTATATCTCAAAAACTCATGAACTTTGCATAGTTGAAATAGGATATTTGAGTAGAAAAAACTTGGGTTCTATGGGTGAAAGATACCCACGGATAAAACTCACATACTTTAGGTGTAGAAACTTGAGAAATTTGAAGGTTTAGCCTTGAGCTTTATAGGTCTTAGTGGACTAGTCTTTAAAGAAGAAGAATGCTTTTGAGGGTGTCTTTTAAAGAGGAAATCTGGTTTTATGAAACAAGTAAGGAGAAATAATTTCTAATTTGAAGGGGTTTAGAATGACAAATGAATGAGTAATGTGTCAAGGGAACCATCCAAAGCTTGATTGGGCGATTTAGAAAAAGACCAAAATGACTCTTCTTAAAAATGGTCAAGGGTATATATTGGACCCCATACAAATTGAGGCCATACCAGCCATGTAGGGCTAAAGGTAGGGGCCATAAGATGGACCACAGTCCATTCGATCATCGACTAGTTGTGTAGCCTCTCAAGATCCCTTGACTTAGCTTGGGAATGGAGGGGGTTCACCCACAGACTAAACCACGATCCCTCATATGGCCATTTGTTTTACCAGACAGCCCATATAGAGTCCAATCTAAGGCACCTGGTGCTATCACCATAATACCAATAAAACTAAGCTAAGAAATTCTGTACCTAGTTGACCACAACAAGTCAAGTCATAGTACACATAAAACTTAAAATGCAATGCAATATGGATATGTACCTCGTGAAATGGTTTATGCATCTTTGTTGTTAGGAGGAACAAGATCAAGCTATTTGCCTAACCTTTGAATCATACTTGTGAGACCTTATATTTTGTTTTTTTTTGAATAATATCTATACCATGGCATGATTAAATGAGGTGTAGATGACTTGGTGTATCATGTAGAAAGAATAAGATTGCAAATGGATGATAAGGAATTAGACTAATGTTATAGGCCAAAGATGTCCTTTAACAAGTTCAAGTTAGAAAAATATCTCATGTAACACCCTACTCGTTTGAACATTGGAATTAACTTATACTCTTGGAGTAAGTCTAAGTCTTCTTAACTATCACGACCCAGAATAGATCACAACTAGAGAAAGATAAATAATGCGGAAACAACTCTTAAGATAAAAGCAATCTCCCAAAACCTAGAGTCATGAGCATAGGAGCATCTAAATAGTGTGAAAGGTAAAATATAATGTCCCAAAAGCAAATACAGAAATGTCTTGCAATATCTTATATATGATGGCTCGAAGTCTGAGCCTCATCGGTAAGATCTGGATGGAAGTAGTAAAGTCCAAAAGAGTGATCAACTACATCAAACGAGTTAGTACACAATATAATAAAATCATAAATAATAGAAATTATAGACGATAAACCAATCCAATGATGTAATGCATTGCAATAAGTGAATGCAATGGCGTTTTGGGCCATATATGAGGTAAAATCATGATCGTCATGGGATCGATGTACACATCTATCAAGCTAAAGCTATAAGATAGAACCTGGGGGCGTCGCAGGCCATGTACTATGACATATATAATAAGACATCGCAGGTCATAATAAGAAGTATCTTGAGGCATCGCAGGCCATAATTACCGTCTCAAATAATGTACATGTAAAATAAATATGCATAACAATGCATCTAATCATATATTAAATATGTGTATACCAATGTAATTAGTCATATATAACATGTGTACATATCAATACATCCCAACAAAAATAAGATCCGTGCATACTAATCCACCCGGTCCAATATAAGATATGTGCATAATAATACAACAATGGAGCACAAGAATCTATACATACCAATGCAACTATCTAATATAAGATGGTGCATACCAATGCAATAAAGAAGTATAAGAATTCGTGCACAATAAAGTAACTAGCCAATATAAGATGGTGCATACCAATGCAACTAGTCAATATAAGATGGTACATACCAATGCAATGATGAAGTATTAACATTATATGACTATAACTTGTCTCGTCCCATCCCCAATCACAAATAACCATATGTCATTGAAACAAACTCTACAAGTATCCCAAATGGGCTCATAACTCCTATACTAATCATACTCACCATCAATTAGTCAAAAAATTAATCAAGAACTATTTCAAGTCTCATATCATCATAATGATACCCCAAATTATCTCAAAGCACAAGATTTCATCTCAATTAATTAATAGGATCACTATTTACTCAATTTTTGGCATAACCAACCTCATTTTGAAATCAAATTCAATTATATCATGATATCAGATCATGATTCAATCCACATCTCACAATTATCACACAATCATGCTCAACAGCTCAAATCTAGTCCCAAAAAAGTTAGCCGAACCTACCTCGATGCCAAAACTGCACTCGAACAAGTTGTAATCAACTCAAGCCTCAAAATGATTCCTAGATCGATCAGCCACTATTAAAAAAGGATACTGCGCACATCAACAGGAGCATTTTGATACCCATATTGGCATATTTTAGTCTTAGGGGCAAAATAGTCAAAATTAGGTCTAAATTTTGAAAGTCTCGAATCTGAACATTGGCTTACAAATTGGATTCTACACAAAAAATGAAGTTTGTGGAAAAAAACTACTAAAATCAAGTTCAAATCGATGGAGAAATTCTCATTTAAGGTTTTAAAATCATAGACCGAAAATCTCCAATTTGGATATTCAAAATCAAGAAATTCAAGTCAAAATCAAAAAAAATATATGAAAATTAATCAAAATTACATTAGAAATACTCACCCAATAGATTTATCTAAAAACTCTTGTGAAAAATCATCCCCCAAAGCTTAAAATATTAAAAATGTAGTGAAAATTAGGGGGGGGGGAGGGGAGGGAGTTACATCTTTAAAAATGACACAACAAAAATGTATCAGCGAAGGTGAAACCTTGTCTGTGATCGTGGAGCACAAAACTGCCCATACCTCATCCAAAGGCGACGTACAATTTGGATTGCACCAAATACACTTCACACTAACCAATGTCAAAACTCAAAATGGACCTCCGAAACTTATTAGAACTCAGAGTTTCACAAACTTTATATATATCCATACTAAAACGACAATCTAGACTCAACAGAATCATCAAAATTTGATTCCGACGTCTCCAAGACACATTTACCAATGGAAGCCAATTAAACTAGTTTCAAACTTAGAATACCAAAACTACCCTCGAAAATTCTAAAAATTATGACGAGACTATTTTTAGCGTTAATTTCACCATCAAAAATTATTAGAACTGCCGAAATTTTGACTCTAAGCTTTAGAACTCAAATGCCGACCAAAGTCAAACTTTGGTTTCGAAAATGACTAAAATCAGAACTTTGGACCTAATAATCTCATTTTAACTCCAAATTCAGTTCTGTAACTTCCTCTAGTTCAGTTTTGATATTACGGAGCTAATGGAATCAATGGATCCCCTATCCGACCTCTGAAACTCAAAATGATATAAAAACTCACTTTTTCAATATTTTAAGCTTTCAAAAAAAAACCAAAATTCATATTTCAACTTTTAAAACTCATAATTAAGTTCCAACCATTTAAATAGTTCAAAGTAGGCTTAAAGCAATTTATGAATGGGTAAATAGTAATTTTTACAGATAAAGCCAAAAATGACCAACCAAGTTATTACATCTTTCACCACTAAAAAGAATGTTCCTCCTTGAACCTAAGGAAAAAAGGAGTACCTGAAGCCTCAAAATTACTGGTATATCTTTCCCGCATATCAGGCTCCAACTCCCAAGTGGCCTTGTCAAAAAAACAGTGTTGCCACTAAACAGTCACATAAGGTATACTTTGGATTTCAATCTTTGGACCTGCCTGTCCAATATAGCTATAGGTTCCACTTCAAAGGACAAATATGGACCCAATCAACCGAGTTATAAGAACTCATATGAGACTCATCTGGAATATACCGATGGAGCATAAAAACAAGGAAAATAGGATGAAAAGAAGATAGTTTCGGTGTCAAAGCTAACTCATAGTTTACCTCACCAACTCTACTTAAAATCTCAAATGGGCTAATGAATCTGGGACTAAGCTTGCTCCTCCTTTCGAATCTCATCACACTCTTCATGGATGGAACCATTAGCCAAACTGAGAACTCAAGAGCCTTAACCGTGTTATTAGTATAACTCTTTTGGCAACTCTGGGCTGTCAAAAGTTGCCTCTGAATCAGTCAGACCCAGACCGTGGCATCTTAAAGCAAATCAACACCCAACACCTCAACCGAATGTGAATCAAAGCATCCAATGGGTGATCTATATCTCCGGCCATACAAGGCCTTAAGTGGTGCCATCTGAATGCTGGAATGGTAACTATTATTATATACAAATACTGCCAATGGTAAGTACCGGTCCTATCAGGACCCAAAATCAATAAGATAGGACCTAAACATGTTCTCCAACACCTAAATAGTGCGCTCTGACTGACCAACTGGCCATCTGTCTAGGGCTGAAAAGCTGAACTCAAATCCACCCTAATACTCAAACCATGCTATAAGGCCTGCCAAAAGTGAGAAGTAAACATAGGTCTTCTGTCTAATACTATAGACACTACCACACCATATAATCTGAATATGTCTTGAATATACAATCTAGCAAACTGCTCTGCCTATAGTAGCCAGTCTTCACTAGTATAAAGTGTACCGACTTAGTCAATCGATCAATGACAACCCAAACTGAATCAAACTTGCCCAAGGCCATGGGCAAACCTATGACAAAATTCATAGTAACTCTCTCCCACTTTCACTCAAGAATAGTATCCTTTGCATCGATCCACTAGGCTTTTGATGCTCATACTTCACCTATTAGCAATTCAAACACTTGGCCATAAACTCAACTATGTCTCTACTCATGCCAAAACACCAATAATGTTGTTTAAGATGCATAACGGGCCTCATCTAATATCAATCTCATCCAATCCCTTACTTTAAGACCACAAACTCTACCATTAACCCTCAATACACCATCAGTATAAATAATAGCCACCTTGTCTTTTTGCCTCTTAACACTTTATCACGAATCATGCATAATATAGGGTCCTCGAACTGGTGAGCACATATCTGATCAAGCAAAGAAGAACTTGGCTCAACAAATGCCATAATACTTTGAGGAGGAGAAATGTCCAAACGGACCATCTACCTAGCAAGTGACTAAAACTCTAGAGCTAAGAGCCTCTCCTCAGCCTTCATGAATACCAAACTCCCCATACTAGTAGACTTCTAGATCAAAGCATCTACCACCACATTGGCCTTCTCGGGGTGATAGAGAATAGAGATATGATAGTCCTTAAGCAACTCCAACCACCTACACTGTCTCATGTTCAGATTAGGCTGAGTAAAGATGTATTTGAGTCTCTAATGATTGGTAAAGATCTCATAATACACCCTATAAATATAATATCCCCACCAATCTCAACACAAACACAATTGTAACCAACTCAAGTCATGGGTAAGGTAGTTCTTCTCTTGTACCTTTAGCTGTCTAGAAGCGTAGAGCTATCCTCTCCCCATTTGCATCAATACACCACCCAAACCCATGCCAAAAACATCACAATATACCACAAATGGAACTCCCTCCTAGGATAAAGCAAGAATAGGTGCTGAAGTCAACAAATCTTTGAGCTTTTGGAAGCTCAACTCACAATCATCCGACCACTGGAATGTTACAACTTTTTGAGTCAGTCTAGTCAACAAGGCTGCTATAGATGAGAAACCCTGAACAAAAAGCTAATAATATCCTGCTAAACCAAGGAACCAACAAATCTTAGTCACCAAATTATGTTAATACCACTCACGAACAGTTGCTACTTTAGCTGGATCGACCATAATACACCTTTTTGACACAATATGGCCAAGAAATACAACAGACTCGAGATAAAATTCACACTTTGAGAACTTAGCATATAACTTCTCTTCCTTTAATATTTGAAGTACATTCCTCAAGTGCTGAACATGATTTGCCTCACTCTTGGAATAAAGAACAATATCATCTATGAACACAATCACAAAGATATCTAAATAGGGCCTGAACACTCGGTTCATCAACTCCATAAAATCAACTAGGGCATTATTCAACCCAAATAACATAACCATGAACTCATAATGCCTATAACCATCCAATAAGTCCTTCGGGTGAAAAAATATTAGACATTCCAGTCCCAAAGCCAATCCCTGGGAACAGTGAAGCTCCACAGATCTTGAAGGCTATCTTTGGGATATCAGACTCCCAAACTCTCAACTGATGTTAACTGAACCTCAAGTCACTCTCCGAGAACATGAGGCACCCTGAAATTGGTAAAAAAGATCATCAATATAAGGCAAGGGATATTTTTTCTTGATGGTCACTTTGTTAAGCTGACAATAGTCAATACACATATGCATAGTGCTATCCTTCTTCTTTATAAATAATAAGGGAGCAACCCAGGGAGATATACAGTCAGATGGATGAATGCTTTCTTTAACAAATCTTCAAACTTTTCCTTCAACTCCTTCAATTCAGCCAAAGCCATCCAATAGGAGCAATAGATATGGGCTTAGTGCCCAGCTCCATATCAACAGCGAAGTCAATATCACGATCCAGAGGAACACTAAGCAAATTAGTCGAAAATATATCCATAAACTCTCTAGCGACCCTAGTAGTCTCCAATGATGCAGGCTTGTGAGAACAACCCAAACATAAGCTAAATATTCCAAACACCGCTTCCCCATCGGTCAAAAGCATGCATATAAGAAATAATGCCCTTAGGATAGGAGCTAGGTGCTCCATTCCACATCAATTAAGGCAAGTCAAGGCAAGATAGGGTCACAATTTTCGCATGACATTCAAAAGTAGCATGAAAAGGCGACAACCAATTCATACCCCAAATCACATCGAAATCAACCATATCTAATAATATCAGATCAGCAATAGTAGACCTCTCCATAAAAGTCACAACTCAACCTCGATAAACCTAATTCACTACTAAAAATTCACCTATTGGGGTGGAAACATAAATAGGCTCAGTAAGTGGCTCATATATAATATCAATACCAGAAGCAAAATAGGTCGACACATATGAATAAGTTGACCCTGTGTCAAATAAAATTGAAGCCAAATAGTGACATACTAGGACCATACCTGTGATAACTACATCAGAGGCCTCTGCCTCAGCTCTATCTGGAGCAGCATAGCAAACTCCACAACTACTACCAGCCTGTGGACCACTACGAGCACCACCTCTCACCTATACCTTGACCTCTTCTAGCACCACCTATCATAGATTAAAGAGTCTCTTTAGGTATCAATGTTAGAGCTGGATGAGTTGGCTGAGAACATGAAGGCTGAACATGAGGTAGATGGTGAGGACTACGATGACCCAAGTGCCCAATCTCATCAAAATGATAACAAGCCCTGGTCTCCTGTCTCTAAGATGTCTTCGCTGAAAAGCCACCACGCCTAGGAGCACTACCTACCTGAGCAGATTTGGATCTATCAACATTATCAGATGTTGGAAGAGCTGTATAAACTACTCGGCCTTGCCTCTAAATCTCTCGGTCCTATAGCGGGTGTCCACTAAACTATCTATGTTGCCGAAACCTCTTCTCACCACCCTGCCTATCCTGCCTGATACGCTCTATCATACGAGTGTGATCCACAATACTCTGGCAAGTACCCTCAAGCAATACCAAGGAAGCCGTAACCACCTGAAGATATCATACCAGGCCCTTCGCAACCTGTCGAATCCTTTTGAACTCAGCAGGAATGCTAGACAAGGCATATCTGGATAAAGCATGAAATTTAGCTTCATAGTTAGAAACAAACATAGATTCCTATTGTAGATTATCAAACTTATCTCTGCAATTGTCTCGGAGATTATAGGGTATAAATCTTTCCAAAAATATCTCAGTGAATTATCCCCAGGTCATAGTTGGAGATTCAATAGGTTGACATGCTATCACTGACCTCCACCACTCCTTGGCAAGGCCGGTTAACTGATATTAAGTGTAGGTAACTCCATATAAATCCAGAATAGACAAATTACATAACCAGTCCTGGCACTCTAACAGACAGTCATGCGCTATATCTCTAATCACGGTGGAGCCAACCACACAAACCTCTCAAAACTACTTTGTTCTATTATAGACATGGCTGGGCTGGAAGAAGACTGTAGCACCACAAACAAAGAAGGTGCAATAGATAGAGCAATATGCAAACTCTGAAACTAAGTAACCAAACTTGGTCTGGATGCTTGAAATAGAGTAATAACAATTGTAGGTGTGTTTGTTGGAGCTATAGAAAGATCCACATGAATTATAGCCAACTCCAGGGGAGCACTAAAAGGACTAATGATATGGTAGAAATTAGCATCTCAATAGTATATGGGGCTAGAGGAGCTCCCTCCAATCTAGCCAATGACCTCATCAATAACTCTTAAATCGAGGGTGTAGTCTATAGGGCTGAGGGAAGTGGAATAAGATCCATAGGCCCTTCTTGCTCATGAACAAGCTCTGTAGAAGCCGATCTAGTTTGCCCTCAAAGTGGAGTTGACCCTCTAACATATCCTCTGCCCCTGGTCCTACCCCGAACTCTACCTCGACCTCGAGTGAGAGCCACAACAGCTGTCTCAGGCTCTCCCACTGATTAACAAGATCTAGTAGTTGACATCTATACAAAAAGAGTAGATTAGACACTTTCAAAATGGGTAGTACAAAGAAAAGCACGAATGGAAACAAGATGTGAAATGTTTTCCTAACAAGTATCTCATAGCTCTCAAAGATGGGTGTGGGCATCTATATACTGATCTGAGACTCTACTAGACACCCTATTCTGGACACATGAGTCCAACAAATTTAGAGATCTGATACAAAAATTGTCACTATCCAAAATAGATCGTAACTGGAGAAAGATAAATAATACAGAAACAACTCATAAGATCACAGAAATCTCCCAAAACCTAGAGTCATGACTATAAGAGCATCTAAATAGTGTGGAAGGTAAAATACAATTGTCCCAAAAGCAAATAAAGAATTATCTAATAATAAAATAAATAGTCTAAAATAGAAGGATATAAAAAGAGCATTCCAAAGATCCATGATGACTCCGAAGTATGAGCCTCACCGGTAAGATCAGGATAAAAGTAGTTAAGTTTGAAAGAGTGATCAACTACCCTGTACTGGTCCATGTGCTTGATCTGCAAGGAGGAAAAAAATATGGGTGAGTATGCCAAAATGTACCCTATAGATTCAATTGATTGAACAAGAGAAATCGAACTAGTATGTAATAACAAAGAGTTCTATCACCTGCATAAAACGGTTAGTACACAATATAATAAAGTCATAAATAATGGCAATTATAGATGGTAAACCAATCCAATGATGTAATATATTGCAATGCATGAATGCAATGGCATCGTGAGCTATATATGAGGTAAAATCATGACTATTGCAGGGCCAATCTACACATCTGTCAATCTGAAGCTATAAGATAGAACCCAGGGGCATTGCAAGCTATGTATTCATATATATATATATAATAATGCATAAGCGATAATCAGAAGTATTTAGAGGCATCATAAGCCATAACTACTCTCTCAAATGATGTACATGTAGTGATAAATATGCATAATAATGCATCTAATCATGTCTCAAATGTGTGCATACTAATGGAATCATTCATATATAATATGTGTACATATCAATTCATCCGAACAAAAATAAGATCCATGAATACCAACGCAACCAGTCCAGTATAAGATATATGCATAACAATGCAACAATGGAGCATAAGAATCTGCACACAATGCAACTAATCAATATAAGATAGTGCATACTAATGCAATAATGGAATATAAGAATCCGTGCATACCAATGCAACTAGCCAATATAAGATGGTGTATGCCAACACAACTAGTCAATATAAGGTGCATACCAATGCAACGATGGATAAATAACATCATACGACAATACTAAATCTTGTCTCATCCCCAATCACAAATAACCATATGTCAATGAAACAAATCCACAAGTACCCCACATGGGTTCATAACTCCCATACTAATCATACTCATCATTAATTAGTTACAACATTAACCAAGAACTGTTTAAAGTATTATATCATCGTAATGATATTCCAAATTATCTCAAAATATAAGATTTCATCTTAATTAGTCAATAGGATCACTATTTACTCAATTTTTCACATGATTTGTCATGCCTTGCGAGGGTATCCTGGACATGGCCAGTATACAGAGACTATTGCTAGTCCCCAAGTAAACTACTTGGCCTCATCACATCTATTCATTCAACAACACTAGCTAATCAACGTAAGACTAAAGATAACACATGGGTGGACAAGTCTCAATATATATAAAATCAATTCAACTCAATAAGACTAGTAAGAATGAAACTAGCCAGGACAAATGTTCAACTCATAACAAATCATACTCTAGTTTATGAAGCCTCTATCACTATCAATTAGTGCCAATGAAAGAACCATGGCTACCTCAAATCAAAATGAAGCTAACTCAAGTTTAACTCTAGAAATCTAGATGAAATAAATCACGTGTATCCTCGAAAGTCAAGGAGGACTTATCAATCAACTGATGTGCGAAATAGATATTTAACGGAGTGCCTGTTGATGATCTCTAGTGCCTATACCTACATCATGAAATGATATAGTCCAAATGGACGTCAATACATGAAATGTATGTATATGTAAAATGGCTGAATGAAACAAATATATAGGCAGAATAATACATAATAATATCAACTTAGAGGATATTCAATCAAAATGTCAAATGTCTATATAAAGCAAGAATAAAGAGTAGACAATGACCAATCTATATCAATCCAACCTCATCCAATCAAATCAACTCAGAGTACAATTATTATGGGACCTATCTAAGAGTTTCTCTTAGTAAATATCATTTTCAAATCCTAGAAGCTCTTCTCATATTCATCAGACTATTAAAACTTGACCTTCATCTGAGTTAACTTAGTCAATGGTGAGGATAGGGAAGAAAATCCCTCAAAAAATCTGCAGTAATAGCCTACCAAAACCCTAAGAAAATTCTTATATCAATTGGAGAGGTCAGTTTGGGCCAGTTCCTAACCGCTTCAATCTTTTGGGCGTCTACTCGAATACCATCACCTAGGCCTAGGAAAGCTACCGACTTAATCCAAAAGACTTTGCATATATGTTTACAAGTCTGGAGGATAATTCTGAGGTGATTCGCATGCTCATCCTCATCTCTCGAATACATCAAAATATCATCAATAAACACAATCACAAACATATTAAGGTACTGTCTGAACACTCTGTTCATCAAATCTATGAAGGTTGTAGGTACATTATTTAACCTAAAAGACATAAACCAAGAACTCAAAATGACCATATCTAGTCCTAAAGGCTATCTTGGGGATGTCACATTCCCTTACCTTTAACTGATGGTAATCAGATCTAGAGGTCTATCTTTGAGAAGCAAGAGGCACTCAAAAGTTGGTCCAAATGATCATTTATCCTGGGGAGAGGACACTTATTCTTTATCGTGACCTTGTTCAGTTATTTATAATCAATAAACATTATGAGAGACCTATATTTCTTTCGTATGAATAGGATAGGAGCACACCAAAGAGAAACACTCGGCCTGGTAAAGCCTTTCTCTAACATATCTCTCAATTGCTCTTTTAACTCTTTTAGTTGGGTCTATCTTATAAGGTGGAATTGAGATAAGCTGAGTATTGGGGAGAACATTAATCCCGAAGACAATCTCCCTATCAGGAGGGACTCTAGGTAGATCCCCAACAAACACTTCAGGAAACTCACTCATAATTGGGACTGACTCTAGAGTAGGAGGCTCAACATTATCATAATTAACTCGCACGAGGTGATAGATACAATCTCTAGAGATTAGCGTTTTGCCACCAAGGTAGGAAATAAACTTACTCTTAGGTGCAACAGAATCACCCTTCCACTCTAGAACTAGTTCATTTGGGAATTGGAACTTAACATTTGGGTCCTACAATTAATGGAGGCATAATAAAAATAAAGTCAATCCATGATGAGGATCATATCAAAATCAATCATCTCTAACTCAATCAAATCAATAACAGTATCGTTATGATGGACGAACACTACACAGTCTCTATAGATTCTCTCATCTAGAATAGACTCACCACTAGAGTAGAAATATCAAAGGGTTCAAAAAGTCACTCAGGAGTTCTATCAAATCTACTATCCATATAAGGAGATGCAAATAACAATATGGCACTAGGATCCATCCAAATATAGCAATAAAGACTTGAATCATACCCGTCCTAACATCTAGAGAGTTCTCTTGATCTTGGCGACTACCCATGGCATACAAATGGTTTATAGATCCCTTTGTAGA
This sequence comes from Solanum sejunctum, assembly GCA_025642045.1. NCBI lineage: Eukaryota > Viridiplantae > Streptophyta > Magnoliopsida > Solanales > Solanaceae > Solanum > Solanum sejunctum. The sequence goes on from JAOTQJ010000049.1 coordinate 6,882,439, forward strand.
CGTAGCACCTTCCAGAGTTCCTCTAACTGGTGGGGCTAGTGTAGAAGACTGAGCCTGGTTAGCCTACTTTGGACAATCTCTATGAAAGTGACCCAATTGGACATAATTGAATCATGTATCATTCCCCTCATGATATCTCCCCAAGTGTAATTTGTTGTACTTACCATATGGTGGCTTACTCTATGAACCTTGAGCCACACTAGCCCGTGACTGCATTCCCTGTGCTCCAAAATTCTCAGACCTCTGACCATTCCTATTTCTGTGCATAGGTGCACTAGCAGATGATGGTGCTAGACTTGACTAAAACTTGTTACCATTCTCATTCCCTCTCTTCCCAACCTCATGGCTAGATGTCTTCCCTGTCTTGTTGTCTCTCCTCATAAGCTTGTTGTACATAGGTCATCAACCTTCCAATATCCATATCACTCACAAGTATAGCTCCCCTTATATCTTTTTTTGGCCCATTTTTAAGCCTATCAACATATAACCCTATTCTCCCTTTCATATTAGCAACCATATTCGAAGCATAGCGAGATAATTGGGTGAACTTAATATCATACTCTTGCGCAGTCATAGAGCCCCATTTCAGATTCAAGAACACTCTTAGCTTTCCCTCCATCTGTTCCATTGGAAAGAAATGCCCTAAAAAGGCTTCCTCAAATATTTCCCAAGTCAGCATTGGGACTTCCTCTCCTCTACCCTTCTTCTACTGATCGAACCATAACCTGGCAACACCCTTGAGCTAGTAGGAAGCCAATTCAACTATATCAACATCAACTACATGCATCACCTGAAACACTATCTGAAGCTTATCAATGTAGTTCTCAGGGTCTTCATTGGATGTAGACCCTGTGAACATAGGAGGGTTTATCCTCAAGAATTCATGGACTCTGGATGTATCTCGCGCATCCTATCTATCGCTCCTTGTCTAACAACAGCTGTTGTGACAGTATGGCCTAGAGTTTGGATAGCTTGGCGAAGCTTAATATTCGAGATGTCTTTTATTAGGGTTGTTCGGTAGGGACAACGAGACCTATGGGCTCATAATGACCCAGCGGCTTGGGTTGGTTAATATTTTGTCTAGAAGGATGCCCTCTGCTTATGAATCCTCTTCTTGGAGGCATGATCACAATTTTGCGAATGTGTAGCACACGAATAAAAAGAGAGTTTCATAGTGTTTTAACTCTATCACACGAATCAGATCATGAAAGAAGTGTGACCATTCATAATGTCCTATAGCCTCCTGATATATAAAATTTGGTGCACAACACACCCATAAATAAGACTCTACTGGACACATTATAGACTCCCTAAGACACCTGAACTCGATGCTTTAATACCAATTTTGTCACACCTCGAGAGAGTATACTAGACGTGGATGTCACCCAAATACTATTGCTAGTCCCCAAGTGAACTACTTGGCCTTATCGACTCCATTCATTCAACATCACTAACAAATCAGCAGAAGACTAAAGATAGCAAATGGATGGACAAGTCTTAATATATATAAAATCAATTCAATTCAGTAAGACTAGTAAGAAAGAAACTAGACAGGATAAATGTTTAACTCATAACAAATTAGACTCTAGTCTATGAAGCCTCTATCATTATCAATTGGTGCCAATGACAAACCCATGGCTATCTCAAATCAAAATAAGGCTAACTTACGTCTAACTCTAGAAAGCTAGATGAAACAAATCACGTGTATCCTTGGAAGTCAATGAGGGCTCACCAATCAGTTGATATATGAAACAGATCTACAATGGAGCACCTATTGATGATCTCTAGTACTTGTCTCTTCATCATGAAATGATGCAGTCTAAATAGATGTCAGTACATTGAATGTACGAGCATATAGAATGGCTGAATGAAACAAATATATAGGCAGAATAATACAGAATAATATCAACTGAGAAGATACTTAATCAGAATGTCAAATATCTATCTAAAGCAAGAATAAAAAGTAGACAATGCCTAATCTATATCAATCCAACCTCATCCAATCAAATCAACTCAGAGTGCTATCACTGTGGGACCTATCTGAGAGTTTCACTTATTCAACAATAATCCCACTGATGTTTCCAGAATTGTTCCATACTTGCCAAGTAAAGAACGAATTGGATCCACAGGGGATCTAGACTCTCAAGTCCTGTATTGCTTTCAGGGATTTTAACTCAAGATGGAACCTCTGATGTAATGGTTCAATCCTCACCTACGCTTGGAAACATAGTTAGTGAGCGTGAGTTAGGCATACTCTTTCTCATTTTGGTACTTGATACTCCTCCCAAGACTCAATGCTCATAAGACCATCCATCTCAATCAATCATCTTAATTAGTCTAATAAAGGCTCTTATGATTTCATCAACTTTATCTCAATTGAGTCTTTCGACCTATCATATCAATCATCTCATCAACTCAATTCTCATTTAATACCTCAAGGGCTTAGATCAATCATTATAAAGAAGTCAATTAGACATATCTCTAGAGTTCAATCATGAATACTCACAAAGAAAGCATCTTCATCAAAGAAAGGTTCTGCATACATGGGCGTCTTTGGAGATTGGTGAGTCACTGCATGAATACTTGCTTGGTTTTATTTCAACACCAAGTTCATATTTGTGCGAAGTTGAGAAAGTTATTGCATAATATCCTCATTCACCTTGGCTTGCTTATTGTTGGTGTACACTGCACAAGAAGTTTTAGTAGCACCTCTCTCTCTTTGTCCACATGCTCTATTTACTTTAACCACTTTCTCCATTCTTTCTATGATTCGTGTAAAAGGTTGATCAATATACATGCCTCCCGTAATGGTATCAGCACAAGCTTGACTATTCTCGTAAAGGACCCGATAAAAAATCTTAAAGCATCATCAATAATTTTATGGTCCGAAACCATCCTCAACCACTTGGTGAACCTTTCCCATGTTGTACTGACCGAGTCACCTGATAATTGCTCAAAGTTGTTGATTTGAGCTTTGACCTTTGAGCTTAAGCTTTTTGGACCTTAGAAAATACCTCTCTAAAAGGCCTTTTTGTAGCTCGGACCAACTAGTGATTGAACTTTGTAGAAGCTCAGACAACCAAACTACCACATTTCCCATCAAAAATAGTAGGACCACTCTTAAACCAACCACATCCATAGAAAGATATTATGGACCCATCACGCTCTTGCAAACAAACACAACATTATAGAGATGACTGTGTGGATCCTCCAAAGGTAGCCCTGTGAACAAACCACGATTTTGAAGTATTTGTAGAAGACCACTAGACACAGTAAACTTAGTGTCGACCAATAGAGGTGGCAACACTATCGCTCCCATGACATCTATAGCCATAGGGTTCAACCTATATTGGCTCTATCCATATGCATTTTTGTTGAAAGCCCTACGGTGTGGACTATTCTCCCTTTATGATGGGTTTTCATATCTATCCACATCTTTATCATATTGACCTATGGCTTCATCAATCATGATAACCTCATTCTCTTGGGTCATTCCTCTTGTGATTCGGTGGATCTCCAAATTGATTGGAATTAAGGGATTGCCTGGGCTCCTTGTGTTGGGCATATAAACCTACTATACCCTGCAAAAAAAACTAACAACAAGAACAAAAACAAAAGTAAAATACTATAGAATCTAGAAATTAATACTTGAATTGACTACTAGTGAAATTAAGTCAAGAACCTAGTCGTATTCCCCAACAACTGCGCAATATGATATTCATGCTCCAATAGTAAAGCAGTTGCTATCAAGTATAAACCTAACAGATATAAGGGTCGAATCCACAGGGAATACGGGGCTGACCATATTTAATCACTACTAATCATCAAGCATCAATCAATTGTATTCTCTAAAATGGGGGGGGGGGTGCAATTTGAAAGTCAAGAACAATTAAAATACTATACTACTGATACGAGAAGACAATCAATTTGAGGGACAACTTGGTAATTGTGTTTTCCATGATTCATTAATTCAAATATCAGGGATAACATAACCTTAATTGAGACATCGCATGCAGGATGGTAGCTTAGGTTCTTCTAGCCCTCTTGTGAAGGTGAAGGTCGAATTTCACCATGGCGCTTGGTCGGCAACCATAGTGTGCCAACTACCCATTAACCATTGTCCCAGTCAACCTCTCCTTGGTCAGGTTTGGTTGATTAGACGAGAAAACATCAATTGAATCCTGTCATATACTTTCTTTTTTTCTGTTCGTCACTACCTTAGTCGAGATTGTGATAGTAGGAGGGATTTGCGTTGGCCACCACCAAACAACATTCAAAATGAAAGGAAATAGAAAATAAATGCAATTACCTAATCAAAGAGATGCATAAAATCTAGCTTATTTCAAGTCAACTCCTTATGGTTCCCACAAACCCAATTGTGGGTGCTTAGATTTTTCATGGCTGGGAAAACTCACAAACAATGATTATAATAAACTTCGTTTAGAGATTACCTAAGAAAAATGAAGAACAAAACCACCTTGATGTTGAAACCACAAGCTTGGATTAATGGAAGTTGAATACAAGTGATTTCAAATCCGCCAAAATGGGTCTTCAAAATTAAAATACTAATTTCTACACTAAACCCTAGAAAATTTCCCTAAGAATATATTCAAAATTATTTTATAATCTATAAAGTGTCGAATCTACCTTAAAAAAATTCTATCATTAACTATTTATATTATTTAAAAAAAGACCCTAAAAATAAAATAGAAAATATAGTTGGCAACAAATATGGTCCGCAATTATGACTAGTAAGGTGACCTAGGAGTCGTAGTCGGGCTTTCATAGTCAACACTTGATATTTTGGACTTGATTGCTAGAATCCATTGCTATGAGTAGTGGTATGATCTATTTCTTATAGTGTCTTCTTATAGTCCTCAATTGTAGTTCTTGGTCTAAATTTTGGTAACTCTGGCATTCCTTAATTGCAATTTTTGGTCTAAATTTTGGCAACACTGTTTTTGGCTACGAGGCCCCCTACTAAGAGTCATAATGAGACATATGCCTCATAGACTAGCCTCGTATAGATGACCTTTACTTTGCAAATTCCTAATTTTTGAACACTATTTCTTGCTACGAGAGCATACTACGACTAGTATCTTGGACTACGACCCTCAAGGTGGCTCATATGTCATGAACTTCATCAAAATCTATAATTTTCTCCAAAAATCATGCCGACCTGTATTTTGTGCAAGAACAACATAAAAACCATAAAAATTCACATTAAGAACATACAAAATCTTTTGTTTTAGGCATCAAATATGTTGTATTTTGATAGCACATCAATCACGCCCTATATAGGTGAGACTTTACATATACCCAATCACCAACACGAAACTCAAGGCCACTTTTAACATCCAAGTAGGACTTTTGGCAACTTTAGGCCATCTTTAGTCTCTCCCTAATAAACTTCATTTTCTCTAGCCTCCAACACCAAATTTGGGCCAATCAAAGCAACCTCTCCCAACTCAAACCACCCTACTGGAGACCTATGTCTCCTACCATACAAAGCCTCAAATGTCATACCAATGCTAGCATAAAAGCTATTATTATAAGCAAACTCAATTAGTGGAAGATGGTCATCCCAATTACCCTTGAACTACAACATACAAGCCCTCAACATGTCCTCCAAGGTTGGATCATCCTCTCAGCTTGTCCATCGATTTGAGAATGAAAGGTGATGCTCAACTTCAGCTTAGTATGAAGTTTTCTATGAAATGACCTCCAAAAGTGAGAGGTAAAGTGGGCACTATGATCCAATATAATAGACCTAGGCACACCATGCAACCTCAAAACTCTTGGATATTCAATCTTGCATAATCTTCGGCACCAAAAGTAGTCTTGACCGGTAGAAAATGAGAATTCTTAATCATTCGATCAACGATTACCCAAATGGAGTCAAATTACCTTTGAATCCGAGGAAACCCTACCACAAAATTTATCTTCACATCTTTCCACTTCCAAGTAAGAATCTCAATGTCTTGAGTCAAACTATCGGGCCTTGGTGCTCTACTTCACTTGCTGACAATTAGGGCATTTGGATACAAACTTAGCTATGTCTTTCTTTATATACCACTAATTCACTTCTCTCAAATCCCCATACATCTTAGTAGACTTGTGGTGAATAGAATAATGAGAGTTATAGGCTTCACTCATGATCATCCTCCTAAGATCATCCACGTTTGGAACACATAACCAATCTTGATACCCAAGTACACTATCACCCCCTTAGGAGAAAACCTCTATCTCATTCTTGTTGACCAATTTCTGCAACTTGACTAATGGCGGCTGTAGATCTTGTTTAACCTTTATATCAATAACCACCAAGGATTAGACCTCATTTTGAACATGAATATCGCTACTATTAGAGTCGGCCAACCTAACAACCAACCTAGCCAAATGGTGAACATCTCTTGCCAACTCTTTCTTCCCTTAATCAAATGATCCACACTTCCTATAGATAGCTTAAGAGCATCGGCTACCACGCTTGCCTTGTCGGATGATGCTGAACACTTACGTCGTAGTCCTTTAGAAGTTCCTACCATCTCCTTTGCCTCAAGTTAAGATCCCTTTGGATGAATACATATTGCAAACTCTTATGGTCGGTGAAGACATTAACATGCACCCTATACAAATGGTATCTCTAAATTTTCAAATCAAATATCACCGCCGCTAACTCAAGATCATGAGTCGGGTAATTACATTCATGAATTTTCAATTGCCTTGATGCATATGTTATTACCTTACCATGTTGCATAATGTTGCATAAGTGCATAACCCAACCCAATCCATTCGGTAGAATTAAAATAGGAGCCTATGTAAGCCGATCCTTCAAAGTCTGAAAACTTTTCTCAAATTCATCCAATCATACAAATTTAACTTTCTTTTGAGTCATCCTAGTCAATGGAAATGTAATAGCTGAGAACCCTTCAACAAACCTCCTGTAATAACCAGCCAACCCAAGGAAACTCTAAATTTCTGAAAGAGTCAATGGTCTAGTGATAAGCCCAAATTTACACTCCAAAAGGAATCGTAAAGTGATCGTTGATTAAATGTAGAACTCAACCAACGTTGAGGTCGATCCCATAGGGAACGCGTGAGAATATATCTATTAGCACCATTTTCAAATGTAATATCTATTCCCAAAATAAAAGTGCATAAAGTAAATGGGGGGTTTTGGTTTTTCGATCTAAGTTACTAAAGTAAAGTAGTAAATGAGTGCAAGGACTACTAGATTTTAGACAATATATGCAAAGCTAGGGTTGTGTTCCCCATGACATCTAACTCGATAGCTGAATCTAGTGGTAAACTCATTGCGTATATAAGATCTAACAAGTTATGTAACATCTAATTCACCTCTCGGTCCATCTTGGATGCATATCTTTCATCACCTTTCTGTCTCAAAATGTATACGTATTAACCCTTGCTGTTAATCCCAGAATACTCTCACCTTTCGATCTCAAGTAATTAGACTAGGTTAAAAAAAACCCAAATTTCTATCATAGAACTCTTTTCCTAATCAAAATATCCCTTTCTGGCATGTAATGAATAAAGGCTAATCCTAATGCATTGACTCATCAATTAAGGAATTATAACGAAGATTACTATGATATATACGCTAATCAATCTCGAGATTTACCCATATTTGCTTATCTTAGTAGTTTGTCATGGTTCCCACAACCCTAGTTGTGGGTTTAGCCTAGCATATTCAAGAAAGAAAATCCATAATATACAAAGAATTCATAATAAATGACTTACTATTGAAGAATCAGTGAATTCACAAGTTACAATCTTGAACCGGATAAGCAAAATCTCAAAATCTTGTGAAATTTCAAGGAAAATAATGTTTTTTAGTATTTTCTCTCTCTAGCCATCCAAGACTACTTGAAAATGAAATAAAATAACTATTTATATAAAGCAAACCTAATCCAAATTGAATTAGGAAAAATCATATCGGCATGGCAACGTGCCACTAAACGGCCCATGAGACGTTAGACGGACCGTGTAACGGTCCATCTGGTCATACTTGGCTTCAAAAGTCAACTGCTACTCCACGTGCCATTGAACAGTCTATGTAAGAGTTAACGGTTTGTTAAATAGACCATTTGTCATGCCTTAATCATTTTCTCGCTCAAGTCTTCCACACGCCTTAATGTCACGGACCGTGGTTGGTCACATGGCCCATGACACACTTCATTTGGACTCACTTTATTCTTTTTCTTGCTTTTCGATGATGATAAGCTTTCACATCAATTTGATGGCCATACTCGCTACCAGTTTTACATCCCATGGCCCGTGGAGGGAGCCGTGGGATATGTCATCAGTAGCCAAGTGTGAGGCCATGACGGTCCTCACGATCTGTGCAATAGTACATAAGCCATGTAGGCTTCCATGTACCTACACTTGATTCCCTTTTTGCTCTTTTTCATCCTTGTTCTATAGTTCACCCATTTCTCCCTACCTTAGTCATTTTTCCTGAAAACTCACAAAAATAAACATCAAAATAACAAATATACTTGAGAACGTGCAAAAATCTTTTGTTTAAAGTGTTATAAGAGTCATATTTCCACTACTCATCAACACCCTTAACCTAGAATGTTTGTTTGTCCTCAAGCAATGACGACTCAACCAAACAACACATACACAAAAGTGCTCACTCAAAATATGGATCACCCCACAATTTTCAATACATATGCCTTACTAACAAGTTTAAGAATGTGCTTACACCCCAAACAGACCCACAAAGATTAAGGCAAACATCATACATGCATGGTCAGTCCACATATGATCAGAAATAAAAACACCCCAGTTAAGTGAGCAACCAATTACTGCAAAAGATAGTGTTCTCACCACAAAAAAGTCTCATACTCAATGTAAGCAAGTAAAACAGAGACTGGAATATAGTCACTCACTTTTAGAAATGACTTTCAATGCACACACACGTATCAATCATGAACATGCCCTAATTTTTGACCACCTTAACTCCCGAATGGCCTTTTTAGAATCACATTAGGACTTTTGCGGCTTGTAGCATAGGCTCGGCCTTAGGTGAGGTATATTTAGGATTAAAATGACTAAAAGGCCTCTCCGAAACACTTACTTCGACTCAGCCATTTGCTATTTGGTCACTAATATTTTTTGCCCCTAGTTTTCCAACTTTCTATAGTACAGCAAGCAATTTTTGTGCTCATTTACTCATTTTTATTTTTTTCGCTCATTGATTTGCTCATGGTCACAATCCATTTCTTTTTCTCCTTTTATCACTTTATTCTTTTTCACATTCATTTTTTTGTTCTCCCTGCACTAGCCACCCTCAACTTAAGCCTTTGGCTTGGTTCAAGGTTCACAATAGCTTTCTAAGGGAGTAGGGCCAATATAAGCCACCCTTAACTTAGGTTTTTGACATCGGTGGCGGTTCACAATGTCCTTGAAGAGACCATGGCCAAAACAGAGATCAACAGACAGATTGAAAAAGTAAATTTTGGGTGATTACAAAGAAAGGTCTATTTAGGCTCAACTTTTGGTCCAAGAGGGACAATTTCATTTGGTTGGTCTATTTTTAGCTATGTGACAATTCAACAACAACGACCTAAGATCACCTCCTAATCCAGTTATTCAATCATTTTAATAGGACCACCTAGGTAAGTACCATCTCACAGATGCATCGACTGAATTATGCAATTAACTTACACACACATGGCACATCTTCTACACTAATTAGTACTAAATCATATAGACAAACTTTATTCATCAGAATGCCAACCATACACACAATACTTACCAGCAATGATACAAGTTAGTCAGGGTGAGATGCAAAACACATATAACTTTAACATTGTCAACATAGGACATTACAAAGATTAACACAAGGGCTACCCTAGACTTCTGTGAACACTTATATTTACACGAACATTATGACCTAAACATGTTAGTCCTACTTGATAGTACACTTGAGAGAAAAGAAACATGGAAAGAAAAACTCCCAAGTGGCAGGATGTCCCACCCCCTCTAAAAAGACAGTGTAGTGCCCTCATTACACTATAACACAAGTTAATGAACAGATAGGGGATAGAACATCCCTGGGATGCCCTAAGCATCAACAATGTCAGTGGAACCATACCCTCCTAAGGTATCTTCATCAGCATATATAGCACCCAGCCCAAAGGTGCTAATGAAGGATCCTACCTGTGTCGCCACTTCAGCCAGCCACTCTCTTTCTGCCCATTCAATTGTTGCTTGGTGTTGGGCCCTGGCAGCCATGCGTATCTGTCGCTCTTCTTCCATTTGTGGGTCACAGGGAGGAGTCTTTTGGTTGCCGCTTTGCTTACCTTTGCCCTTCCTCCTGTAGTGAGCAGTGGGTGGCACAGGTGTATCAGATAGGGCTTGTGGAATACCCTATAGCTCATCTAAAATCGGCACTCATCCACGAGTCTAGAGGCAGGGCTGGGGCAGAGACCTGGTACTGTATAGTCAACTAAGCAATCTGAGCATTCATACCATTCACTGTCTGAACCAGATTCATCATTTAATCCCCAGTCATACTCCTAAACATGCTATGAAAGTATCCCTCCAAAGTGCTGATGGGCTTTGCAAAGTGGTGATTTGGCTCAGAAGGACTTCATTACGTTGGTCTACTACCCACTGCGAATGAGACTGCACCACATGCGAAATCCTCTCTACAATTTGATCAATAATAGTGCCTATTAGCCACTACGTACCCATGTTGAACTGGAAGGGCTGCACACTACCCTCGGGCCGCTCAGAAGTCGCGCCTGATGGTGGAGTGATGGTGTAGTCCTAAAATGGAAAGGGTTGTTGTGGAGATGTGGATGGGAAGTTTGTTAGCCCCTCTAGTGAACGTATTCTGCTCCTCATGAGAGGGTTTTAGACATTTTTAATTAGGGGAATGTTGGCTATGCCCTTGGGAGCTATTTTCTTGTCCAAAAAATGAGTAGCAGGAGCACTGGCCTGTTTACAAAGGGAACGGGAAGGGCATGCTAGCTCTTTCAGATAAAGCTCGGTCTCACATTTAGAAAGCAATAATTCAACCCACAGTTACTTTGTATCTGGACATCAGGCATGCTTTCAAAGATGCATGTGAAGGTTGGAGTAGATTATCATTTCCTATGGGCCGCAACTTGGCTCGCACCACCAACTACTAAAATTTTGCAGCAAATGTCAATAAGACTTTGGTGATAGGACACTTGGGGTCTGTAACCCAAGGTGCCTCCGCCCCCTGAATGGCTATTTGCTCTGCAATACATCCCAATAGTGCAGCCTTAGATGATGAATCAAACATTCGCACCGCATCCATAATCTGAATGTGTCTATCCATAAATTGGGCATTTCTAGGACCTTGGTAATCTGGCCCAAATAGGAACCAGTTGATAGTAGTTTCTGAGATATTCACTCGTGTACCATGCATTATTATATGTGACCGCGGGGACCTAGTAAGGGTGACCTATCTCTTCACCTTTCTTAACTGAGTACCCTCCACAGAGTTCAGTAGACTAGCGGCATAGTTGGAATAGAACTCTTTAACAATGGTGGCCCCATGTACCCAGGTGATTGTGCCATCCAATCGAACTTATAAGAGTTAAAAGTATCTTTGATTTTTGGAACTTTGTCAAGTTGGTCAGTGATGACTTGAACTTTCGGAATGACCAACCGCTATTTAAACCTCCCTCCCCCTCGAAGCTTTTGTAAGTATATTAATGTAGATATCCTTAGCGCCTGGGATAGTCTACTGGCCCCTCAGAAAGACAATAAGTGCCCTAGCAGTTTCGAGGTCCATCATTCGGGAGACTACAAAATGAATGGCCTTGTCATTACTATCCCAGAGTTCGACCTCATTTCCCTGCTCCTCAATATTGTGACCCTCATCCTTTGGTGTTTTCCCCTGCTCATCCTGGTTCAAAGTGTTCTCCTCCTATTCCAGGGCATCTGCCTCCTCCTCAACTCTCTTTGAAGGAACCCCCTCTTCAGACTGGGGAGATCTGCGATAGCCTGATGCACGAGCCCACATAGTACGAGGAGAGTGAGAGAAGACATTGCCTGTATACCACACTTCGGACCCACTAAAGGAGTCATCGCCTGAGTCACTCCTAGCCTGATTGCTAGATGATATGGTTCAGGAGTCATATGGGCATGAAACAGGATCATCCTTATCACTGCATCTGACTAAGCTACGGCGTGGACCCATAGTATCTACAAGTGCCATAAAGGAATACACGTCGTTATGAATTATGGCATACGCAGGATAATACACTATCGGGTACTCAGACATCCCCTGTGCCATAAAAGTGACAATAACCCTTAAGAGTGGTGTCACTTGCTCTATCATAGGTCCATTCCACTTAATAACATTTGTGAATTCAAAATAAAAAAACAACCTAAGTAAAATAATGCAGGTGGAAAAAAGGGTCAACGGTACCCTACACGACCCTTGTAACGAGACATGGTCCGTGTAAGGTCCCGTCAGAGAGCACTTGGACGTGTAGCTTGGCAGACGGAGTGGCAAAAGCCATTACAAAATCTTTGTAGACGGCCGTCCAACCCCCCTTTGACCAATGTTTGACTTAGAATGCTTAAACACACAAGTTCATGCAACTTCACCCCACTCGATCATAATTCAATCAATATAATAGCCTATACAAATTAGTTTCCCCAAAAATCATGAAGAATATCACCCAAAATCATCACTTTCATGATTTAGACCTTAAGAACTCAACAATGGTGGTTTTCACCACCACAATGCATATTATGATGCTTTAAATCCAGAAAGGACTAATCTTTGACTAAGGTCTACATATGCAAGCACCAAAATCAACACAAGGAAAGAGAGAAATTAAGTTTTTACTTTAAGGAGCAACAATAGGGAAGAAGACTTGCTTGAAAAACTTGAGACCCATACTTAGATTGAGCTATGAATCGTGTGATTAATTCACGAATTGTCACAAAGAAGATAGAACTTATTGGTAATTTTGAGTGAGAAACAGTAAGAAAGAGAGAGGGAGTCATATGGTTAGAGAGAGAATGGGGAATTTGGGAATGAATAGGTAGGAGAAAGGAAAGGGTTTTAAAAAACCTTAGTCAACCGTGTTTGATGAGTCAAAGCTCACCATACGGGCGGTCTCACGGCCCGTGACATATGTCATGGTCTGTTTGGACCATCCATCCCATAATACTTGTGCAAAAATTGCACTTACCTGGTAGACCATTGGCCGACCTCACCTCCACAATCAGCCTCACAGGTTGTGACATATGTCACGGTCCGTTTGGTTGATCATTTCCCCACACTTGCGTGATTTCCTTATGAAACATAGTTAATCACGTGCGCACCTCATGATCGTTAGTACAGTCTATCAAAAGAGTCACGATCTGTGTAACACATCTGTACGGCTGGCCTTGACGAAATCACGGGCGCAGATGCTAGACGGGATATATCATAAATCGTCAAACGCTCAACGACCTGTGTGTGAGGGCCATGTGACAACACTTGGCAAAATTGGCTGAACTTCACATTGGCCAGGTACGATCACCTCACACGGGCATGTACACAATCTGTCTGGTATGTCATGACCTATGTACATGCACATGGGAGGGCACCTTAGTGAAAAATACGACCATTTCAACCTCTAGTAATATCTCCTGTCGTATACGCCCATGCACGTCCTCCATATAGCATCCATATGCACCTAAAAGTATATATCAAAAACAAGAAAGTGCATGACATATAAATTAAAGTTTTTTTTAAATAATAATTACAATGCATAGGTTACCTCCCATAGAGCGCTTAATTTAACGTCGCGGCACGACACATTGTCTTAACTACTCAGACTTCATCAAGGAGCAAGACATCAATCACTGAGGCTTTTTCTATTTCACCCAGATATTGCTTCGCTCTCTATCTATTTAGCTTGAACCGATCCCCATTTTCTGCTTCTAGCTCAATTGCACCATGGGAAACACCTGACTAATCGTGTATGGGCCAGACCACCATGACTTGAGCTTACCTGGGGAAAGTCTTAATGTAGAGTTGTACAGTAAGACCTTGTAACCAACACCAAAGCTCCATTGGGCGATATGCTTGTCATGCTATAACTTTATCCTCTATTGTAAATTGTTGCACTCTCATACACATAGAGGCGAAACTCATCCAACTCGTTGAGCTGGTCAAGTCTCAAGTCAGCAGCCTCCTCCTAATTCAAGTTGAGCTTCTTCAAAGCTCAAAGTGCCTTATACTCTAACTCCACGAATAGATGACAGGCTTTACCAAAACTAACTGATATGGGGATATACCAATGGGTGTCTTGAAAGTCGCCTTGTAGGCCCAAAGTGCATCATCTAGCTTCCTCGCGCAATTAGTCCTGGTAGCATTCACAAACTTGGTCTGGATCTCCTTGATCTCTCTGTTTGACACTTCAACCTGTCCATTAGTCTACGGGTGGTAGGGTATGGCTACGTTGTGTTGTCTTACTCTATATTTTGCTACCACAGCACAAAAAACCTTGTTACAAAAGTGAGAACACCTGTCACTGATGATAGTTTTGGGTGTCCCAAATCTGGAAAAGATATTCTGCCTCAGAAATTTCACAACACTCTTGCTCTCATTGTTTGGCAATACTACAGCCTCTACCCATTAGGAGACATAGTCCACCACCACCAGGATGTACTTTATTCCATATTAACTCACAAATGGGCCCATAAAGTCAATGCCCCAGACACCAAAACTTTTCACCTCAAGAATTGTGGTCATAGGTAGCTCTTAGTGCTTCGAGATGTTTCCTTGTCGCTGGTACTAGTCACAACCAAGCACCATGTCGTGGGCATCTTTATAGATGGTAGGCCAGTAGTACCCACATTGGAGGATCTTTTCATTATTCTAGCCCCACCATGATGACCCCCCACTACCGCTGAGTGACAGGCCTCCATGAAACTTAATATCTCTGCTTCTAGAATGCACCGCCTAACAACCCCATTAGTACATGTTTGGAATAAGTTCAAGTTATCCCCAAAGTACCTATGTACATCAAAATGAATCTTTTTTCTCTGGTGAGGGTTAATTCCTTCTGGCATAATATCGCTAACCAGAGAGTTAGCAAAATCAGTAAACTAAGGAATGAGGTCAATAGAAGCTGCCAATACCTGCTCATCGTGAAATGAATCATCGATGTTCAACCAATCTTTCAGTCTTGACTCATCCTCCAATTTAGACAAGTTGTCTGCTACTTGGGCCTTAGATCCTTTTCTATCTAGGACCTCAAAGTCAAACTCCTACAGCAGGAGAACTCATCTGATCATCCTTAGCTTAGCATCTTTCTTTTCCATGAGGTACCTCAAGGCTGCATGGTCGGTGTGAACTATCAATTTGGTGCCCAATAAGTATGCCTGGAACTTGTCAAATGTATATACCACGACCAGCAATTCCTGCTCAATCACTGTATGATTCCTTTGAGCATTATTGAGAGTCTTGTTGGCATAGTAGATAGGGTGGAAAATCTTGTTGCGCTTCTGTCTAAGCACAACACCTACAACAATTTTGCTTGTGTCATACATCATCTCAAACGGGGTAGTCTAGTCGGGTGCAACCACCACAGGTGTAGAAATCAACTTTTGCTTCAAGGTTTTACAGGCATGCTTGTAGCTATCATCAAAATGGAACTTTATGTCCTACTCTAATAGCTTGCACAAAGGATGTGCAATCTTAGAAAGTCTTTTATAAAGCGGTGATAGAAACCTTCATGCCCAAGGAAATTCCAGACCCCTTCACAAATATGGGAGGCGACAGTTTCTCAATCACCTCGATCTTTGCCTTATCCACTTCTGTGCCTTTCTTAGAAATCTTATGGCCAAGAACTATCCCCTTTTTGACTATGAAGTGGCACTTCTCCTAATTTAGCACCAAGTGAGCCTCCTCATAACGTTGTAGTGCCCTGCTAAGATTCAACATACATGTATCAAAGGAATTACCCACTACAGAGAAGTCATCCATAAATACCTCGAGGGTGTCATCAACCATGTCAAAGAAGATCGACATCATACAGTGCTAGAAGGTGGCTGGGGCATTGCATAGCCCAAAGGGCATCCTTTTTAAGGCAAAAGTCCTATACGAGCAAGTGAATGTAGTCTTCTTCTAGTCCTTTGAGGCTATAGATATTTGATTGTAGCCTGAGTACCCATCCAAGAAGCAATACCACCCTCTTCCTGCCAACCTGTCTAATATCTCGTCCATGAAGGGCATGGGGAAATGGTCCTTCAAGGTCCATTTATTCAGCTTCTGGTAGTCCATGCAACTTGCCATCCCGCCATTGATCTCAAAGGGACCAATTCATTTTTGTCATTAGTTATCACTGTCATGCCCCCTTTCTTCGGGATACACTACATTGGACTGACTCACTTGCTGCTAGAAATGGGGTACATCACCCCAGCATCCAGCCACTTCATGATCTCCTTTTTTACAACCTCTTATATAGGCAGGTTTAGTTGCGATGATGCTTTATACAAGACATACAATTATCCTCCAATTTTATCTTGTGCATGCATATCCCTGGAGGAATCCCTATGATATCTGTAATGGTCCAACCAATAGCTCATTTGAACTTTTGAAGGACCTCTAGCAATGCATCCACCAGGCCTTCATGAAGATCTGCAGCTACAATTACAGGAAAAGTGTTGTCAGTGCCTAAAAATACATACCTTAGGTGTTAGGGCATCTCCTTGAGCTCCACAGCTAGAGGCTCCTCGATGGATGGTTTAGCTGGCGGTGTGAACCTGTCCTGTAGGTCTAAGTCTAACTTTTTGGGGACAAATGGCCTAGTTCCCCTATGTTGCAATGTATTTACGGTGGTTGCATACCCACTAATATGATCATCTGGGAAGTTCATCAACACCGCTGCTAGCGTGTCTACACTTATTATTTCCTCTAGTGGGATCTCAAAAAGGCAATCATCTTCAACATCAAGGATCAATATCACAGCCACCTCTTTGGGTCTCTTCATTGTAGCACACACACTAAACTTCACCTCTTCATTATTAAATCTAAACATTAGCTCACCTTACTCTACATCTACCAAAGCCCTTCTAGTAGCCAAAAATAGTCTCCCAAGGATGATGGGAACCTCAAAATCCACCTGGCAGTCCAAAATAGTAGTATGCAGGAAAGATGAACTGGCCCATACAGACCAACACATCATATAGAATCCCCATAGGCTGCTTCATCTATCTATCTGCCATGAGTAACCGCATTATAGTGGGTGTGGGGGCTCCTAAACCCAACTACTTGTAAACTGACAGTAGCATAAAGTTGATGTTGGCACTGAGATCACAGAAAGCTCCTGCAAAATCAAATGCTCTAGTGGTACACGAGATGGTGAAATCTCTCAAATCTTCCTTCTTTTCTACAAGAGATTTTGTGGCAATGGCACTACAATGGTGGAGATTGTTTGCCGGCTCAATCGTAGTTGTCCTTTTCTTAGTCAATAAGTCTTTCATGAACTTAGGTAGCCCAGTATCTGCTCAAGTTCCTCCACGAGATGGATGTTCACTGAAATGTCTTTTAGCATGGACAAGAACTTCTAAAATATGCCATCTTCAACCTTCTTCTGCAACCTCTGTGGGAATGGTGGTGATGGCTTAGGAATGGCTGGCAGAAGTTGGGTCACTGCTGGTGTCACCTCAGACTCCTTAGTAACCTTAGGCTCTGCCGGTGCCACCTCTACTTCTTTACTCAAATCATCAACATGCACCTCCACGGTGTTAGGCATTTTGCCTTTAGCTGCATCTAAACCTGCATTACTGGGTATAACAGGGTTAGAGAGTACCTTACCGCTCCTTGTGGTTACTATCATGCAATAACCATCATTTTTTGAGTTCTGAATAGTGTCTCTCGAAAGTGACTTTTCTCTGATTTATGGCTGATAAAAATATCCCCATCTGCTGCTCTAATTGCTTGATCGAGGTGGAATGTGAGTCAACGAACTGTTGAACATTGGACATCTCCCCTTTTATATCTCGCATCGCTACCTTGGTGGACTCAACTTTCCCTAGCATCTTTGCCATCATCTCTTCTAATTTTGAGCTTCCACTACCATCATTCTGACGCTTTCGATTCCTTTAGCTATTATGTTCTGCTGTTTCCTTGATAGTTCTGATCACGACCTTGATTATTGGCATTGAATGACCAGTAACCCCCTGACTACCTAAGAAGTTCACCTCCTCATCATAGTTATAGCCCTAATCATCATACATGGGAATTGTGTCTACAGTTTTTACCTTTTATACGCCTCCGTCTAAGAACCCCTTTGCCAACAAGTCCAGTTCGGCCTTGATGTAGGGCATGTTGATGCCGTTCCTCCTCCTTTCATCGCTGATCCACAGTTATCTCATAGACGAGTCTCGTACAGTCTCCATATCTAGTGTACCATGCCCGTTGTTCTTGGTTACCTGATCTAAAATCACCACTATGTCTGAGAAAGCCCTAGACATGTATGATCCCCCACAAGAAGTAGCAATGATCGGCTTTGTCACAAAATTGCATGACCTGTAGAAGACTGCTTTCAAGTGCTCATTAAGCTTCTGCCTGAATCTCTCCTAAGTCTCATGTAATGCTTCATTCGGCAGTTGCTTGTGAGAACCGATGTCATCTACGATTTTCAGTTGTCTTGATACGGGGAAGAACCTCTCCAAGAATGCCTTTTTTAACTCTCCCAAAGTAGGGATGGAATAATGTGGGAGCTCATGCAGCCACATAGTTGTCGCACCAGAAAGAGACAATGGGAATAACAGCAACCTAATTGCCTGCTAACTGACCCAAGAATCTCAGACGATTGGCATGTCACCAGAAAGTTTAGGACATACTGATTTGCATCCTCAGTTGTTGCTCCGCTAAAAAACCCTTTCAACTATAGCACCTGCAGCATAGTTCTAATGATAGTGAACTTGACAGTTGCGGGCCGTGGGGGAAGTACAATTGCCACAATGGTCCTAGCACCCTCATCATCTTCATTCACTGCTTGGGTCGGCTGAGGCACTTGGGTTCTCACCTTGGGTAGCAACAGCTATCTAACTGATGCTGCCGGTGGTACCTCATTACCAACATTATCATCGTCACATAGACCTTCTTTTCCCCCACCTGTAGGGTTTACTGCTAACTTTCTCAGTCTAGCTGCTTCGTGTTCTTGGGCATTTATTCTGCAGATTGATTTAGTCAGCTCAGGGTCATAGGGAACAAGTGTTTTACCCTTGCTTCGGGTGTTTGGCATGCAACGTCGGCTCCCTACAAAGAAATAAAAACAAGGAATAAAAGTAAAATTAGGGACTAATATTACAAATTAAAAATAGAAACTAATAGATTATTACTTCGTCATATTCCCCAGCAACGGTGCTAAAATTTGATATGCCTAAATTTACACTCTAAAAGGAATAGTTAAGTAGTCGTTGATCAAATATAGAACTCAACCGGAGTTGAGGTCGATCCAACAGGGAATGCATGAGAATATATCTATTAGCACCATTTTCAGATGTAATATCTATTCCCGAAACAAAAATGCATAAAGTAAATGGAGGTTTTGGTTTTTCGATCTAAGTTACTAAAGTGAAGTAGTAAATGAGTGCAAGGACTACTAGATTTTGGACAATATATGTGAAGCTAGGGTTGTGTTCTCCGTGACATCTAATTCGATAGCCAAATCTAGTGGTAAACTCGTTCGTGATTGAGTATATAAGATCTAACAAGTTTGTAACATCTAATTCACCTCTCGGTTCTTCTTAGATACATATCCTTCATCACCTTTTGGTCTCAGAACGTATATGTACTAACCCTTATTGTTAATCCCGGAATACTCTCATCTTTCGGTCTCAAGTACTTAGACTAGGTTAAAAAAACCCAAATTTCTATCGTAGAACTCTTTTTCTAATTAAAACATCCCTTTCAGGCATGTAACGAATAAAGGTTGACCCTAATGCATCAACTCATCAAGGAATAAATTATAACAAAGATTACTACGATATATACGCTAATCAATCCCGAGATTTACCAGATATTTGCCTATCTTAATGGTTTGTCATGGTTCTCACAACCCTAATTGTGGGTTTAGCCTAGGATATTCAAGAAAGAAAACCCATGATGATACAAAGAATTCATAATAAATGACTTACTATTGAAAAATCAACAAATCCACGAGTTACAATCTTGAACTGGATAAGCAAAATCCCAAAAATCTTGTGAATTCTCAAGGAAAATAATATTTTTCTGTGTTTTCTCTCTCTATCCATCCAAGACTACTTAAAAATGAAATAAAATAAATATTTATATACAAAAAAAATCTAATCTAAATTAAATTAGAAAAAATCACATCGGCATGGCAACGGGCCACTAAACGGCCCGTGAGACATTAGACGAACCATGTAACGGTCCATCTGGTCATACTTGGCTTCAAAAGTCAACTGTTGCTCCACTGCCATTAAACGGTACATGTAAGAGTTAAAGGTTCGTTAAATGGACTGTCTGTCGCGTCTTAATCATTTTCTTGCTCAAGTCTTCCACAAGCCTCAATGTCACGCACCGTGGTTGGTCACATGGACCGTCATGCTTCGTCTGGCCTCACTTTGTTCTTTTTTTTTGCTTTTCGATGGTGATAAGCTTTCATGTAACTCTGACGCCTATACTCACGACCCGTATGACATCCACGGCCCATAGAGGGTTCCGTGGGACATGCCTTCAACTCTTTGTGCTATCAGTCGCCAACTGTGAGGCCACGACGGGCCTCACAGTCCGTGTAATAATACACTAGTCGGGTAGGATTTCGTGTGCCCACACTTGATTCCCTTTTTTCTCTTTTTCATACTTATTCTATAGTTCGCCTATTTCTCCCTGCCTTAGTCATTTTTTCTGAAGAACTCACAAAAACAAACATCAAAATAACAAATATGCTTGAGAACGTGCAAAAATCCTCTGTTTAAAGCGTTATAAAAGTCGTATTTCTATGACTCATCAATTAGGCCAATTCTTCACGGCCTTAGTCTTCTTCGGTAAACCTTTATACCATTGGCGGTCACCACATAACCGAGAAAAGCCACTTCTCCCAAACAAAACTCACATTTGCTAAACTTGTCATACAACTTCTTCTTCCTAAAGGTTTAAAGAACCAACCTCAAATGATCCATATGCTCCCGCTTAGTTCGGGAATAAATGAGAGTATCTTCAGTAAAGACAACCACGAATATCAAGGAATGACTTGAACACCCGATTCATAAGGTCCATAAACACGGCAAGAGCATTAGTTAAATCAAACGACATCACCAAAAATTCAAAGTGCCCATACACAGTCCGAAAAGCTATCTTGGGAATATCACACTCTCAAACTTTCAACTGATGATACTCAGAATGGAGGTCAATCTTGAGAAATGGGTAGCCCCTTGAATTTAGCCAAACAAGTCATCAATTCTAGGTAAAGAATACTTATTATTGATGGTTACCTTATTCAGTTGCCTATAATTAATACACATCTGAAGAGATCTATCTTTCTTTCTTACAAATAACACTAGAGCACCCCATGGAGATATATTTGGCCTAATAAAGCCTTTCTCCAATAAATCCTTCAATTCAATCGGTGCCATATGATGAGGAATAGAGATAGGTTGAGTATTTGGGAGAAGATCTATGCCAAACTCTACTTCACTTTCAGGAGGAATACTCTTCCAATTTAAGAGGCTGAAGGATCACAAATGAAAGAATCGAAAGAGAAAGAGAACCGCCGAAGATTCCTCGGGCAAGTCTTTGAGGAACACATCCAGAAACTCATTCACCACTAGAAGTGACTCAAGGGTAGGTGATTCAGACTCCATATCATTGAGCCTCACAAAATGATAAATACACCCCTTGGAGATTATCTTTCGGGTCTTAAGGTAAGAAATAAACCAACATTTAATAGCGGAGTCACTACCCTTCCATTCAAGAGCGGGTTCATTTGGGAGTTGCAACTTGACCTTCTAGGTTCTACAACCTATAGAGGTATATGATGCATGCAACCAATCTATCCCAAGAATTACATCAAAATCAGACATCTCAAGTTCCCCATGATCACAAGGAAAGACTTTATGCAACACAAAAATAGGACAATCACGATAAACTCTATGAACAACAACAGATTCACCCGCGGGAGTATAAACTGAAAAGGGCTTCCTTAAAATTTTTGGACTCAAACCAACCTTAACATCCAGTAGAGGAGTCACAAAAGATGAATTTACATCCAGATCAAGAAAAGCATAAGCATCAAAATCAAAGACTTTTAACATACCAGTCACAATATCCGGAGCCTCCTCAACTTCCTGATAGGCTTGAAGAGCATAAAACATGTTGTTCCTTGGGGCAACAACTTGCGAAGCTCTTTACTAGCCTTGCCCACCTTGAGCTACCTGACCTTGTCCTCTTGGAACATTCTTAGGACAATTAGCAACCTTGTGGTTCTTGTCACCACATCTAAAGCAGGCGCCCAAATTCCTCCAACAGTCACCTGTGTAGTGTTTCCCACACTGAGGATACCATGGCCCGCCACCAACTGGTTCCCTAGGAGGAGGCACCCTAGCATTAGTACCTTGACCCTATTAGAAGTGGTCAAGACCATTACCTTTAGAGTTAGAGAACCCACCATCATAACGGGCTCTCTTAGGATCATACATTCTCCTCTCCTTGAGTTTCTCCCCTTCAATTTGCTTTGTATATACCTTCAGCCTGGAGATATCCATCTCTCAGATTAACATGTCCATGCGACACTCTTTCACTACCAAATCAAAGACACTAGAATGAATTTGTACATTCTTGCACGAGGGCCAGCCACAAGCATAGGAGCATACTTAGAGAGCTTGGTGAACTTGAGGGCATAGTCCCTCACACTCATAACACCCCGCTTGAGGTTGCTAAAACTCAGTCCTCTTGGCTTCCCTGAGTTCAACTGGGAAGAAACAATGCAGAAAGGCCAACTTGAATTCCTCCCAATTAACACATTACCACAAAACCTCTCATCCACCATTGAGTGTACCATACCCTGAGCCACATCTTTCAACTGATAAGCACCAACTCAACTTTCTCCTCAGAAGAAACACCTATAACATTCAACACCTTGGTGAGTTCATCAATGAACTCTTGAGCATCCTTATTAGCTTTTGACCCATAGAACTTTGGAGGATTCATCCGAATGAAATCTCTCACCCTAGAGGCCAGAGTGGGATCCCAAGGAAGATTAGCCTATCTAGTCTGAGAAGTCACCACCTAAGCAAACATGAAAAAGGTCGTACAGAATTTACCATTGGAGATAGGCTCTTCCATATGCCTTTGAGGTGCTTGACCCTCATTTAACGGGGTCGGTCTTGGTAGGGGAGCTCTTCCTCGAGACATCTTCTTTAATGGAGCAAGGACACCATCAAGATAAGGAATCCAAACATACAATTCATAGCACAACATAAGACATGAAGAAGTGAGACAATTCCTAGAACGTCATCATAGCCTCTCACTCATAGGCATGGTGCACTTTACACCAGTGAATAGGACTCTAATTGACATGGCATGTTGCACTCCAAGGATCATTTACAAACCTAGTGCTCTAATACCAAGCCTGTCACGACCCAAACCTAGGAGTTAGGATTGACATGGCGAATGGGAACCCGAGAGTCCCCAAACAAGCCTCGTAGTATCCATATTCACATCATTGGTTCAGAAACGCTAATCGAAAAGTAAACACATAAGTCTAACAGATGGTAGAATAGGGCTCACACTATGGGGATATTATAGAAAATGGGAGGAACCTATATTCACAAAGCACGTAGCACATAATTACTAAGGGACGAGTAAGTATGACTCACGCTATGGGAGCAATGGAACTTAGGATCCTTCACAACATAACATAAAAACATTTCATAAGCCCGTAACCGCATCACATAATGATAACCATTAGGTAGCCAAAACCATATTCAAGCCTCCAATCACAACATTTAGCACTTAACCATAAAGGAGTTTACAAGATGTCCAATATTACCTCTAGACATAAGATAGGACGGGGGCCAAGACATACCCCGAGCTCACCCTCAAAGTAAATCAAATAAGCAAAACACCTTAGGTAGAAGGATGGTGGTTTATCCTTGGAAGATAGGACTCACCACAATAAGCAAAACTTGATATCCAAGCTAGACATCATACGATGGAAGATTATCCCTACATAGTGATATCATGTTGGAAAAATATGTGTTAGTACGTTTGAATGTACTAAGCACGCTGGATAGTATGCATATGACTTACCAAACCTATATTCAATATTAGATGACAAGGGCACATAATATAGAAAGAATCATATAGCCAAAGAAGAGTAGTATGCAATATGACATGAAGTCCATGACACATGAAATGCAAAAATGCTCATATATAGTCGGGATGAGACCTCAACTGACAAGAGTAAGACCAAGTGAGCTATTACTTGGAATCCCGATGAAATCCCCTCACCGGTAAAGAGGTAGTCTACTTACCAAAGGTAAACTATACTTCACCGTACGGGCAACATCATTCAGTATGAAGCAACCTTTCTTATGGGTAACCCCATATCTGATAGGATTTTCACAATATATCATATCATACTTCACCTTACGGACAACCCCATTTTATATGAAGTAACCTTCCTTACGGACAACCTCATTTAGGATAGGATTTTCATATACATATACCTATGATTGGCTCATAGTTCAAGGAAAGGGAAAGGCCCCCAATCCATCGGTGCTAAGTCAAATATCCCACATAAATACTTATATATATATATATATACTTTCAAAAGAGGCAATAGTTTTTTCAAATCATTTCAATGCACCTTTAGGTTCAAAAACTAAACATATTTATCATACATTCATAAGTAAGCTCAAAAATCAAATCATAGTTCATAGTCATGATAATCATTCATAGGAATAGCTCATTTACATATACGAGATGGTGCAGGCACCCAAAATGCTCAAAGAGTCATAACAATAGACATTTATGTGATGACATTCTTATCATAATCATAATCTTATCAAAATCATATACATAAACATAATTGGGTTTAAACCACTTCATAATTTTTATAAAAACCATAGTTATGTATACATATGCCATGAATGAGAGAAGAATAGCATGGGTAATAGAGATTCAAACTTAAATCAACAATACATTATGAAATTCAAGTAAAAACATAAGTAAAAATCATATTTAAATCATAATATAGATTACTCATGCAAAAATCAAGCTTTATAGAGGATATGCGCTTTCATAACTTCATAATCTCAATGCAAACAATCATATTAGGGCTTAAATCAACTTAAAATCATCAACGAAGCATAACTCATACATCAATTGAATTTAATAAATCATAATACTAAAAATCATATTTAAAGCAAGCAAAATTCCATAAAAAATTCAAGTAAAAAGAGTTTTGGGTCTTCTTGGTTGAAAGGGACCAAGAATCAAACCCACATACTTTAGCTATTGAAGAAGATTCAAGAAGAATTTTGAAGAAGAATTAGCCCTTCCTTGATCCCCAAGCTTAAGACCGACAAGAGTTCTTTGAAATTACAAATGTGAGGAAATGAATTTGAATGTTAGGAATAGAGTTTAGGTCATTAGGAAATCTTTAGGTAGCATAGAAAGTCACAAGAGACCCTTAGAATAAATGATAATTACGAAAATATCATTAATGAAATGAGTTAAAAAATTGAATGTCGTCACTTCAAAGGAGGTTGTACGATCTGTGACATATCACACGGACTGTATACTCATCTGTGAACTAACTGTTAGAAAAATTATGCTTGACAAAGGTCTTAATTGATAATTTCATACTTATAAGCTAATAGCCTAATCTGAACTAGATCTAAAATTTCATTTTCGTTTACGTTTTGGGTACAAGATCAGAAATTTAATTCTCTTTTTTACCATATAAAATCGATTATGAAAATAAAATACCCACATTGCAAGTATATAAGCTCCAACTGAAGAGGGAGTTTGGCTTACGTCCTTACTAATAGGTTGTCATTTCCATTTGTTTTGATAGTTAGAAAATATTAAATTCAAACACGAAATATAATAGAACACACTAATAGGTTGGTCAATAGTAGGCCTGATTATTGTATATATAAAATGAGCAGATAAATTGTAATACAGAATATGGTAAAAAGGCACATGATATGGAAGGGTTAAACCAAACCTTAGTGAGAGATGATAAGTGAGCAAGGCAAAATCTATGCTTGCAGCATTCATAAGTTGGAAATACTAGTGTTGGCTCATCCGCCAAAAGTGCAAGTCATGATATGAACTTAATTTATCAACATATATTTGAACAATCGATTTGGAATAATTAGGTAGACTGCTTCTGCCATTTACCAAAAGCTACACGGATGAGCCGACTTTACTGCCATGGTGTTGCTTCTCTTCATCCCGTTATCCAGCAAACTAACACTATAAATTAGAACCAAAAAGGGGGATGTGCTAACCTTTACAAACAAACTAAGCAAGCACACGAAAGTAACTATAAACATAACCGGGTTCGTTGCTCCTCTCTTTCTTCTCCGGTTAATGTTGAGGAACTGATGCCTCTTTCAGCTAAACATCTCTTATATGGAACAAAACCCTTCACACGCTTCATGGAATTTGCATTTCGCTCAAACAGAGAGGGTACACTGGCTCTAACGGACTCTTCTAACACATTTTGGCTACTACTCTGAGCTTCAATTTCCAAATTCTTGTCTCCACTCAACTCTGCATCTACTGATTCTGTGTTGGAGCTGGTGGAAGACCCTTCCTTTGGAGTTTCCTTGTCTTCCAAATCTATGTAACTAAAGAGCAGACGTCTCTTAATTGGAATTGGATTATGCACCTGCGTACAAGGCGATGCGTATGATGAACCCCATGACAAAAGAGGGGAAGAGACACTTTGGTTAGGCCCTGAACTTCCATTTGGTGCCGGAAAGTAATATGATCGTGTAGGAGGTCCCACGGTAAAGGTACTTTGGTGACACTCTGAATTCCAGGGCAAATATTTTGTAGGGAAGGAACTTCGAGGCAATGTCCGTGAAGCATCATCATTCGCATCTGTCAGTGATATTTGGCCAGAAGTTGAAGAAGTCATATGAGTATCAGTGACTAACACGATTTTGCCAAACAACTTCAGACACTGTGTGGATGATGCCTCATCCGAGCCTTCTTTCACAAAATCATTTTCTTCCGGAAACAAATCTAATTTCTGGACATACAGATCAAACAGGACAAATGAGAAATCCTACATTACTAATATGGAATCAGAAAGGACAATTGCGCAAGGTAGTAAGTACCATGCAAGTCTGGTTGTCTGGATTTGAACTAGCATAAGCTCGGGCAGGTGAAGATCTTCTCTCCTCTAGAATGAAATCGGATGGTTCAGAAAGTACAAGATCATCAGAATTCTCAGCGACAGCTGATGAAACAGGTGATGAGTTCTCACTTGGCTTAGTGGAATCTACGGTGCCAAATGCATCTGAACCAAGGGTAGACAACACAGAGGTAGGAGACTGGTTCTCTGGCTCGGAGAGACAGAGATCAGGTGAAGCAGACCTCTTCAATTTCTCTGGAACCAGGGTTGCATTTGTAAGTGGAGTTGCCATTTTACGTGGATAAGGGTGCATTGGCTTTCTTTTAGGCCGAGGAGGGGGGATCTCAATGGATTTGACGGAGCTTGCATCACCATTACTTGATTCACGCACAACCTGAACATTTGATGTCAATAACCAATAAGAAACAGTCCTTGAGAGAAAGTCCCAAACAACAAAATGGGATGAGAGCAGAGCAGCAAACCTTTGAAAAGAACTTCTGAGCATGGCTTCTGATCTGAACTGCAGTTTTGGTGCCCACATGCTCTGAGAATAAAACAAGCCCTCTTTTAGTATGGAGTGGCAACACAAAGATAACTCAAACAATCCATCGATTTTATTAATTGTCTACCTTCTATGCGTCGCCATGCCCTACCATGAAGCTTTAAGGCTTCAAGGAACTTTTTATGCTCTTCCTCTGACCACCTCTCTCTTTGCTTTGAAATGGTGTATGGTTTCCTTATCTGTTTTGAGTAAAAATAGACAACATCCAGTCAGACATAAATTGTATCGTTAACTTAGATCTTGTGGGCAAAGCAACGAACCTTAGGAGCAAATTCTTCTGCTTGAGTAACTTGCTCTTCCAGCTGGACGTTCCTTGGAGGAGGAGCTCCTACATCAACTGAGATCCTATTCCTACTAGGAAGTATCGTATCCGACTCACTTTGATCCTAAAATTTCAAGAAAGTAGAGACATATTAGTAGTAGATAGAATTCCCATTTGAAGAAAAGCATCCCAACAATTTATTCACAAATCTAGACTGACTAGCTTTTGTTTCTGTTCTTAGATACAGATACATCACATATAACTATGAATTTAATTAACCTACTATACCTATGATATATAGTAAACATTAATACTAGGAATTTCCAAATCCATCAAGCCATTATGAACAAAAATTTGCTGGAACAAACATCTTTTTAACCATTGAGAGCAGGGCACCTCCAAAATATCACAAAGAATCTAAAGTTGAACAAATATGAAAAATAGATAAGATGCATACCCTTATAGCCATTTCTGCTTGAATCAAATCACTACTCCTTAAGGTAAAATCACTAACAACAGAAACACCAGAATACCCCCTTCACACTTTCCCCTAAATAAATAGTAGAAATCCCAGTTTTGGCCAATCAATTCTCTTCAGCCCGAAACTTTAGAAATATCAACAGTCACCTTCAACTTCAGTCCAAAATTCCAAGAAATCACACGATCTAAGACCCCAATACAGAACTAGAGCTCTTCATAACCTGTTCAATTTTACAACCCCCAGAATCAATTTTACCCTTTAAAGATCGAAACTTTCATCCTTTTCCTCACCAAACAAAACATCACAGTTGTTGAATCAAGGCAACTGGTCAGCCACAAACGAAGAAACAACAAAAGTTGGACAAATATGCAACGAATTCCCAAATCCAAGAGAGAAAGAAAACACTTGCCCAAAAAGAAGATGAAAATACACTAACCAAGTGAGAAGAAACACATAAATATTGGGAAGATTGAACAAAGGAGAAGAAGCAGATGGCAGAGAGAAGATGGAAATGAGAAATGATTTCAGTTTTTGGGGGTTGAAAAGGGGGAAAAAGTAGAAGTGAGGGGCTGCCACGTCATGGGTTAAAGTGAAAGTTTTGTTTTCTTTTGGGGCTATTTTTAGAATTTCTGGTGGAACAACCGAGAAATCCATTCAAATCTTGTGGCTCACGTTCAATGACACGTGGTTATTTACCTTTTTAACCCTCTTTAAAATATCGTGTTTTATTGTAAGCCAAAAGTACTAGAATTCATGTTTTCATACTCGCGAGTAGAGAACTGGAACCTTGTACTGCCTTCTTTTGTCTACCACGTGTCACCTAGTTTGTGGATGACACTTTTCGCTTTTCTGGCCATGGTGGGGTAGGCTGTTTGACAATTTCATTGCTTTTTCAATATTTTCCGTTTTCAAATTATGGAGTTTTTTGGTCTGACAAGATATTATCCAAACTACTACTACCAGATTTTTATGGAAATATAATTAAACATTACATTTGAATAATTCTTTCTTCGTTTTTAAAAAGGTTTACTTTGTTCTTAGTACTAATGTACAAACAAAGACCCTCTTAAGTTTTTTGTAATTTTCACATAAACAAAAACAGGCAACATGCCTTTATTGATGTTGGTTGTGAGTAAAAATAGATCTTTGTATTTACACCTTTCATTCCATGGGTAGTCAAGATTACTAAATTATTGTCCAAAATATTTATCATTTTACAAAACTAAAATAAACTTAATTATTCTTTTAATTTTATTTTTAATATTAGTTATTCTTGAAAGTTAACAATTTATTATATGGTATAAAACTATAAATTTGAAAAGTATAAACAAGTGATTATGGGTGGATATTATAATTATTTAAATAAAATGGTCAAAAATACCCCCTAAGTTTGAAATATTGTTTCGCTTAATCCCTGTCGTTAAAAAAAATTTATTTACGCCCCTATCGTTAGCAAACTCGCCAGAATTGCCCTTAGTTTGACGAATTGCCCAAAATTAAACTAATTTTACCCATTTTCGTAAATACCCAACTCAAAGCCGAACCAAACCCGATCTGCCCTAAATTATATACCAAAATACATGTTCCCAATTATTTCACATGAACTTCAAACCTAGAACTAACCTCTAACCTTTCCAACATTTTCTCCCTCTTCCTTACCGTCGTCTAAAGAAATTTGTTAGCAATTTGCTCGTCGACATTGTGAAGGTATATTAGAATTGCTTGTTTTATATGATTTTCTATGCGTTTTCAGGAGTTAGGGTCTTTTATTTGGGTTATATTCTTACTGATTTATAGGTTTTGTTCGTCTTTCTTTGCTTTCTTCCGATAGTTCCTCGTAATGTCACAAAATAGTTCTTCGTCTCAAAGAAAATGTGGTTGTGGTTTGATTGTCAAAAGTCTTATTTAGAGCACTACTTCTAATTTGGGAAGAAGATTTTTCAGATGTCCTCGTCCAGACATAAGTTGATTTCTTTTAATGGATTTGTAACTAATAATTCAATTTTTGGTTTATAATGGTTTGTTATATGACTGACATGACAGTTTTCTTCATGTGGATATTAGGAATGAGATGATCAATCTCTTTCGGAGTTTGCTATGCATGTAATTTTGACTTAGCATTTAAAGATGTCAGCGGCTGAAATGAATAATTTGAAGGCTGCAATGAAAAAGATGAAGATTGAAAGTGAGAGTTTGAAGGTTGAAGTAGCTCAGTTGTCGAGAAAAATTATTACGTTAGAGACAAATAATGATGTGATAGTCATCAAAGTTAGAACATTTGAAGAGAAGTATAGTAAGATATTTATGATTTTGTGATATTTTTTTCTGAATTTCTAGTTGCGTTGATGAAAAAGTAAAATTAGAATGTAAAATTAGAAAATAATTTTAGTTGTTCGGTGACAGGAGGCTCTTGTTTAAGTGTTTTGTTGATGAATTACTCATTGGTGAATGTACTTATTTTTTTATTTGATATATGATGTAATGTTCAATTCCTTGCCTTTTAATATTTAGTTAGTTTTTTGATTTGATATATAACGTAATGTTTGAATCATTGTCATCTTAAATTTAGTTATGTTAAGTTTATTAATTTGATTTATAGTGATATATGAAGTCATGGTCAATTGATTATTTGCCGTTTAACTTTAAGTTATCTTAAGTTGATTGATATGATATATGGATGAAATGGACTGATCACAACTAAAAAAAAATGATTTTGAATTGTTTGGGCACTTATATCAATTATTGAAAACATATGAACATATGAACAGGTTTAGTTCACAAAAAACCTTAACACTTCATATATATATTAACAAAAATCATTCGAACATTAAGAAGTTTGTTCAGTAAGCAATTCCTTCGCTACTGTTCCAAGTTCATAATATTACATCTATACAAAAGTTTAACATATGAACAAATGTCAAACATATGAATTTGTTTATAACATTATAATCCTCAAAAACATGTACTACAAAACACAATTAACACATTTCCTTCGCTGTTGTGCCTTCCCATTATCCTTCTTTGCCTTGATTTTTTTCACCCTAAACTCCTCTAACCTTTTTCATGTGATAAATGCATTGCCCTTCCATGTAAGTCCTGTTGATGCATACAAGTCAGCTGTTGTAGGTAAATTATGAAGAAAGTTGATTCGTCTACATTCAGTAGGTTATCTCAGTTGTTGTCTTTGTTGAATTTTAAACTCAAACTCACTGAAAATTGTCTTGTCTTCCAAGGTAAATCTTCTTCAACTCCACTTTCAAAAGAAACCTCAAAGTCCAGACGAAAAGCAGGCTCAAAATCATCTTCATCAACTAGTGTCCTATATGTCTCTTTTTCTTTCTTCTTTCCTTTGTTCATCTAATCAAATAATAATAATATATATCCTAAGAAGCAGAAATATTTTATAAATGGCTAATGTAGTGTTCAGTCTTCTTACTCTAAATTGTTACAACAATTTTTCAGTTCCAGACGGATTGTCCTTCCATGTAGTTGTAGATGTAGTTCCTTTCCATGGAGATGGATCAAACATGAAGATGTCCTTTACTGCAGCATCTTGTCTAGGCTGGGGAGAAGACAATAAGATGTCCTCTATTGCAACATCTACACTAGGTACGGGAGCAACAAGGAAGAAATGTCCTAAAAATTATCATCATTAATTATTGTCCTATGATTGTGAACTGTTTTCTTCTTTTTCTTGTTGCATTGCCTATCTATTTGTTAAAGAAATAAAAAAAGAATCAGATGTTCAGGTCAGTCTTTAAAAAAAATACAATCTAATTTCTATGTCTTACCTTCTATTTCTTGCTCTTAAACTGTTCAGTCTTGGAAGTTCTATCACCTTCATAACTTTTATTGTTACATTGATAAAATAACAGATATATAAAACAAACATGTATATTGTCACGACCCAACCCCGGGGCCGTGAATGGTGCCGATAGGACACCGCAACAACCGCTTATACCGAATCTTTACCT
>JAOTQJ010000049.1:6922422-6935020 GCA_025642045.1 Solanum sejunctum
TCTATTTTAATAATAAATGGTCTATCTTTATTAAATTAAAGATTGACATTTTATTAGTGATGAATTTATTAAGATTATAATTATTTGTTCTCAAATAATTCAAGTGAGAAAATAGCAAACATAATGATAAATTATTATTTTCCTAACTAGTTAGAAGTCACAAAAAAAATCTACTTTGATCTAATTACATGAAATAGAAGATCTCATAATAGTTCAAGGGCATAATTGGAATTTTTTTTTATAGAATTTTAAACCAAGAATAAAATTAAATGGAAAATAATAAACCAAACATGTGATAAAAAATAATTTTAGCATTAATAAACTCTGCATAACTAATTCTTGCATTAATAATTTCTGCATTATTCATTTGTGTACCGAATAACTCCTAAAAGTTTCATAGTAATAGTCCAACTAAAATGTGGTTGATTAATTAGAATAGAGGTTTTCAATATATGCATTAGAATATGATAAACTTATAAGTTAGAATGCTAGAAAGTTAAAAATTTTATATAATTTCGTACAATATATGAAAGATTGGCTAATCATTACATTTACAAAAGAAAAGAATATATAAACTTTTTGTATTTCATATAATTGCAGTCTACTTCAAAAAATTGCAAATAAATTAAAATTTAGCATAAACTTGCAAGTAAAATTTGTACCATTAAAAAAATTAAAATAATCATCAATATAAATAAGTCACATTTTACTTAAAAGTAAAACCAAAGCAAATATTGTTGATTCTTTTTAGGCTTGAGATCTCCGACTTCACGCTACTGCGAGTCAAAGAAGTTGAAGTTGTTGGGGAGAAGTGCAAGATGATGGAAAGTAAAGGAGGAACTGAAGCACAGAAATATATATGGGAAGGAGCAATTCCTCTGCAGATTCATCTTCATCAATCCGAAGTCACTACTCTCCCTCCTCCTCCCCCTGCTATGGTACTACTTTTCCAATCTTGCCAATGCTTTCAATCTCTTGATGAAGTTTTTACTGGTTTTTGATTCAGTTCTTCTTTTAATATATAGTATGATACGCCATTGTTAAGATTCTTTGCTCAAGTTCAAAGACAAGTGACGATGGTAAAACCCTGAATACACCTCCAATCTATGGGTGGGGATTCTGGGTAAGTGGATAATTCAGTGGGAAGGAGATAGAATGAAAGATTGCTCGCATTAGATCAGGGGTTTAGCTTGGGGAAGGGGGAACCGCTGTTGAACCTTTGGGAGAAGGGAAAGAAATGATGGTTTAGTCATAAACTGCCTCCGACCTACTATATATTAGGGGTTAGAGTCCAACGGGAAGTCTCTGTTGATAGTTTAGAAAAAGAAAGAAAGTTGAAAAGTGGAATAATGTTCATGGGTTTTTAATTTGAGGATCTGAGATTTGTGGTTTACATTAGTATTTGGGCTAATAATGAAACCTAGTTTGAAGGAAGCAAATGGATTTACTTTGTTTGATAATTATGATTTACATGTCCAATATGTTTATAAGACACACATTCTATTTGTGGGAGGGAAGTGCTTATTAAGAGCCCTTTATCAGTATTCCTACATATTTTACGTCCTTCTTTCGCAGTTCTGTCAATGTTACAGAAAGTTGGAAAGACACCAAAGAAACTTCTTATGGGATTCGTCGAATGGCGAAGGAAATTTCATTCAGTTAGATGGGAGACTCTGACATCATAAGTGTAAGGGAGGGTTTGTAGTTAAAGATTTAAGGGCCTTCAATGAGGCATTATTGGTATAGTTATGGAAATTCGAGGTGGAGGAACAAGCTATTTGGAGAGGGATAACAAAAGACAAATATGAGGCTATGGAAAGACGGTGGAGAACTAAAGATGTGAATATGCCTTATGGATGCGGTTTAGGGAGTAATACTGTGGAAGGATGGGTACAATTTAGTGGTAAATGTATCATTTTAGGTTATGAGGCGAAAAGTTAGCTTTTGGGGGCAAGGTGGGGAAGCTCTCTAAAAGAGGATTTCCTGGGATTTATAGATTATCACGTCAAAAGGAGTTTGACTATCCAACAAATTTAGAGCATACACGGTGGTCAGATTTTTAGGACTCAAGATTAAGGGGAAATTTTCATGATTGTGTTCCAAATATTGTTACATTTACTTCACAAATAAAGCATGATATTTTACTTGCACAATGTGGGATTTGGGGAATTGCTTTGTTTTTTCTAGCAAGTCTTTTTATGAAAAGCTATTGATCCATTTTACCCTACCATAACAACAACAACATGCCCAGTGAAATCTCAGTGGGATCTGGGGAGAGTAGAGTAGAGTAGAGTAGAGTGTATGCAGACCTTTCCATTACCTCGTAAAGACAGAGAGGTTTCCAAAAGACCTTTTGGCTCAAATTCATCAAACTTGAAGTAAAAGAAGAAGAAAACAAAGAAGAAAGGTAAGTAGTCAGTAAAAGAACATTATAAGGTCTACAAGAGAAAACAATAACAACAACAAAATAGTGTGATAAATGAAATGCAATAAACAACATATGGTAAGAACTACAAGAACACAACTAATATTATGAAAAACAGTAACAAGCCTAAACCTTGACAACGTAAGACAACACTCTACCCCTACTAATATTCTACCCTAATTAAAGTCATGTATCTGGTAATGTGATACTGCGCCATGTCATGTCCATTCACCTTTCCCCGATATCTTTTCGGTCTACTTTTACCCCTCCACATACCCCCTGCAACCAACCTCTCACAACCTCCTCGTTGGGGCATCAACGCACTTTGTCTTCATATATTCAAACCATCTCAGTCTTGCTTTCCTAATCTTGTTTGCAACAGAGGCTACTCTCACTTTCCATGGATAACCTTATACCTAATCTTGTCGCTCCTAGTATGCGACATATCCATCTCAACATCTTTATCTTTGCTACATGCATCTTCCGAACATATAAGTATTTAACTGACCAACACTCCACCTCATACAACAAAGACGGTCTAAGCATCACTCTGTATAACTTACCTGTAAGTTTAGGTGGTGCTTTCCTATCACACAAGACTCCAAAGACAAGCCTTTACCTTCTTAGCACGCAAAACTCCAAAGGCAAACCTCAATTTTACCCTAAAAGAGATAATTTATAGCCACACAAGTATCTATGACTTGTCTTAAATCACAACAACAACAACATACCCAATGGAATTCCACAAGTGGGGTTTGTGGAGGGTAGAATGTACGCAGACCTTACCACTACCTGATAGAAGTAGAGATGTTGTTTCCTGGGAACCCTCGTCTCAAAAACCCATAAGTAGAATAAACTAGATATGACAAAAAGGAAACGAAAGGGAATAGAAAGGGTGACCAATAACGAAAAACACATAACAATATGTAAATACGATAAAATTAACACACATACGACAGATAATGACAAACATGGTATAAACATGACTATTCCTACTACCCTACTATACCCTAAGGCCAGACATCCGCCTAACCCTACCAACCAATTAGCCTACTACTCTAATTCACGATCTTCACTTCTTTCTATCTAAGGTCATGTCTTCGGTGATATCAAGTTTTGCCATATCTTGTCTTAAACCACAAATTTCAAAAATCTTTCTTTCATTCTTAAACTCCATGCCTAGTCAAACACCTTCATATAAATTGGGATGGAGGAGTAGTTTGATTTGGCTTTCGAAGGTTCCAACGAAAATGTGTTTCTTCATTTGGTTAGCAGCTAGAAAGGGTGACCTTAACCAACAGAATTTTAGGTAGCAGAAAGTAGTGTATGTGAATTGAAGAAAGCAGGTGAAGATGTTGATTATCTCTTTCTACATTGTTGTTTTACCTTGAGGTTATGGTGGGACATACTTATTTGGTTCAGCATATCATGGGTTATGCCAAACATTGTCAAAGAGTAAAGTTTAACTGGAATTGAGGTAGAAGAAGTAGACTCATAGAGCTAGAATGTTGCTCCGCTAGCACTCATGTGGGTTATTTGGAGAGAAAGAAAAGGAGAACTTTTAAAGGGGTACAAATGAATTTTGAGAATGTGAGGCGTAGCTTCTTATCCCTTAATTTCTTTTGGTATACCCACAAAGTTCCGTGTTGTAGAAGATTGAGTATTTCTAGTGGAAAACCATATTTATCTGTAGTTTCTACTTTTTGGGTATACTAGTATACTGACTTCTGTTTTAGCCTAGACATTTATGAAATTTATTTACTTTTTTTTTAAAAAAGAAGAAATAAAAAGGCATTCAAAATGTGTTGATATAATAAATATGATGTCCATATTAAGTGTTTTGAGTCATTTGCTTAAATTGCCAATGAGGTGCAACATTGAAGTAGGTATGTCTCTGCTAAAATCCCAAACAAAAATATAGCTCTTTTTGAAATAGAGTACAATTAGGTTCAGAAAGCACTTGCACTCTTCATTCCAGTAGACCATACTCGTTAAATTTCTTCCTGGTCAAAAAAGATCACCCATTGCCTAGGAGAAACTGATGTTTTTTGGTGGTTCCTATCTTTTTCGTCATGATTCAAATCTTATCATCCATGTCCTCTGCAGCTACTTAATTTACTGCCGTATCATGGTTATTATAACAGACATATGAATGAATGCATAATAACCCTGTTAGAATTAGAATAGGTATAGACAATCCTACTTAGAGTACGAATAGGAATAAGAACAGAAATAGTAAATAGTATCCTACTTGGAAAAGGATGGTATTGTAGTATCTATAAATTAGGATGCTATGTAATAATGTAAAGATACAATTTTCAATAATATTCTTATACAATTTTCAATAATATTCTTATACAATATTTCTCACATGGTATCAGAGCTTCTACAATCTTGTGTAGAAAATAAAAAAGGGTTCCATTGCCGGCGGGCGGCTATGACCCATATATGCCGCTCGTCTGGCCATTTGTTATGTTAACAAAAGTACTATCAATGATATTTGAATGAACTTCATATAAACTTCATCCTCAAGATCATCTTGGATGAGACATTCTTAATGTTCACCTGATTAAAAGACTAATGGAGAATGATAAATTAGGATTCTATGTAATAATGTAAAGATACAATTTTCAATAATGTTCTTCTCCAATATTTCTCACATGGTATCAGAGCTTCTACAATCTTGTGTAGAAAATAAAAAAGGGTTCCATTGCCGGCGGGCGGCTATGACCCATATATGCCGCCCGTCTGGCCATTTGTTATGTCAACAAAAGTAGGATCAATGATATTTGAATGAACTTCATATAGACTTCATCTTCAAGATCATCTTGGATAAGACATTCTTAATGTTCACCTGATTAAAAGACTAATGGAGAATGATAATCATTCCAATGAATACTTTCTCATTTCTAATTTGTGTAGTACTATGTCATCTTTTCGATGACTACTTTTTCATATTTAATTTATGTAGCACCGTGTCATCTTTGTGGTGACAATTTTCTCATATCTAATTTGTATAACATCTTGCCATCCTTTTGGTGACTGCTTTTATGTAATTTATGTAGCACCATGCCATTTTTCGGTGCCTACTTTCTCAAATCTGAATTGCGTAGGGTCTTGGCATCATTCCGACCTTACTAATATAATTCGTTCTTTGTAGGGTTGTGCCATCATTCTGACCTTACCCATATAGTTTTATTTCTCAGATTGTGTCCACTTTTAGCCATCAAATCTAATAATCTGGCGCATGAGCATGTTCCAGCCAATTTTATGGTGACTTTCTTGTGTAAGGTCTACTCATCTCTTGATTTTGAGATGATCCATGTATGTTATACCAGACTCAGATATTTGGTTTAGATTACAATGATATTTTCTCTCGTGACTAAAATAACATATGTCACTTTTTCTATCTGCGGTTGTCGTTCTCGAGGAAGAAGTCTATATAGAGCAACCACCTAATTTTTTGCTTATGGGGAGTCTTGATAGCTTTATATGTCGATTGTGTTAAGTCACTCTATGGTCTGATACATTCTTCTCAAGCTTGGTTTGGGAAGTTCAACATTACAATTTAGTATTTCATGAGAAGACTATGCACATTGAGATTGACTATCCATTTTGTGAAGTCAAGTAATCAACTTGCAGATATCTCACCAAGCTCCTCACCTATTCTCACATTAACTACATTTGTAACAAGCTAGGTACATATAATTTCTATGCACTAGCTTGAGGGGGGAGTGTTAGAATCGGAATAGGTATAGACTATCCTACTTAGAATAGGAATAGGAATAAGAACAGAACTATTAGATAGTATCCTCTTTGGAAAAGGATGGTATTGTAGTATCTATAAATTAGGTTTCTGTGTAATAATGTAAAGACACAATTCAGTAATACCCCCTCCACATGCACACACATACACACATATTATATAATCGACTAAAAGCTAATTTAATTTTTATATTTTACGGTGTTTCATATTGCAGATTTTAGCTCCTCGAATTGGGTACCTGCCTCTTTTAGCACAAAAAATAAAGCCTTTCTTCAGTAATTCACTTCCTCCGGGTGTAGATACCATTTGGTTCGAGTACCATGGCTTGCCTCTCAAATGGTATGCACCTCATGCCAATCGGTGTATCTTGGACATGAGTTTGTTTCTCAGTGGTTGAATTGTTGGGTCGCTAAAGTATATTCCACTGCTTGAAACAATTGAATTGTTCTGATGACATGAATGAGTTCACTTGATGTATGCGGGATCTCTTTATTCTTTAGACTAAACATTTGCGATGACTGATGTTAAGTATCGTATTCTCCACAAACATGCTACAATTCTTTTTTCAGTTTATATAGTTCTTCTCTTTATAACTCTCTTAGTCACATATCAAACCATCCAGCTATCTCTGTTTTTTTTTGGGTCACAATGCATGCAAAACAATCTTGTCATACATTCTCTTTATCGATTGGTGTCTGTTGATGGTTCCAAACTAAGTCAATTAGAACACTATCTGGCATCCGCAGCTCAAATGGTATAGCAGTTGATGTTCATGAATTGATTCATTATGGGAAATCTTCCTTGAATAATATTTGATGAACCTGAAGAGGATGATATCACGTTGGAAGTCTTTTCTTAGCTTTTCTGATTTCCTTATTTAAGAGTGTTTGGATGTCCCTAAGTTTGTTTTGTAACGTAATTAATATGTTCTTTTGATCAATATTTTTGTTCTTCTTTCAGGTATATACCTACTGGGGTTCTATTTGATCTTCTTTGTGCAGAACCTGAACGGCCTTGGAATCTGACGGTATGTCACTGTATTGCTTTAAGCTAATAATCTATGTGGAACTATTAGGTGAAAGTAACACCATATTTGTTGGATTTTTCTGAGGAAAGGGTAGAAGAAAGTGGTAACTTAATTTGAGTTTATAAGATTTAGCAAGCACAAATAAGAAGTGGAAGTGCAGACATGAAATCCAGCACAGCATCTTTCTCAAAGCCCCCACTTGTCGACTAAATTGAGGATGCAATTGATACCAATATATGAAGTTTATTTAATGTCTTAATGAACTAAATCAGTGAGCTGCTTTCTTTCACTTCACCTGTTTGTTTTGCGAAAACAGTGGTTAAAGCTAGTATCTCTTAATAGATAAAGATTGCAAACATTTGCCCTTCATTATCCTCTCATTTTTTTTCTTGGCCAAAAGCATTCTAATTGTAAAATAATTCTAAGCTTGGAGAAGTGAATGGCTAGGATGGAAGTATGTGTATGATCAATTGATCACTTAATGTGAGATTCCTGCTTGAATCATCTCTTGTGGAGATGATATTCTTAAAGATTTTGAATCCTTTTAGAATAATAGCCCATTTTATTTTTTTGATAGAACATATTAGATTATTATCTCAATGCAACAATTATTTGTGTTAGGCACTCTAGGATTTGATTCGTTCGAAGAATAGGAGGAAACAGAAGAGGTAGTAAATGGATGGTGCATTAAGTTATACAATGAACTATATACCACTTACTTTCCACCCTTCCAATTGACCCTACATGTCCCTTAAAGTAGATACATTTGATTATTAGAGAGTGTTTGGATTGGTTTATTTGAAGTAGCTTTTGACTTATAAGCTCTTTTTTATTTTTGAAGGTATTTGAGAGAGACAAAAAATGCTTTTAAGCTCTTTCTTTTAGGTTAGAAAGTACAAAAATAAGCTAAAAGCCAAAGGTTGGGTATTCCCAAGTTATAGCTTTTTTTATAAGCTACTTGAAAAAGTCAATCCAAACACCCCTATAATTCATCAATATTGTGAAGTTAAGGTTGTGACTTGTAATATGTTTCATGATCTGGGAAGTGTTGTGCAACTATTGTCAGGTGTAATTACACAGTTAGAATATTATTCAATTTTATTTACTAAGTAGTCAAGATACAAATCAATTTATATATATATATATATATTTATATTTTGAAATTAAACTTTTTAAAAAAATGTTATTAAATAATTATAAAGTTTAACTAATATTGTAAAAATTAATTTATATTACAACATTCCTAGTATATTCTAACTAAGCACACGTTTTGTAAAATTATCATGAACTGCATATTTAACAAAAAACAAAAAAATTTCAACCATATTTTCATAACATTGTTCAAATGTTTATGAAAAGTTTCTACAAATTTTGACATCCTAAGTATATGTTTAGTTTTTCTATAACCTCATTCAATAAGAAAATCCAACTATAATGCATTCATTATAAGCTAAGTTTGTAGGTGACTCGTTTTTTATGAATAGGATGTATAGTTTCCAAAAATTGAAATTACAAAAGAACTAAGCAAAATGAAGAAAATAAAGAAAAATAAATAGGAAAGAAACAAAATATGAGAAATTACGTGGAAGCACATAAATAAAAATTTGGAAATGAGAAGTAAAGAAACAAAAGATAAACAATGTAAAAGTACATTACATTTTTTTTTAAAAAAAATTAAAATTATAAAGAAAAATGAATATAATCAGTAATAAATAACTTCAAAGGAATGGAAACTAAAGTTAAAATAAAAATAATAGCCTTGTAATTACACCATGTAATTTACCAACAATCCTCAACCCCCTTTTAAGAATTGAAAAGTGCAATTAATCTCTACCTAATTACATACGAACCTAATAATTACTTGGTCAAACAAACATACCAACAACAACAACAACAACAACA
Organism: Solanum sejunctum; assembly: GCA_025642045.1. NCBI lineage: Eukaryota > Viridiplantae > Streptophyta > Magnoliopsida > Solanales > Solanaceae > Solanum > Solanum sejunctum. The sequence continues at coordinate 6,931,543 of JAOTQJ010000049.1, forward strand.
TATGCAGTGGAATCCCACAAGTGGGGTCTGGGGAAGGTAGAATGTATGCAAACCTTACCACTATCTCAAATAAGTAGAGAGGTTGTTTCTTGGGAACCCTCATCTCAAAAACCCATAAGCAGAATAAACTAGATATGACAAAAAGGAAAGGAAAGTGAATAGAAAGGGTGACTAATAACGAAAAGCACATAACAATGTGTAAATACGACAAAATTAACACACATATGACAGATAATGACAACACATGATATGAAACATACCAAAATTGTATAATTACATCTATTTACACTCAATTCCAATTACAAAGTGTCTTACTGAACTTGCCTTAAAGGTCCAACTACCTTGTTTACTTTGGACTTAACTTTTATGAAGCTTTAGCATCCTTTAGTTAATGAAACAACTTATTATATTATCAGGGATGCATCCCAGTTTAATGGCGACACCTTCGTGGAATCCCTCTGTAGGTACATTTTAGAGGATATCCTGGAAATATTTTAACACCCTGTGAAGCCGAAGATAGTGTAAAATGGAGCTTTATCAATTCACTTAAAGAGGTGAGGTACAGTTTCTTTTGTTAGCTTCTGTTCTTTTAACCTCCTTTCTTTTTTATAGGTAAAGTAAGTTTCATTAACAGATCTCAGTAACAAGTTGGTGCTGAGCAAGTAAAGTTGTTTCGGTTATTTTCTTGTAATTACAAGATACATTGTAGCTTGTTTAAGTTTGATCACGGCTTATTCTTTTGTGTCCTAATGGTGCTGGATCATTTTGGTGGTGGACATATCTAATTGCAAGTGAGATTCGGTAGTCTATTTAACATACAAATAGTTGTGTTTTTCTATCATTGTGAAGTAAGTTAAACTTGGTATCAAGTTAATTCCCCCTCCTCCCCCTCCAAAAAGTGGGACTAGGTTGGTTGTCAGAGATGTGAATCTAGTGATGTATGATTGGGGCTCACAATCAATTCATTCAATTGCGTCCTCTGGATTTTAATTGTGAATGCTCACGAACCGAGAATAATGCTGGTTGTAAGAGCTATGAATCATGGGGGATCTGTGTTGCGGTTTAGCTTTACAACTGAGGTCTGATGATGTTGAACATATGGGATACATTCTAACAATTTCATTGACTGATCTGCAGGCAGCATATATAATCAATGGGAACTGCAAAAATGTAATGAATATGTCCCAATCTGACCAATTAGAACTCTGGTGCTCCATTATGGATGGTATGCATCTTAATTGCAGGGTTTATAATACTGTGGCTTCTTTCATTTCTCAAGTGACTTATTTTTGTGAATTTATTACCAGCAAGGTAAAGTGCATCTTACTAGTGTACCTTCTACACAAAGTAGTTAGGCTTTTTACTTTTTAACATGGATGACAATGGAACCTCTTTGATTACCGACAAATGCTTTCAAAATAAGGGTAATCGAAATCTGGTCTTAAGGACCGTGAATTAGTATCTTTCTTGTTAAATTTAAACCAGTCATAACTAGGTATCAATCGCCCATCATAACCCAAAATGGAAAAGACTAGTTATAGTTCCAAAGGTTTAAGTGGTAAAAATCATGTGAATGTTATTTGACTTATAGTTTTCATATATGTGAAAAAGGTAAAAGTAAAGCAGAAAATCAATGTATTGCAGCAGATATATATAAAAAAGGAACATCAATGTATTGCTACCGATATTTAAAATTAAAAAAAGAACATCAATGTTTTGCTATGTTTTCCAAGGTAAATGTTGGGTATTGGGGTTTCTGCTTGTATTGGCAGTGAAGTTTCCATGAGAAAGATTAATGGATCTTTCCAGAATTCTTTTCCGATCTTGTACCCATATCTGGTTTGCTGTTTCATAGTTGGGGTCAAACTTTCTCCATAAATATGGATTTCCTAATTAATCACATATGTGGCTCGGCCACATCTTTTTCCACCTTAGCCTTAGGGTACATTTTTATTTTTTCATAGGCAAGTGGTAAATTAGATGCGAGTTTCGTTCCTATGGAATTTTGGGTCTCTTTATTAGCTCTTATCTGGGTGCACAATTTCCTGGAATATTTTTCAGATTGTGAGTGTGAATAGCTTGTTTGATCTGTTTCTATTAAATGTATATTCTTTATGTGGAATATTAAGAATCCCTTCTTGCCTCTCCTTTTTCTGAAGAAGTTTAATATCATTAGAAGATATTAAGAAGATGAAAAGGTTACAGAAGAGAGATTTTATGACAGCTCAATTACAAAAGAGAGGCTACTATAAGGAAGCATTTGACCATGAATTTTGTCTTTTTTTTTCTGGAGTTACAACAACATACATAGTGAAATCCCACAAGTGGGGTCTGGGGAGGATAGAGTGTATAGAGACGTTACTTCTATCTTGTGGAGGTAGAGAGGCTGTTTCTGAAGGATCCTTGGCTTGAATACGACAAATCAAAGTAGGTGTGGGAACGGAAAAATGATAATGAAGAAACATAACTAATAAGGGAACAGTAACAACCACAAAATAGTGTAATAGCCTAAATGGAATAGGGAAAAGGGACAAAATACCCCTGAACTATTTGAAATAGAGCAAAAGTACCCCCTCCGTTAGGTTTTGGCTAAAAAATATCCATCTGTTAAATTTTTGGCTCAATAATGCCCCCTAGTTATATTTTGACTAAAAAATACCCCTCTGTCTAATGAAAACGAAAAAGGATAAAAATACCCCGAACTGTCAGAAATGGAGCAAAAATACCCCTTAGTTCGATTTTGGTTTAAAAAAAACCCTCTGTTAAGAATTTGCCAAAAAAAAAGGGAAAGGGTAAAAAATACCCCTCAATTTTGTTTTATTGTTTCACTTTATCCCCGCCGTTAAAGTAAGTTTATTTATACCCCCGCCGTTAACAAATTCACCAGATTTGCCCCTAAATTGGATGGATTGCCCCAAATTATATTCATATGGGAAAATGGTCAAAAATACCCCTCAATTTTGTTTTATTGCTTGACCTAATCGTTGTCGTTAAATGAGTTCATTTTGTCTCCGCTGTTACAAAACTTATCACCCATGCCCTTCAATTGGATGGAAAGCCCCAAATTAAATAAAATTATCCAATTCAAGTGAGAATAACCCGATTTTCTATTTTAACCCAAATTTGACCCACTAAATTCAATAAATTCACACCAAATTAATTCCAAAATTCATCTCCGTCAAACCCATCTCTGATTTATAGAAACATGGTCACTTACGCTGCCGTATATGGTGGATTTGGAGAATCGGAATACAACAAACATAAATTATTAATAGATTTTGTCGAAAATGTCAGTGTTGTGATGTTGCTTCACTGGCGTTCTGAAGCAGCATAAAAAATTCAGTCAAATCTGGAGCAAAGAGGAGGGTGGCAGCGTGGTGGATAGTGTCTAGGCCATCGCCAGAGCTACCAACAACCATTGAAACAATTGGAGAGTTGAAGATTTTTCTTACTTTTTCAAGTTAATAACAAAAAATAA
>JAOTQJ010000049.1:6935120-6950442 GCA_025642045.1 Solanum sejunctum
CCCCCCCCCCCCCCCCCCCCCCCCCCCAAACACACACACAAAAAAAAGAAAGAGACTCCCTGTCTAACAAAAATGACACCATGCATACTATGTAGACAAAAAAATCACATGATCAGGCTACATGGAATCTCATTTAGGGATCCAAGAGGTTTTCTCCACGGATATTAGGTCCGAGAATAGCCTTTTCTTATCGAAAGGGGCTGTTATTTCACTAGCAAATGTATATAAAAATCCATCTCTGAAAGATAAACACTGATTCATTCTCGTTATAATCGTTGGTTCCTTTTTGAATTAGTTTCTCGAGTTTAATAGGATCCAACTCTGTAAATTTTTTGAACCTACGAAGTTTGTATAAAAATTGTTATTCTCACATTAGCAATGTAACACAATCAACGTAAGTTATCATTTTCAGGAGAATTCAATTGCAACTATAAGTAAAAGTTATTTTTTTTTTAATATAGTAAGAATTTGGACAAAACAAAGTCTGACAAAAATTTATTTGAAGATGGGTTGGGTTTGGATTTTTGATGGAAGAGGGATATTTTAAATAATAATTTTATAATTTTAACGGAAGGATATTTTCTTAGCCGAAAACTAACAAAGGGTATTTTTGGCCCTTTTTCATTTCCATTAGAGAGGGGGATAGTTTTTAGCCAAAAACATAACTAAGGGGTATTTTTAAGCCAAAAATTTAAAAGAGCGGTATTTTTGAACCAAAACCTAATGGAGGGGTATTTTTGCTCCATTTTAAATAGTTCGGGGGTATTTTGGGCCCTTTTCTCGATAGAATAAAACAAAAAATGATGATAGAAAAAACAAAGCAAGATACTTTAAGAAATAAACCTATACTAAAGCAGGCACCACTAAGCTTAAACGGCTTGAGTAAAAAGACAACACTTCATACCCACTAACTTTCTGCCCTAATACGCGATCTCCACTCTCTTATCTAAGCCCATGTCCTCGTAATCTGAAGTTGCATCTTATTCTGTTTAATCATCTCTCCCCAATACTTTTTTGGCCTACCTCTACCTCTCTTCATACCTATTCTATGCAACTTCTTGCACCTCCTCATTGGGACATCAGTGCATCTCCTCTTCACATGTCTAAACCATTTTAGTCTCGTTTCCCTCATTTTGTCCACCATGGAGGCCACCTTACCTTCTCCCAGATATGCTCATTCATAAGCTTATCGATCCTAATATGCCCATACATCCGTCTAAACATCCTCATTTTTGCAACTTGCATCTTCTGAAAAAGGGAGTTCTTGATTGGCCAATACTCTGGCCCATACAACAGAGTCGGTCTAACCACCTCTCTGTAGAACTTCCTTTTTAAGTTTAGATGGTATCTTGTTGTCACACAAGGTTCTAGAGGCAAGCCTCCGCTTCATCCGCACAGGACAAATACGATGTATGACATCATTGTCGATGTTCCCACTTCCTTCCGGCAACCATGTTTGGCCATAGATTTTGAAATTTGAAAAAACACAAGAAAGTGTTTTCATATTTCACTCGAAATTACTTACAAAAGTTACAAAATAGCTCTAATTCGTATTCATGGCCAAACGAAACTCCAATTTCTAAATATCATTTCTCACTTTGAAAATAATTTTTTCCCAAATATTCAAAATTTTCATGGCCAAACTCCCCCTAGGACTATAGAGGTGACAAACTCCAAAAAGTGATTGGTACCCTTTACAGGAGAAAGGTTAAACCCAGCTAAAAAACACCAATACTCTAGCCTTCAGGGAACATACTAAGGTTGAGATACCCATCAAAACGTTCTGCAATTTTCCTCCATCCAAATACACCAAAATATGCTAGCAGATATCATAATCCAAATTTTTTTGATGGCTTTATCAACTTTCTATGAATTCCAGCTAATATGGGCTTCTCAAACAGTGAATGACATAGCCCACTCCAGTACAAAAATAAAGAACATGCTTCAAAGGTCACTTGCTACTGCACAGTAAATAATAGGTGGTTAACACTTTCTGAATTGGATTGGCACATAAAACAACTACTGGCTAATTGGACATTCCCTGTTATCCGTTGCCAATGCAAAGTTAAATGCATTTTGTTGAATTTCCTTCGACAAAAGGCTGGTTTAATTTCCATGTATTACTTGCTGCATCTTTTACCGTCACTGATGTTATGCACATGTAGTGCTAGGGGCCTGTTTCATCTTTCTAGGTGATCTTATCATATTCGACCATCTGTGGTTATTTCACTCGCTGAACTTGTGTTCTTGATGTAACAGGTAATTTAGACTCTTATCTTCGAATCACGTCTAAGCTTAAACTTGGCATAGTTGTGGATGATTTTTCAATACAATTGAACATTTCCTCTCCTAAATCACTGGAAATCACTCAAAATGCAGATGGCGCAGCACCAGCTAAAACAGGTGAGCTACACTTTAGTTAGGCGAGCTTTCAGAATATGGTAAAATTGTGGATGTTCAATTGGCCCTCTCTGCTCTCTGCGCCTAATTCTCTCCCCTACCCTTTTGAACAAATTAAAGTTGAAACTTCTCTTTTCGTTGAATATATATATTTAAACATTGGTCTGTTGTTTGTGAATGATGGACTTTTGATTTGACAGCTCTAGCTAGTGGGAGAGATTAAGTTGATATTCTTAGCACCAGTGCATCTTAGAGGAACTTGGCCTAGCACATAGTTGGGTGAAGCTATATTCTTGTTATTTGTGTCTTGTTGTCCCTTCATGATAAGATTTCTGCTGTCTGAATTGCTTCGTATGACGAGGCTATTTTTTAATCTTAGTAACCTGTGTTGATTCACGACTATCTATTTTTATAATCCCTGTGAAAACCATGCTGGTGATAGTTTAAATGCATTTGTTGGAACTGTAATTTGATCATCCGTCAGATTTTTCTTATTGACTTGGTGAACAGTTTGAGCGAGAGAATTTGTTGTGATTTTGGATTAAAGTGGTGGAACCTGATGAGTTACCCATGACATGTTTCTTTGTGAGGCAATTGTGAGGTCACTGAAGCAACTTGGCATGTGCTGTTGTAGCATAGGAGAATGGGCTCTTTCTAGGCTTAAGATTTACTTTAAGTTATCTTGTCAGAACTGATGGCATTTGTTTTTTCGAGGAACTGTATTCTTGCAAGATATTGGCATAGTTTTGAGTCTCAACCGAGATAAAACACTCAGTGATTTCTTCCCATCTGCCTAAGTCGTAATTCGAAGTTACCCAGTACTTCCGCTAGTGGGAGGCAACATGTTCCAATGGAATAGTCGAGGTGAGTGCAAGCTGGCCCTGGACATTGGAAAAATAACAGAAAAAGCCACTAAGAGCCTGTTCATTGGCTTTTAGCTTTTGACTTATAAGCCAAAAGCCATAAGTTAGGATTCCTAATTTATACCTTTTGGCTTATTTTTATCATTTTAGCTTAAAACCAAGCGCTTATAAGCACTTTTTAAATTTTACCCAAAGACTCCAAAAGTGCGTAAAATCTATTTTTGGCTTAAAAGCACTTAAAATAAGCCAATCCAAACAGGCTCTAATTCTTGTGCTGCTTTTATTTGGAGTGGGCTTCAGTAGTTTATTGCTGGGGATGAAAGGAGGTCAATGAGATTGGTGGCCAAAGTTTCCCTTGGGAAGCTATCTTAGAGATTGAAACCACACTTGTCCATTTAGCAGTGAATGTAATACTGTTCGTTCATCCCTGAAATGATCCTCATCTACCTTAATGATGCATTCTTGCTGCTTTGGAAGGTTTTGGGGATCAACAAAACGGTTCACTCCATCCTAAATTTTTGCACTTACTCCCATATAAATTGTTTCTTGTTGTGCTGTATTCAGGTAGAATACCGGTTCGACTGTATGTCAGAACTATCAATGAGGATTTTGACGAGTTAGAAGAGGCACCTGTTGTCGAAAGTTGGGACAAAATCTCTTACATAAACAGACCAGTTGAGATCCATGGAGATGGTAAGAAATGTGCCTCATATAATTTTTTGTTTCATTTTGTATTTGTGCATGCACAGTGGCTCAAACCTCTGGTAAATTCATGAACATCAAAGCATACTTAAGATTGGTGATCATCTTCCACATTAAAAGCTTAACTTTAGTCTTTCTTTTCCTATGAGGTGAATATTGATTGGTGGGAGGCCAGCAGTTTTTCTTAGGTAGAATTAAGATAATGCGAGTAATCTAAATCTTTTTGTCCTTTCTACCACTACTAAATTTTAGGTGGAACTGGGACTAGCTTAGGATGAGGATAGATTGTGAGCAACCTTGGAACAAAAAACTTAAGAAAAAAGAAGTCCTTTGCAGTGGAGATCACCAATCTCGTATGGAGGAAAAGCCACAGAGTTCTTGTGTGAATGTGTAACAAGTGGTGCTAACAAAGTTTGTGTAGATTAGGTAGTTAGAGTTGAAGAGGTAGTATTTGATAGGGTAAAGAAGACTCCAAAGCAAAGGTGGGTGAACTCTTTCTGCTTTAATAATTTAATCAAGAGATTGTTGTGATTATTAATGCCTAGTACCCTCTCCTTGCAGGTAAATGCTTCACCTTGTATGATGCATTAGCAAAACTTCTGCCTGAGCTTTTTGGGGAAAAACTTTTGCCAAAAGATGATGTATCCAAAGAAGAAGTTGAGGTTGGACAGAGCTTATCTCCTGAAGAAACAAACAAGAGCAGCAGTACAGAACAAAGTGGGGAGATGTTGAATGAGCGCATTGTCTCCTGCTCTGTTTCAGATGGTGCTGAGATCAAGCTCCTGCGCATTCAGGGAATTGAACCAAAGATGGAAATTCCCTTTGCATGGGTGGTGAACAATTTGATGAACCCTGAATACTTTCTTCATATCTGTGTGTACGTCAAAATTCAAGAACCCATCACCATATAGCAAATTGTTTATTGGATCATCTTTTTCAGGAGATTTGGGAATTCTTTAGTTCAGATAGTGTATATATATCAGTGACCGTAAAGAAGTGCATATGATAGTTTAGATGAGAGTTTTCCCTCTAGCTCCTGTCAATGCTATTTGGCAACTGTAAGAAACATCTACATCTCAAGCACCTCAAGGTTGTAAGGGTCTGAAACTTAGGCATATTAACAAGTTGACAGTGACAATGCCAAAAATAAATTGGCAGTTAGAAGATGGAGGAATACCATTGGTGTGTATCGAACCAAGATATTTCCTCTTGTATTTTTCTGTTCATAAATGGTCTACACTGGACGTTTTTGTTCCACATAGTTGGCAAAAAACTGCGTTCAATTCGTGACATTCTGGTTCGAGCTGTAATGGTTTGTGGTTCTTGAATCGTCTCTTTTGGGACACTTGCAAGACTATTGGAAGGTGCTGTCAATTTTATTTTACAACTTCACACGCAACACTTCTTAAACTAGAGTTTATTCACACCTGATTGAGGAAATTGGGACAACGTGTACTTAATACTACCTCCAATCCCTTTTTGTAAATACATGATCCTTAATATATGTCATTTTACAAAATTAATGCATAAATGATACTGTTCTTTCTTATTTTACTTTTGATAGTTAATAAAAGATATGTTTTGCTAACTAAAAGAACTTAAAACAACTAACTACATTGCACTCCTCAAATAAGGGCAAACTAATAAAATCATTTTTTTCCTTAATGCAAGTGTAATCACAAAGGATGAAATATAAAAGGAATCGGAAGGTGTAGTACTATATCACTTTTGTCCATTAATGTTATCCCCAAAGCTAGAAGACAGCTGCCGCAAATAATTTCAGTGGGATCAAAGGGATTGGATGGGGGAATTTTAATAGCCCAGTTGATTGTCATATTCCTATTTTTTTCCATGTTGAGTAAATTTTGAGAAAATAGAGTTTTTTCAATTAAAGTGATATTATTGAAAGGGGTTTATATTTATTTATTAAGAGTCGCCACTTGGAATTGAGTTTTGGAGTTTCAAGTCACCTTATCGTATCCCTAATCAAAAGAAAGTTGACTCTTTATTTATGGTCTGCGAACTCAAAATTCAGGTAAGGAATTCTGTTGATCGAGGGGAAGGTGTTAGACATCCCTCGAGTCCCGTGAATCTAGCACGGTCGCTTTTATCAACCTATACTTGCCTTAAATTATTTTTAGGATAAATTATATCTATGAGCCTTAATTCGTTCATCATTTTTTATATATATAAAAATTATAAATTTTATTTGTCTTAACTTAGATGCGTCACCACATTCTTGTCTAGATGTTAGAGGCGTAATTGCCTTCTCTACATTTTAAGAATGGATTTATCTGTAAGCAAATTTTAATTTGGATTAAAAGAAGAAAAATTACTAAACTTATCCGGGTCATGGTGCGTCACCACATCCTTGAGAAAAAAATTAGCATCTCCACAAAGATGTGCAACCACATTCTTTATGGAGAGTAAAATTTTATTTTTTTATTACTAATAAAATATATCTTTTGATAAATTATTGTTAATTTAATATTCTAAAAGAATCATCACTCAAATATAATGCAAAGAAAGATATAAATTTTATTCTTATTCTTATTTTATGTAAAGAAAAAGTAAATAAAACTTTACTAAAAACACAACAAATATTTTCATAACATTTTGTACATCACAAATTAGTACATGTTAGGAATTACATAGGCACCTACAATCTTTTCTTTTTTTTATAGTCATAAAAATAAAAAGAAGAATCTACAAATTGAAAGTAATATTTGATGTAAAGAATCCATATGATTAATTATTTTTGTCATTTCAGTTTATTAAATCGTCATTACACACATCATCATAATTGGACACTGAATTTACTCAACATGAAATAACTATTTAATAGTTCTACACTAAATTTAATAATATAAAACATCTAAACAAAAGTTGATAAGAAGATTTGAACATAATTCACATTTGCAATGTCAAAGAATATTAATGGGTCAAACACATACAAAATTTGACAACTTTAGTGTATTGAAATCATATTAAATTGGACAAAAAAGGTAAGTATTACCTCTTATACAGAATAATTACAAAGAGTAGAATACAATAGGAATCATGAACTCGAACCGCAAAAACAAACCTCAAATTCTGTCTTTTTCCTTTTATGCTGCGTATGATTTTCTTTTTGGGTGTGTTTCTGTGCTTTTTTTTTTTTTGGGAGTGTCTGAGGTGTGTGAAGGATGAATTACAGTATCTTTTAGGTGTGTTTTTGTATGTGGAAGAAATGAAAAAAATATGTTGGATTTTTCTTGTTTTCTTTTTTAGCTGTGTGTGTGTGTGTTGTTGTCTTTTTTTTTTTTTCCGTGTATATTGTAGCTGTATTGTATATATATAGAAAAGTTGGGTAGTATGTGTAGCGTGGAGGTGGGAGTAGTGTGTGACGTAGTGGAGAATGTGAGGGAGTGTAATGGGGGCCATTGTGGGGGTAGTTTTTAGGATTGTTTTAGTTTTTTTTTCTTTTTATTTCATAGTTTGCTTCTTTTTTTTTTTTGGCTTTTAAAAAAGAAAAGAAGAAAAATAAAATAAAATAAAATAAGATGTTAGAAAACTATTTTAAATTAAAACTAAATAGAAAAATTTATCTAACTAAAACTAAAATATAATTAAAAAATATTCACAATACTAGATTATTTATTACAATCAAAATTAAAAGAAAACATATATATATAAATTTTCTCTTCTTTTAAAAAAAAATTTATACTAAAATGTGACTCTATTTTTGTTGTTTTCAAATTATTTTTAAATAAAATTTTTATAAATACGATAAAAATAAGAAAAATATTAAACTAAATCAAAATTAAAATTAAAAAAAGAAAACTCAATTTAGCTCTAAATATATACTATACTATATATACACACAATGCTAATAAAAGGTATTAAAATCTTAGGTTCAATAGGTGTTCGATTCCTCACATTATAATCCTCCTCCCCATTCCTCTTCCCTTATCCCCGATTATATATATATAAATTGGATCATATTCTAGTCTTTTGCAGATCTCCAAAATAAACATTAAATTTCATTATTTTTCATAAGGTGAAAAAAAAGAAGGAAAAATTACAAGAATATCGGCTATAAGACTAAAAATTACTGAAATTTTTTTATTTACCAAACTAACATTTAATTTATCAAAATACCAAAAATAAAGCTGACTAAGTTTGTACTTGATTTTCTTATATTATTTAAATAAGTTAATTGTGATTGGATCATGTACCAATCAATGATCGGTGATTTGATATTGCATTTATGGACTGACACACCGGTGAGTCCAATGGCGCATTTTCCCATTTTGCACCTCTAACTTTTACATTTTGTTCAACCAAAATTACTTTCAAATTTTTTCTTTTAACTTTTTACATTTTTTAACCAAAACCTCTCCCATCCGGCATCTTTTTTCAACCCTTATGCAAGAAGAAAACTCTTCAGTGAACAAAATTCATTTTTGCTCAAGTTCTTGCTTAGAATTATTCAAAATTTCAGGTTAGTGTAACGTTTTTATTGTATTGAAATAAAACTTTTCGTTTGTTTGAATGATTTTATATGCCTTATATTTTTTTCAATTTTTTTTTCCATTTATATGTAGTTTCTTCCACAAGTAAAAAGGAAGAAGAATTATGGAAGTCATATTAACTAGAAAAAGTCCAAGATTTTAAGGCGAGGAGAGCAGTCCTTATTGTTGTTCTAGACCCTCTTTTGAGTTAAATGTATACACTTCATCACCACTCAAAAAGGATGACGGGTTGGTTGTCAACCAAGATAAGGATCTATGCAAGAGTAATATAGGTTTGAAAAGCAAGAGCAAGGAGTCTATGAATTAGAGCAATTTACCACATGATAGTGACTTTGAGGATGAAATGCCACTGTTAAAGAGATACAAGATGAACAAAGATTCAAAATCGTCCACCTCTCTCAAAGCAAGGGTATTTTGTTGGCTTAATTTTTTGCTATTTTTGAATATGAGAATTCATTTTTTTAATACAATTTTTTTTAGAAATCGGGTGGTAACAAAGTGAAGAATGCATCCGATTTTCAAAAAAAGAAAACTGTGCAGAGAAGAACTAAGAAATTTCAAGATGACCCAAAGGTATATTTTTATGTTTTATATAGTTTGTATTTTTATTGTATTTATGGATGTTGTTATTTTTTTGATTTTTCACAATTTATCTTTTTTTCCTATATGTTTTTGGACCATTTCAGATCAAGGAAAAGCTCTCCCATTGGTGCTCTTATGTAAACGACAGTATTTTTGACGAAATCAGAGTGTTTTTATCAAGGTATGACATATTTGATAAGTTTAAAAGTGGCTCATTTGGGTACTTATTTGATCCACCCCCTCTAAATGTGCAAGCACAATTCATTAGAGCCTTGGTCTATCATCTGACAAATATTGGTGAAGTGTTTGTTTTTTATTCTAATGAGAAGGAACTACATTTTGGTCTTAGAGAGTTTAGGGCTATTACTGATTTGAAGTGTGGTACAGTTGATGATTAGACCCATGATTTGATTGGTAAATCAAAACTTGTTGAGTGATACTTCCTGATGACATATCACAAGGGTGTGGAAAAGAACTATTTGATTAGTGCCTTTAAGGCAGGTTTGTTCAAGATCGAGGATGTGTTTAACATTGCAGTGATTTACTTCATTAGTACATATATTCTGTCGTCCCCATCGAAGAAATGCTTTGTCTCATTAGATCATTTTTTGTTGGTTGAATCTGGATGTTACACAGCATATCTTTGGGGTAAACGTTCATTTTTTGATTTTATGGATTCTTTGGTCTGTCAGCTTAAGGAAGCCCCAAATTATGTTAAGTTTTGTGGGTTTTCATTGGCAATGCAATTATGATTTTATGAAGGCCATAACAAAGTGGATGATGCTATCGCTATTCAGCGAGAACACCGAATTCCTTGGCTATTCAACTGGACAATCTCATTCAAAAGATTGTATTTTGATAAACTCTTGAGAGGAATGTTTAGGCGGTACGACAATCAAGTGATTCTCAGTTTATATTTTTGTCTTGGCCTATTCTTAGTCCTTATTCATATTAATATTTTTTTATTAAATTTGTAGTACAAGTTTCAAGATTTTTCTTTTACCGCGGAAGATTTGGCTGCTTTAGAAGTTGAGCAGCTTGAGGATTCGAGCTCCGTTGACAATAATGTTTTCTGTGTCAGTGTTGAGTGTAATGATGACGTTGTTACCCATAATTTCAAAAAGTTTGCTGGGAGTTCGTGTTGGTCAGTATATTCAAAATTGCAATCTTATACCTTTTAAGTTTATTTTTTTATAATCTATCTCAATTTTTTTTCTTAGGTACGCAATGACTTCAAATCTTTAGAGGTCAAGGTTGACGCGCAACTTGGGGAACTAAAAGTGTACATGGATGGATGTTTCAACAATATACTTAATAAGATTAAGATGATACAAAGTGAAAGATCAAAGGAATAATCAGTTGATGATGAGAAGGTATCATAGAAATTTATGTATATGTGTGTAGAACGTTGTATGACAATAAAATTTACGTCGAGAAAATAATAATCAAGGAACGAAAAATATTTGTAACAATCATAATATTTTATTCAAGGAGTGAGTTCTAGAATCTCTATAAATCCTCTAATTCACATTTTCAAATATAAATTCAAGGGCTCTTTAGCTTATTTTTGAAACTTGAAAAACTTGATATATTTGAACTTGACTTGTATTTGAATTCATGGGTTTTTGAGCTTGATCTTGAATTTGGTGGTATTGATCTTGATATATGGATTTGATGATCTTGAATTTGAATTTGATATGGATTTATTCTTGAACTGGATCTTGACTTATACTTGAATCTAAGGGCTTTTGGGCTCGTTCTTGAATCTGGTGGTCTTGATCTTAATGTTTTCTTGAACTTGCATGCTTGATTTCTTGTTGCTTGTAGAAAAATCTATGGTGTTTGATCCACGAGCTCTCTCTGGCTTCTTGGTAGGCTTCTTGATGTGAATTCTGAATTATGAGGAACCCTATATATAGTATTAGAATAGAGGAGTCATGATGGAATTAAGTTTTCTTCCAATTAGATTTAAGATGATGTGGCGCTAGAAAAGTGATTAGAATAGGTCTCTTTTCAAGTGAAATGACGATATTTGATTGGTTGGAATACATCACTTATACATGTAACACATTTTTATTGGCCTTTGATTGAGATAAGAATGCCACATCATTTTGACATATGGCGTGATCCTATTGACTTCTTTGTTTGACTTGGCATGCCACATCATCCAGCAAGTGGCATCAAGTGAGCCTCTAGGATGAGGGGGTATTGGGCCTAACAAAGTGAGTCATTTTTTATAACCCAAATAAATAAATTTTGACTTTTAATTAAATCCATATTTTATTAGACTTAATCAATTAACCCAATTGTATTAATCCATACATTTATTTTTGGACTAATATATTTTGAATTTAATATAATTTGAATCATATTATAAAATTTATATTTTTATAAATTTTATATGATTACAAATGCCCCCACTCCAAGTTTTGTCTTAAATGTTTTATCTTTTAAAGACTAGACTTAAAGTATCATTTAAATATCTTAATTAAGATCAACAATAACATGTGCACATGATGCATGTACATATAGTGCTCCAAGATTGATTGAGATAAAAGTGAAGGTTCATATATATATATATACACACACACTCATACGAACCCTTTTGAGGGAAAGAAAAGAATTGACTTTTCTTGGACAATTAATGCTACCTTAGGACTCTTCATAAAGATGCATGCAAGAAGTATATGCTAATAAGGAGTCCTCAAGACTGACGCCAGAACATCTCCTTCTTCTTTTGAGTTTGTGACAAAGTCATCGCCTCACGTCTTCTTGACCAAATATTATTAGAACTCTTATTCAAATTTGTCGAGGATTAGGGGACATGCCCCTACATTGGATCTATAAATGTCCATATTATTGTCACGACAAAACATTAATTTGTGAGCTTCTAAGGAGATGTCTTTTGAGTTCATCGTGCAAGCATTGAAGTGCAAGGTAAATTTTTCTTTTAATCTTCATCACTTTCTTTTTTTCTTTTCTTTCTATCTTTGCAGATTTATGAATGTTTACGCAATGAAGAGTTCTCTTGTAATACAAGAAAATGGTCTTGAGGTGCGAACGGATGTGCCACACTCCCACCATAAGTAAGGTAATTTCATGGTAATTCTTATTGCGCCAAAGGAATGGATACACATTCCCAAAGAATAAGGTAACTTTATGATAATTTTTATCGTGCAAAGGAATAGATACGCATTTCTGCCTTAAGAATAAGGTAAACTTTATGTTAATTCTTATCACACAAAGGAATGAATACTTATTCCCGCCTTAAGAACAAAGTAACTTTATGGTAATTCTTATCGTCAAAGGATTGAATACTCATTCCTGCCTTAAGAATAAGGTAACTTTATGGTAATTCTTATCGTACAAAGGAATGGATACACATTTTCGCTTTAAGAATAAGGTAACTTTATGGTAATTCTTTTTGTGGAAGAATGAATATGCATTCCAGCCTTAAGAATAACAATTTCAAGATGTCCTTAAGGTGAAAATGAATGGATATGCATTCCCACATTAAGCAAGACAAAAAAGAGATCCTTATGGTGAGAAGGAATGGTTACGCATTTCCACCTTAAAAAATACAATATGAAGAGATGTTTTTATGGTGAAAAGGAATTGATACACATTCCCACCATAAGAAGGTCAAGGCTTGAAGACTTCAACTTTCAGTCTTGATGATTTATAGACATGGTGAAGCTAAAACTTTATTTGAAGACTTCAATTTGCAAACTTAGAAGATTTTCTTGAAGTTCGCACACTTAGTGGCTTTGAAGAACTATCATGGATTTTAAACTTCAAAATCTGAAAACTTAGAGGATTTGAAAGCTTCAAATTGTGAACTTGAAGGATTTGAAGGCTTCAACTCGTAGATTTGAAGAATTTGAAGACTTTAACTTGCACACTTGGAGTATTTGAATTTTTAGATGATTTAAAGACTTTAACATGCATTCTTAGAAGATTTGAAGACCTCAACTTGCAGATTTGAAGAATTTAAAGACTTCACCTTGCATACTTGAAGAATTTGCATATTTGGAGGGTTTAAAGACTTTAATCTGCATTCTATGAAGATTTGAAGACTTCAAATTGTAGGTTTGGAGAATTTGAAGACTTCAATTTGTAAACTTGATAGACTTGAAGACTTCAACTTGTAGATTTACTTCAACTTGCATACTTGAAGAACTTAAGGACTCCAACTTGCATACTTGAAGAATATAAAGAGTTCACCTTGTGTACTTAAAAGATCTGAAGACTTCAATTTGCATACTTAGAGGATTTGAAGCCTTTAGCTGGTGTATTTGGAGACTTGAATTCTTCAACTGGTGTACTTGGAGGATTTGAAGGCTTTATCTCATGTATTTGGAGGATTTGAAGAATTCAACTCGCGTACTTAGATAATTTGAATAGCACTTTTGTCACTCCCCAAAGTCCCGTAGGGCGGATCGGCACCTGTTGCCGATAAGGCTCGGGAGAACCAACCTATAACTATATGCGTTCTGTACATATTATAAGGGGTTTCTATGTTTGACATGTCTTTAAACAAATAAACAGTGATAACAAGCTAAAAGAAAATACATACGACTAGGCCATTGGGGCCACGATGTCTAAAGTGCGAGACATGACTTCACTGTGCTTTACATAGTCCACAAAGCCTCTAAATACAGAAAAACATCTAACAAGGGTCGGGACAGGCCCCACCTCAACAAACTATGCAATAAAACATGTAAGCTCTAGACATGTACAAAGCTCCGAAGCAACCTGGAGCTTGCTGACATCAGCTGAATATCCTTTACTCTTACTGGGGAGATCTATTAGCACCTGTACCTGCAACATGAAATGCAGGTCCCTCGTAAGGGCCGTCAATATGGGATAATGTACTGAGTATATAAGGAAGTATATACTATATATATAAAGTAACAAGTCAAATAAAATCATTCATCTGTGGAAGATCAGGGACCACCCTTAGTTATACTGTAGAATCATGTACTTTACATCCTTTATATCACTTTACCTTTACTGTAAAATTTGTAATGTAAAATCTGTGCACAACTGTAATCATATAACCAACTGATCAATGGTAACTGTATTGGGATCGTCCCTACGCTAGGTTCATAATTGAACCCCCTCGGGCTCTACCCATCAAAATGTATTGGGATCGTCCCTATGCTAGGTTCATAATTGAACCCCCTCGGGCTCCACCCGTCTGTATATTGTATCTTTCAATTACCTTTGAGATGATTCTTTTGGTGGGAATAATATTAGAGCTGCAAGACTGTATATGTAGCATATGACATGTGGATAATTACACAGGACAACATGACAGTTAAAAGAGTACGTTACCTAAATAATAAAATGCATATGAAATGGAACACCTCATGAACTTTATTTGGCAAAAAAAAATACATGTATCTTAGTATTCATGTATGTAACCAGATTTGAAAGTGACTATATGTAATCACATGAACATGTAAAATAATGGAGACACAGTTAATAGATGTGTCGGAGTTGGTAAGTGACTTTATGTACCAAGGAAGTATCTATGTTTCATGCCGAACGATACAGAATCAAGTAACCTTACATACCTCGTTATATGACCTTGTTACTATCTCAAAATAACCTTCCCTTCATCCAAATACTTATCTACAACATAGTAGAGGATAAACCTAGCTTTAGAAGCCAATGAAAACATCTTGACATCTCAATCACATAAGAAAATATTATACTGACAGCAAGCGGGTGTTTATGAACCCGGGAGTATTCCTTTCATTTTTCCTCCCCTAATCGTATTTTCTAATACACATTACCATATAAACACCATGTACAGCCTATTTTAAGTCCATAACAGCCTTACAACAGCCCACAAACCACAACACATCACAATTCCACACAATCTAAAAACGGACAGCATAATGTTACCTTCCTTAGCTACATTTCGACATCGACAACTCCAAGCCTATTCCAACTTTAACCAAACTATTCCAGCAACATTTATACATACAAACAGCTGTGAACCAGTTTCAGAACAACAACAAATCATTTATTAAGGACGTGAAGCAACAACTTGCTTTCCAATAGTCCACAAGTTCATACGAAGCACATAATCAGACTTTTTACACTTCTATAAAACCACAATTTGCTGAATAATTAAGTGATAATACATAATAAAGCCAGTCAATAAGCGAAAACGACTTAATTAACAAGAAAAGTACACAAGACTCCTTAGCACACAATCTGTCCAGAAATTCCAGCACAGTCATACTAACA
>JAOTQJ010000049.1:6950542-6961747 GCA_025642045.1 Solanum sejunctum
GTGAAATCCCTTAAGCTGTCGTAAATGGAGATTCAGTATAAGTGTATGTCTGGGTGCCCTATCGGCACCATTCACGGTCCCTGGGTTGGGTCTTGACATTATGTTTTTTAAAAGAAAATCGAAAAGGAAGTACATAATACTATATAAAAGCAACGCTTACTTGGTCTTTCTTATTATGACTATGGCTGAGTTGTACATTTAAGAATATATTTTTATTTCTTTAAATATTTTCTTTTTCAACACTAATCACATTAACTTGTCTATCATTATTAATTATTACACCCTACTAATTCATTTTTTTTGGTGTTACTAACGAGGAACACGGCTGACTTGCAACTACAACTATGTTATTTAATTTTTTTAAAAAACTTTTTTGCTTCCCAACCCCAATCACATCAACTGATATCACAGTTAATAACTCTCAACCATCTACTTTTACCTAATTTATAATTAAAATTGGTATATCAATATAAATAATAAAAAATCGATATGCCCTTATAATTTCATAAAAAATTTATATACGTGAGTTCTTCACCCAAAGGAAAAAGATCTCATACACCCTATTGCTTTTGTTTACAACCTAAGGTGTTTCTCTCTTTTTCAATGTTGGCAAACATTGTAAGTGGATATGGCGAACAAGAGCAATAAATAAATAAACATTTGCCGATTTTTAACAACAAAGAACAATTAGCAAATGGAGAAAGGGACGTGAACTATTTAAAAATGAAATATTAACATGTTCCAAGAGTATGTGGACATTAATGGCAAGACTTGGTTAAATGACCATAAATAAAATCAATGAATAGGTAGGATATTCCTTGACAAAAATGTTCATGTGAATTTGTCCAGAATGCCTATCATTATAAATAGGCAGATGGTGTCATGTCATTTCATTCCATAATTAGGCCTAGATGCTAACCTAGTCCTCTTCTTGGGATTGTCGTATCTACTTTGTTGATAGTTGCAATTTCTCCAATATTCTTCACCATTATGTTTCAGCTCTTCCATCATCTCAAACATCTTAATGCTATGTATCCCACCTTTTCCTTCTAGTGTCATGTTTATGACTCTTTTATATGCTTTTATAGAACACTATGACCATATTATGCCGATAAGGACCATCTAGCTTCGAAGAAACAAGCTTGCAAGTCCATCTACCATGAAAGAGATCAAAATTCTCGTTAGTTATTACACAACTACGAATATTCAATGAGTAGGGGAGAGTTTGCCCGAGGATATATTCTCCCTGAGGTTTCATTATAAATAGTCGTGTAATCATTTATATAATAGGACTTCTGCAATTTTTGAGAAAGACCTAGTTAATGTCTATAATGTCACATTCTGACAAGTAACGCTAAAAAAATAAGGACGTCACATGTTATTACTAAAACTTAACTATAAAAGCTCTCTAGTTATCCTTTAACTTCTATGTGAAGATATTTCAAGGCCACAACACAGATTCACTATTTAGATCTAATTCAGTATTCTATTTGTTATTATTTTTTTAATTCATTCGCCATTCAAAATATTGTTATTATTTATTATTCTATTATTTCATTATAAGATCAATTTAATTTGTTAAACTACACTTAAAAATTCAATCGTATCATTTTACAGGTAAAGAATGGACACCCATCATAAGACCAGGGTAATTGCAGTATTGCATTGAGATCTTAATATTTTCTATTTTCTGACTTGTTGGAATTCTTTTTGCTAGTAAATTTCAACACAATCACAACAGTTTCTAATATTTCACAATCACAATAATTTCTAATATTTCACAATCATGAATCCGTGACATCTTAATATACTCCCTCTTCTGAAATTTCAGAAACGTGGGGTGTAGGGTACAAATTTTTAACCCTATAATTTTATGCATTATAAAGGGCCAACGAAACCCTAACGACCATTGGTCGTAGGACGTTAGTCTGACCCCTCAATACATAAAATTATTAAGTTAATTATAGATAAGTTGAATATAGTTTCTCTTTTATCCATTCTTTTATTATTTTGTTTGAGATTTCACATAAAACCTAGAGAAAAATCATATGACATATGTATTTATTACAAAATCAATTAGAATAGACAAAACTTTGTCCAACAATAAACAGAATGTAAAAGGAAAAACAGAAAATATCAACCATATCTATCAAGAAAGAAAGGAAATACGAATCAACTAAACATAATTTGTGGGAATTGAATATTCAGTTAAGGTTCGTTATATTGAATTTAGTTTTAAAATCACGCACATTCAATTGATATAATCATCCTCTTTATAGCCCAAACATATAATTATTGATTAAATCCAGACAAAAGAAAGAAGCAAATTGATTGGCTCCAAAAATAGTAAGGTCCAAAACATGCTTAAATTATCCTACTATATTGATTTCATACTTCAACTGCTGAGAGAGTGAATTTTTTATTTAAACTATCACCCAATAATAAGCGTAAATAATACATCTCAATTAATTTCTAGTGATGCTTGGTACACTATCTCTTTTGTTAAAAAATTTTACCGAGTGGCACTTCAAGTGGAAAAATGATTCCACCGTGACAAATCTAAATAAATTAATATTAGGTTAAAGTTAAGGTTAAGGATTAAAATTATCATTGTATAAATTAATTTATTCTAACTGTGATATTCATCATCTTTTTCTCCATTTTCTTAGCCTTGACATTGATATTTCCAACTTGAAAGGGGAAACTTTGTGATTTTAAAAAAGTCAATTAAAAAATTTGATGTGTCAACAAATAGAATTATTTTATATGTCAGATGGATGAAGATTTTTTTGGACAGATGCGCCTAGAAACATTTTTAGATGAACATTTGATTTAGTCAATATGTGTTGCTCTAACAATTTGGATGATAGTTCCAATAAGATACTCACACTCTCAATTAGGGTTGTTCAAAATGGTGTTCTTTTCGATCTTTATGCATTTCATCGCTCCACTGGAAATTCCCTCTGCCCCTACTGTACTCTAGCTTAGTAGTTTTCACGCCTGAAAATCGAATTGAAATCAATTACCTGAATAAAAAAATTATTAGTTTATTAGTAATGGCTTATTGGTTTAATGATTTTAATAATGGTTTTAATTTTTTAATTATCGGATTGTTGGTTCTTAAAGATTTGAGATTTTTTAACGGAAAAATCGATAACCTAATAGTAAATTAATAAATTACATTTATCCAATTCGATATATAAAGTCCTTGACTTAGAGTTTAGTTTTATATACTTTTATTTCTGACAAACTCTCGATTATTCAACAATGTGCAAGTGTTTGCTTTTGAGCAAGATGTAATCTATCAACTCATATGCATGGTTCATTTGGTTTGTCACCTTGTTTGTAAGTGATTTTTAATAATTTTTTTTGTATCTAATCTTTATAGTTAAATCGAAGACCAAATCAATAATGATTATTAACCAATAAACTAATATTTTAATGATTTTATAACTGTGTAGCATGTCTACAAACTGATAATCGATAGACTAAATCAATAAATTTCACAATTGAACAGAACCTAACCTAGCCCTCTTTTTCTCCACTCGAGTCTGAAGTTCAATGGCGTTTATCATTGAGGAACAATCAATGTGCAACCTTACTCTCAATAGTTCAAGTATGAAACTCAATAAAATGAGATACTTTATGTGTATTTTTGGCTTTTAACTCAAATAATAACTTCAGAAAATAATACGCTTTCCTAGTTAATGTGATACACTCTCTTTGTTTTTTAAAGTTATTCCATCAAAAAAATACTTATACATATTTAAAAGTAATTTTATTATAGTCGTAATGCATAAATATTCTCTTTAACTTGATTTCAGTTAACATTTATGTCTTTCAACTTTGGGTATGCACGAATAATCACTTAATCTTATATACAATTTGAACAAATTAAACACACACATTCTACTTGATATCATTTTATAATTAGAATAGTACAATTATAATCTTTGTGTCTCTATTTGGACAGACTTGGAGGTGGACAGTTGTCCACCTGTTTTTCTTAATAAAATATGGGCTTTTGCCCTTTTGAAAAAAAATATATGATCTATGAGAATGCCATTTAGGACATAAAATTGTAATGTAGAATGAATATGTCTATTGGTTCATTTTTATATAAATTTAAATATACATTGAAAGTAAAAGGACATAAATATTATTGGAGTCAGTTAATTAAAGGCACAGTTGATGTATTATGACTTCACTATAACAATTTATTTTAGTCAAGAGATGATATATAGTTGTACAAACACCTATAACAATTCCAAATCACAAATTTAAGATGAATAACATGAATTTGGACGGTGACTATAAAAAGATTTTCTTGAAGACTTTGCATGATTCGAGGAAAAAACTAAAAAGAAAAATAGTGATAAAACTAACCAAAAATGGAAAAGACATATCATATCATGTGCGGTAATTGTGATTGCCTGCTACTAAAAATAAAATTATACATATATTTATG
The DNA here is from genome assembly GCA_025642045.1 of Solanum sejunctum. Taxonomy (NCBI): domain Eukaryota; kingdom Viridiplantae; phylum Streptophyta; class Magnoliopsida; order Solanales; family Solanaceae; genus Solanum; species Solanum sejunctum. Next base: position 6,955,011 of record JAOTQJ010000049.1, read on the forward strand.
GAAAATGTAGCACAATTATTTCTCTCTGCACAATGGCCCAACAAGAGTAGGAAATTTTTTAGGCTACTTAAAGAAAAGGAAACTTTTTTTTTCTTAGATGTGTTGTTTGAGTTACTTGTGAAAATGAGTGACGACCATTTGGCCTTTGTCTCTTCTGATAGAGCTGTTGAACAGGTTTCTACTTTTTCTCTTTAAACATATAAGTGCGTGTGCTCATCAGTATTCCATTGCATCTTCTTGGCAAGTGCGTATCTTACAAAGTATACATGTTATGTGTATAAAGATATTGGCCTTGTGATCATTCAGCAAGCACAAGTATCATTGATAATTATACTGGCATTATTCTTTTCGTATTTAACATTGTACAGGCAATAATTGCACTCAAGAAAGGCGCCTTATGGAAGTACGGTAGAAAAGGGAAGCCCAAATTCTGCCCTCTGAGATTATCCGTGGTAATTGTCTATTATTAAAGTAATGTCTATAGATAATTGAACAACTTCGCCTTCTATAGGAACTTGTGATATTCCGTGTAACTTTTCCTTTTTCTTCTTCATCTCCCATTGTTTGTCTAAAGTACGTATAAGAAATATGAATAACTGTGGAACCACTCTATCTGAAAGGCCAACTTTATTATAAAGTTGGTAGAAATTTAAACTTATTCAGTTTCTGGGGATTTTGAAATTAACACATGAATATACCCAAAGACAAATGTGTTTTCTTGCTGCTCATATAAATAATCTTTTATTTTTCTTTATTGACAGGATGAAAAGTTTTTGATTTGGTACTCCGGTGAGAAGGAAAAACAACTGAGCTTAAGCGCAGTCACAGATATCATCCGTGGCCAAAACACTGTAAGTAGTGAAGCTGAACATTCTAATCAAGACCGTCTATAGTTAACATTATATGGTTTTTAATAAGGTAAATCAGCAGAAACAACTTAAGGAAGAGATGGATAGTCAATGTATTTCTCTAATATATGGAAATGATGACCACAATCTTGATCTGGTAAGTTGTTCATTAGTCTCAAAGTTTATGGAAAGGATAGTGTACATGGATTAGTCATAATTCATTGGATCAATGCAGATATGCAAGGACAAAATTCAGGCTGCGACGTGGTTTCTAGGATTAAGAGCTGTAATATCTCGGAATCGACATGGACTGGTGGACCATATGAAAAGCAAAAGAGGAGTGCAAAGTTGCATCAGTAGTCCAGTAGGCTATTTGCGGACGAAACATAGTCTTGGATTTTTAGTGAAGAAAAGCACATCTTCTCAGGTTCTTTGTTTTAGCAATTTCAGAATGTTTCACCTTGTTATTAAGCAACAGTTTTCCCTGTGCAGTCGATCAAATTATGCTGAAACAAGTGGACAAAAATATGATTCTATTACTTCTCTCATATTGCTTAAATAAAATGGCTATAGTACCAAGGTACTTATAGGTATGCTTCTAACATGTGTGCCTAATCTAGTACATATATCTTAAGTTAAATCAGTTCTTCCCATTTTCTCAATAGCATGAACAAAATTATACCCTCATCTCAATAGTCCGACTTGAGAATTATAAGAAGTAATGCATAAAGCTAACACCTTCATAAACTCATGTTAATAGGACGTTTTGTGTAATGTGTTAGTATGCTCTATTTTGTCCATATATTTCTACTGAGTAGGAGACTTATTTCTTAAAAACGGATTTTCTACTCACTTTTTCCTATTTTATGTGGCACACTTGGGGTTTCGAAGGCTAAACCTTTTAATTGTGCTGGTTATATCTTGTTATAATGTGATCTGAACTGTCATTTCTATCTGACATAAATGAAAAAAAATGCATAGGTGCCTTTTCTATTACTCTAAAAATGATGTAGACTTATTTGTTCAAGGTTCGCAACTTATCAAGGAGTCCCACTCGATCATTTTCAGAAAAGTTTTCTGCTGATGGCTTATCATGTTCCTCTGACATCTTTCTTCCTCTATTAAGTGTGCACAACGGGATGGATAATGTTATTGCAAATTCTTCATCAGACGACCTAAGCCGGAAAAGAGCAACTGCTATCCAATATGCTTTAAGGGATGTTTTTATTTGGGGAGAAGGCGCAGAAGGAGGATGCTTGGGTGGTGATGCAGGGGAAGTAAAGATGGATGCTTTATTACCCAAACTTCTGGAGTCAACTGCGACGCTTGATGTACAAACAATATCACTTGGGAGTAGTCATGCTGCCTTAGTCACCAAACAAGGTGAAGTTTTTTGCTGGGGTGAAGGAAAGAATGGAAGGCTTGGACATAAAATTGATATGGACACTTCATGTCCAAAAATCGTCAACTTCCTCAACGAGGTTCATGTAAAATCTGTCAATTGTGGTGAATACCATACATGTGCCTTGACAACTTCAGGTGAATTATATAGATGGGGTGACAATTTAGTTGGTGAGGAAAAGACGAGAAGCTGTTGGCTTCCAAACAGAGTTTGTGGTTCTTTGGATGATGTGAAAATATGTTACGTCGCTTGTGGAGCATGGCACACGGGGATTGTGTCAACATCTGGACAACTGTTTACTTATGGAGATGGAACTTTTGGTGTTCTTGGTCATGGAAATCTCAAAAGTATGGTTCACCCAAAAGAAGTTGAGTCTCTTAGAGGTTTGTGTGTGAAATCTATTGCATGTGGACCATGGCATACAGCTGCATTAGTCGAAATAGCTGTTCATGATCACCTTAAATCTAATCATCCCGGTGTGAAACTTTTTACATGGGGTAATGGTGATAGTGGAAACCTTGGTCACTCTGATAATGAGATAAAGCTTTTACCAACATGTGTAGCTCAACTTTTGGATCATGATTTCGTTCAAGTTACCTGTGCTAGCACCTTAACCGTTGGGCTGTCAAACACAGGAGAGGTCTACACAATGGGAAGTTTGACAGATGGGCAGGCCAAAGATAAACCAGTAGTAGTTCCGGTGCAAGGGAGACATAAAGATGAGTTTGTTACACAGATCTCCTCAGGATCTAATCATGTTGCTGTGCTTACATCTAAGGGAAATGTCTACGCATGGGGTAAAGGTTCAAAAGGACAGCTGGGACTAGGCGATACGAAAAATAGAAATTGCCCAACTTTAGTTGAGGCTCTAAGAGACAGACAAGTGGAACATATTTCTTGTGGATCAAATTCAACAGCAGCAATATGTTTGCACAAATCGATATCAAGTACTGATCAATCAGTTTGCAGGGGTTGTGGCACGACCTTTTGGATTACAAGAAAGAAGCGTAATTGTTACAATTGTGGTCATTTATTTTGCCACGCATGCTGCAGAAAGAAAAACACAAATGCATCACTAAGCTCAGATAAAACTAAAGCTTTTCGGGTATGTGATCCTTGCTTCTGCCAACTAGAAAGGGTTGCTCAATCAAGGAGAGCATCCAAGGCGGAAAAACATGGCCCCAGACAAGCTATTGATAACTCAGAAGAGTCGAATAGTATATCAAGTCAAATAATGTCAACTAGAAACAATTCTAGTGAGTGTTTAGATCCCATTGAATCTTTGTTGGATGATTTTCCAAGATGGGGACAAGTTCCTTGTCCTGAATTCCTCAAAAGAGCAAAAGGGCACACAAGAAACTCATACGGTTCAGCTTCCTCAAACGAGGAAAAATTGTCAGAATCAAATAAGTTCCTCCTTGAAGAAGTTTCCAAGCTAAGAACTCAGGTACATTTCCCAACATATGGTTTTCTTAATCATAATTCTACTAATCACAGAGCCACACATGTTCAAGGTCGCTAGAAAATTACACCGTGTAACTAGATATAATTTTTATTAGTCATATATACTATATATTGATGAGTTGAGAGTGGAAACAAGCTCTCTGTTCCTATGAGGTAATAGTAATGTCTGAGTTCATTGTAGGAATCATAAAATTAAAATGTGTTGGTTATTGCAGCTTCAGACAATGTCAGAGAGTCTTCATTTTGCTACTAAGAATGAGTGTGTGGAAGATAAAAAAGCAGATAGCCTCTTGGCTTCTCCAATTGTAAACTGTTCATATAACAATAAACAAAACTATGCTGAGGCTGATGATGATTTGGAGGTGGAATGGGTTGAAGATTACAAGCCTGGTGTCTTCATCAATTCACCTACAGGGAAAAAGGGAATCAAGCAAGTTAACTTCAGGTAAATCTCTCCGTCGCAATATATGTATCAGTATTGGAATATAAAAGTTCTTCTTTTGATTGAATTCTTTCAATTTATGCAGTAAGGAAAAGTTGAGTACGAAGGCAGCAAAAAAGTGGTGGGAAAAGAACAGGGCTATTGGTATATCGAAAATATGATGTTGAAGAATATAGGAATGTGAATCAAGACATGACCAATTACAAGTTCCCTTTTCTTCCAACGCATAATAAGTTATAATAGTTCCTCTTCAATAAATCATTAATCTATTAGTAAAAGATTTACATGTCTGGTAAGGAGGTAATTTTATCTCGGGAATATCTTCTCACATTTATATCATATTCTTTTTTAAAATTTATGTAACATAAAAACAAATACTGTATCTTTTTAGCTCACCAAGATTTGTGACTTGCTGTAGATTATAATTTATTTTCTTAAATTCTATATCAGTCAAGCATCATCAAAAAAAAATAGTGAGAAAATAAAAGTTAATTAATTGCATGGTCTCTGATCATTAGGCAAAAAGTAACTTGCAAAATGGGATAATAAAGAATCGACAAGTGGAGTCAATAAAAGATGTTAAATGATATTAGTTCGGTGGCATAGAGCAAGCCTGACTTATAAGGAAGAGATTCTGCAATGATCATCATTGGAAAAAACGCTAGGACTCCATTGGAAACTATTGTTGGAGATCTACTACTCCATTCGACTTTATTTACTTGCTTATTTATTGTCATTTATTTTTTTAATAAGCACATTTAACTGCTAATGATCAAATTCAATGAGCTAAATCAAAGATACAATTTTTCTATCTCGTTATAAATTCAAGGGATTAAAGCTTTTCTATACATTTTAAAAGCCTATATTATATGAATATATGAACAAAATTTATTTATCATCAAATATCAATTTTTTTAATAAAAGTATAGATATGTAGAAAAAGATAATAATAAAAATAAAATATATAAAAAAACCAAAATATATGACCATTAAATAAGTGCAATTAATACAGAGTGTGTGCACAGTATAATTAATGCATGGGGATTGGCAAAAAAACAATTGCAACTAGACTAAGCAACCAGGGCTACATATCCAAAGCCAATTAAAATACATCTCTTTTTTGTATCTCCTTCATTTAATGCTTTTGAAACGAAGGAGATACATTGAAATATATTTTATTTAAAATTTATTGTACTAAGTGTAATAATCAATATCATACACGAATCGTCAGGTACAAACCTAAAGATAATTAAATTACATTTCTATTTTTTCTCTCCTTCGTTTAATATTTGTTATCATTGTGAGAATGCATTGAAATCTCCTTTAAAAAATTTCTATCAAGTGTAACAACCAAAGTCATACACAATATATATATATATATATAACATAATACTCTCTTGTTGAGTTTAGGTTTGGTCAATTTTGATTATGGATTTTGTTTCAATTTTGATTCAGCATGATGGTAAATGAGATGCAACATATTTGGTTTTCTTCTTTAAATTTTTTTTTGTCCATCGATTAGTGCTTATAGGTTTTTGAGACGAGGGTTCGCAGGAAATAACTTCTCTACTTCTATAAGGTAGTGGTAAAGTCTGCGTACATTCTACCCTTCTCAAATTTCAATTGTGAGATTTCATTGGATATATTGTTATTATTGTTTGTCCTTCGATTAATATAAACTTTCATTCGGCAATGTTGCATGTGCATGATAAAATATAGTAGATGATTCCCTGAGAAAAAATGATCGTAAAATTCTTTCTTCGAAAATGGTATACGGTGCATAATTTTTGTTTTTTTAGTACTCATATTATGTGCAATTTTTTTTTGAAAATGCTGATGAAAGTATGGATCATAAATCAATCTGGGGAGCAAAAGTTCGACAAAGGGTTAAGCCACTTACATGAGAAGGAGAAAATATAGCATCAATAATTTAACACTTAAAAACGATACCAAAAAATATTTAACAATATCTCCCTTTTTTTAATTCTTAAAAATAATATTAATCAATAGTAATCTTTTCTTTCTTTCTGAGTTTGTATTTGTAACAGACAGACATATAAATTGGTTATTATTTTAGTGTTACGTTTGGTGTTGTGTAGTTCTTGAATTGACTATGGTTTGTGTTGGTACATCGGCATGCCATTTGTTTAGGTTGTGTTTTTTAAAAAAAAAAAATTGTCGGCATTTGGTTGGTACATATTTTTATTTCTGTCTGTGCTTCGTTTGGTACAAAGTTTTTATTTTTATATGTACCTAACTATATACACAGGTCAATATGTGAATTACAAAATTGAAGGGGTTATATTTGATGCAACAAGTGGATTTCAAGGATTGATTGATATTATTGCTTCACAGATAGGTGTGGACACAACCATTACTGAAATGGTGCTACAATATTATTGACACTCAATTTTATCCGCAATATAAATTAATTATTGAACTTTTTCAATTCTAAAGCAAAATTTAAAATAGTTAGCATTTGTAAAATTCAAAATATCTTTCAATGATTTTCATATATAATTTTTTTTATTTTTATGATTTGCTGATAATTATGTCATATTGATTAATCACCTTGCATGAT
>JAOTQJ010000049.1:6972895-6986970 GCA_025642045.1 Solanum sejunctum
AAGAGCAAGGAAAAAATTGGCTCGAGCAATTTGGCTTTGAGCTTGAGAAGAAAGATTTATTAAACAAGTTAAAAAGAAAAAAAAAGTAGGCAGGAGGGAGGGGAGGCAACTTTCCTTTGCTTTTTGTACTTGCCTCTATTTTTGTCTTGTTATCAAAACTACCAATTCTACAACAGCTTCATCATTTTCTCTCTTCTTTGGATCGGAGCTTCTCTCTCTTTCTCTCAGGAAAGAAAAAAAAATATGGCACCAGTTTCATTGCCTCCGGGTTTCAGGTTTCATCCAACAGACGAAGAACTTGTTTCTTATTATTTGAAACGAAAGATAAATGGCAGGAAAATTGAACTTGAAGTCATTCCTGAAGTTGATCTCTACAAATGTGAGCCATGGGATTTACCAGGTATATAATTCAAGATTTCCATTCTTTTTACACTATTTTGTAGTACAATATAATTATAAAAGTCATCATGGGTTTCTTCAGATCATCATGCCTACCCCTGGGATGTATGATCGCTTAGAGAAATAAAAAGAAACATCAACTAGGTAGTTTCATCTATTCCAAAGTGATTATCAAGAAAGGTATATAAGTAACAAAGACGACACAATACATGACAAACTATACTACTATTTCTCCTGTTTTTTAACTTTTCATAGAAAAATTTATAAACTATACGCATAAAAATGATAAGTCTTACAAAACAAGCTTTCATTAAAGGATTTAGTGATAATTATTCAATGAAAATAATATAATTGCTGCTATATTATATTTAGCAATAATACTCCCTTTGTCCCATATTAATTGAATTTATGAGTCAATACATAAGAAAAACATTCAAAGACAAAATTTTAATCATACTTTCCACTATTACCCTTTGTAGAGTCATAAATATATAGTATATGTAATTTATCTCCTAGAAAATATAAAACTTCAATAAATGAAAAGACAAATATGAAAAAAAATTTAAATATTCATCTTGAACTTTAAAAAATTCACTATAAATATCACTAAAGATTTTAGTGACGACTCTGAATGCAATGACATCATTACAAACTTAATTGTCGTTAAATATTTTTTGCAGCAATATTTATTGCTACTAAAAGAAAAATCTACTGTAACTAAATATTTCTTTTTATTGTATTGTTTACCAATTATATTTCCTTGGTATTCGAACGCGTTCCAACTAACTAACATGTAGTGATTCTGAATACTTTGAACACACTTTAATTATTCAAAGATCAGATGCTTTAGTTTGCAGGTATAAAATTTCTCAAGTTTTTATGATCATTTCATGCATGTTCTTTAAAGGAAGTTATTAGTTGGCTGGTCCCTAAAAATGAAAGTCTTATAAGACAAGCTTTGATAATCATTGCATCGGGAAAATCATGACCTTCCAGCTCTGAGCTATTCTTTTTCCCTTTTAAACCCCCTCATTTCATAATGTATTATAATCCACTTTATTTATTGTTCAAATTTACAGATAAGTCCCTATTGCCCAGCAAAGATATGGAATGGTATTTCTTCAGTCCTCGTGATCGTAAATACCCTAATGGAACAAGGACTAATCGTGCAACGAAAGCGGGGTACTGGAAGGCAACGGGTAAGGACAGGAAAGTAAATTCACAAACGAGACCAATTGGAATGAAGAAAACCCTTGTGTATTATAGAGGGAGAGCACCTCATGGAACTCGAACTGGTTGGGTCATGCATGAATATCGTTTGGAAGAACGAGAATGTGAAGTTGCCAATGGCTTGCAGGTATCTATAAATACATAACAACAAATTAACTTACATCTAATTTTATCTGTTAAATCATGTTGCCGCTTTATTATACATATGCATGCATGTCTAATTTATTTATTTTTATGTTATTCGATAGCAAGTCAGAAATAAATTTTTTGAATTTCTTTTGCAATTTCACTAGATTTATATGCTAAAGGGGATTTAATGATGTGGGGACGTCAACAATGATGTCATACATCTCATTGAGGAAGCGTGGATGAAATTGAGGCTTGTCTTTAGAGTATTGAGTAATAAGAAGGTATAACCTAAATTTAAAGGTAAGTTCTCATGGATTAGTGTTGTTAGACTATCCTTGTTGTGTGGGGTGGAGTATTGGCCTGTCAAGAACTCACATATTCAAAAGATGTATGTTGCGGAGAAAGTGAGAGTGGCATCTGTCGTAACAAGATAAGAGAAGTGAGAATAGATGATTTAGGTATGTGCGGAGAAGGTGCACTGATGTCCCAATGAGAAGGTTTGAGAGGTTGGATTTAGGACGTATGTGAAGGGGTAGATCATATATATTATCAAGGACATTGCTTTATTAAGATAGGAAAAAGCGGAGGTTGTGTATTAGGGTACAAGGCTAATAGGGGCCGACATCATGTTATCTTGTCTTGTGATGGTTTAGGCTATAGTCGTACCACTATAATTGTGTTGTTATTATTTTTTCGATTATCACATTGCTTATTATTTTACTTTTGTTATTGTTGTTTTTGTTATATTTACATTATTTTTTTTAGCCGTGCGCTATGCTTTCTCTATATTTTGTTCTTATTTTACTTGAGTTTGATATACTTTATTGGAGGATCTTTTGAAAACAATTTTCTACCGCCATATAAGTAGTGGTAAAGTCTGTGTATACTCTATCTTCTTCAAATTCTACTTTGTGAAATTCCATTGAATATACTATTGTTGTTGAAAGTGAATTCAATGATCATTTAACTAGAAAAGATTTTGCATTATATATATATATATATATATATATATATATATAATACTCCATTATTAGAGGATTTAATTGAAGGCCCTTTCTTTAAGCTCCCCTCCCTTGCTTTATAAGTATGAAGATTTCATCATTACAAATAGCGTCCGACTAGAAGTTAAAAGTCATATTATTTATTATGTATATTATTTTATCGTTGAAATGAATAACCATCCATAAGAAGTATGATTATAAGCAAGTTGAAGATATTTAATTTGTTTATAATGTCAATGTATATAAGGACTAATGTTAAGATGTGATGTCAAAAAATTGCAGGATGCTTATGCACTTTGTCGTGTATTCAAGAAGAGTTTGAATGCGGTAAAAATTGGAGATCATTATGGTAGTGATCGATCAGGTTGTAGCATTAATGATCAATTGTATACTGAAGATTCTGATTATGGAATGCCTACAACAGCCTCATCATCCATGCTGCACCATGCTTCAATCCCATTCACTGATGATAACAAATGGATGCAATATTTGTCAGATGAACCTAATTTCACTTGCAATAACAATCCCACTAATGCACCTTTTCCATATAATCACCCATCTAAGGTAAACCCTATCTCCAAACTCCCTAGCTTTTTATATCTCATGCATGTGTTTCGTATGCAGGAAATTATATATTTTCGAACATGTGAAATATTTGAAAAATCAAGTTTCTTCAAAGTTAGGATTATGATGGTATGAAAAACAAGTTCCATAAAAACATTCGCCCTCTTCTCACCTCCATACTCTTATTAATATTTATCTAAATTATGCATAAATATTTTTAGAATGTTTTTTTTTCTTATTTATATATTAAACATCATTAAAAAAAATACTTTCTTTTCAAGGAAAATATTTTTTCGATGCTTATTTTTCATGAAAAGTATTTCCCCATGTACCAAATATTAGTTAAAAAAAAATCTCTTTTATGCTATTGTGTTTAATTTTTTTTTCTTTTATTATTTTTTGTTGTATTTGAAGGTTGATATAGCACTAGAGTGTGCAAGGTTGCAGCACAGATTTGCATTGCCTCCATTGGAAGTGCAAGATTTTCCCCAAGTAGGATATGTGATGTCTCAATCAAATGATGTTATGTATGATCATCAGAGCACAACAAATCCAACTGACATTGTACAAGAAATCCTATCTGTAGCCCAAGCTTCACATGATCTAACAAATGAAGAATATTCATGGGATGGAAACTATAATAGCATTAATTATGGAGATGACTTCTCTTTTCTTCCTCATACTCATAATAATCATGACTTGGGTAATTCCTTCAATTTTATGGACCAGTTAAAGGAAGATGATGATCACAACAATTCCATACCAATTGCTCATTTTGATGAGGATTTCAAATCTGAGAGTATGGTTGAAAGATTGAGATGGGTAGGTGTGTCTCAAAAGGATGACCAGGTACTTTCACTAATCAATTTTTTTTTTTTCATTTCAATTTATCTGACACCATTATTTATTCGTCATAAAATTTACAAAAAAAAATTATTTTTTAAAATTTATGATCTAAAACACTTATCGACTTTTTTTACAATCATCTTATATGAATAAAAGAAAATTTTTAAATTTGAATTATTTTCGATTATACAAAAAGTGTATATATGGACAGAAAGAGTATTAGTATTAATTTGCATTATTTCTTGGAATCCAATAAGTATTTAATTTGCTTTATGCTGTACTTGACAGACCTTTTTTGAGGACTACAAGACTGTTCCAGTCGAAAATATTTCAGGTCCCCATAAAGAGGAACAAGATCAGCTCCAAGGTATTTCAGAATATATCCACAAGTATTAATTTCTTATTCACTTGTTTTATACAGTTCCTTTAATGTTTGATTTAATGTATTATATGTTTTGATAGTTGTAAAGAACTCTAATAGTATACTATAAGAATATTTCAATATGTAACATGCTTTATTTCTGAGGTCAATAATAAGAAATCTTTTAATTAACGAGACCGATGGTTTGAAAGAAATTTTTACACTTGTAGGAAAGAGGGATCAATAACCTGAAAAAAAAAAGGTTAGCTGCTAGTATAACAAGTTACTAAAATATATTGATAGGATAAAAAACTCACATCGTAATTTGCAAAAGTTGTACTATTACTTTTTTCATCTCAATTTATTTGATGTTAAATTATTATTAAATATAAAAATATGTTATTTTTTATTAAATTGATTTATTATAAAAAAAGTGAGTTACGTAAATTGAGACAAAACATGTGCTGTTTTTTCCTTGTTTTTTGTTGATCAATATTTACTAATTTCAGGAGAAGCAAGCGGTAAGCAGAACAACTTGAATGAAAGAGAAGAAAACAATTTCTCATTGGGATTTGGTAATGATGAGCACTTATTGGATGATGAAGACACTGATGGTTTCTCAAGTTCCCCAAGCTTTGAAGTTTATGAGAAAATTGAAGTGAACCAAGGAATGTTTATTGCCACAAGACAAGCAGCCAATACATTCTATCTTCAAGTGGCACCTTCAAAAACAGTTACAATCCATAGAGACCTAGTCAAAGTGCATGATTTTCCCATAAGGAAAATAACAAAAAGTGCAACATTTCTTGAAACATTTATGGCATTTTCAAGGAAAACTCTATTAGGACTAGTTATGAGAGTCAATTGGAGGGGAACAGTCAACTCCTTGGTAGAATTGATTGCACCTTTACAAACATTTTGGAGTATTTTGGGGAATGCTTAAAAAAACAAGACAAGAAAAAGCAATCAAGATTATATATATATGGGATCGCAAGAAACAAAAAATATTCCATTTACTAATACATGAGAAGGGAACTTTCCACATTGGGTTGTGGAAAAAGAAATGGCTCTATTTCACCCCTTTACTAATTATTCCTTCTTTGTTAGTATTATTTTTTCATCTTTTGCTTTTGTTTGCTATAGATTAATTTATTGTAATGCTAACCACAATTAATTGTTATTAAGGGAAAGCTTAACTTAAGCCCACTTGAAAATAAGCTCTTGATATTAGATTGCATTTGTTCTTTTTCAATATCTAATCAATATTCTAAGTTTATAGCGACTTATTATTATTTTTCTATTCAGCCTATCAATAGAGGAGTAAACCTCATTGAGATGATAACTATGTCGAGTTATGTATCACATTTAAATGAGAAAAATGCCACAACCTTCACCACATCTATTTGGATGCAATAGGTATTGGAAGCTAGACATGAAGACCACAAATCCTTATCAACGCCACACAACCAATCCATTTTATCGTCAATATTTATTTAGCAGGCCTTCTAAGCTTTGATTTTCTTCAACTGAAAATCATTACATTTACAAGTGTAATCATATGATTTCTTTGATTTTTTCCAATTAAATCTCTCAAATATATCAATGAATTTCAGTGTTCAGTCCAACTATGATCAGTGAATAAAATAAATATACAAGCATTCTGTTTTGGTATAGTTCAGTGGTCTAGAAAGACTGTCCCACCACAATAAATGATATCAAGAATGAAGCTGCAAACCAGAGGTTTTGATGGTTAATGGGATATGTATAGTGAAATGACAACAGAGTTGAATGGGTGAATCACAAGATGTTGTCACTGGTACAAGACTTGCAAGTATCAGACACAGTTAGCTTTAACAACTAAACCAGCCAAAACTCTTCTGCAGGAAAAATTTGGAGAGGAGCACGACGGATGATAATGCATACATCATCAGTTCCCTGTAGGATTCAAGTTCCATGACAAATAGGCTGGATCACCGAATGGCCTGCATGGTCACAATTCCACAATAAACACCAATAGTATACTTATGGGTACCTGATCATAACGGACATTCTTAATACATGGGCATGTACGACACACACCATTACGTATTAAAATCTGATATCAAATTCAATTATGTCTATCCAATTAATTGTATCAACGAAACATCTTTCATAAGGGACGACCATCAACAAAGACTAGAAGCTTCTTAAACCTGCTTTTACAATGACGCCTATTAATAACTCATCTATAATTTACAGGTTTCTGAATACTATTGGATTCAAGTGCTACGATAAACCTGGCACAATAGCATATGATCAGTTAAAAATCTTCAATACAAATGCGTATTGTAACCATGTACACTTTCTTCATAACTAAAAGTGTGTCCATACTACATGATTGTGCAATGAAGAAGTATTCACTCTTTATGTGAAATATATAATAGTCAAACTCCAAGTTTATAAACTGAAAATAACAGCCTCTGATTTTTCATTCCTCATCTATTCACATGATCATTTCATTTTCTGTTGATATCTTCAGAGAAAACATTTCCTCTTGCTTTTACTAACTAAACATTTCCAAAATTGGTCATATGAAAAAAATTTAGCTATTAGCTTGTGTTGTATGAACTGCTGAAGAAAATGTAAATTCACTAGTTATTTGCTCCATTGTGCTGCTAATAACAACTTTTTATAAAAGGAGGAAAATTGAAATACATGGCAAAAAATTGTGAGGACCTGAAAAGCAAGACCATAACATATTGTTTCCTTGAAATTCTCAATTTAAGTGCAATAAAATTTACATTATCCCAGATCTCATTTAGAAAGTACCATGTGTGCTCCTCATGCGATAAATGATCATCAAGACATGTTGAAGATGAGATTTACAGAGTTCAAGTTTTAAGCCTTCATGATGTTGTGTCATTCTTAAATGCAATATAAAGTTATTTTTTCCTCTGATAGCACTTCAGTCTTCAAACAATTGAAACCATAAGCATGTTATCTAGGAAATCTATTCCTAATAGCCAACTTTGATTTTCTTAACTAGTCAAAAAAAAGAGGAAAAATATATGATTTCTGCAGATATAAAAATAGTAGCATTAAGGAATCAAAACGGGAAGACAGTATTGCATACGTTCTTACCTTGGTTTGATGACATACATAAGTATGAAAATTATTGCCACGTATAAGCAAATTCCACCAACGGTCAAGTATGCAATGCCTAGGAATTTATTCTTTCCACCAATCCATGTTGTGGTTGAAAGAACCAAAGACTTTTTACCCTCAAACGTATATGTGTTGTAATTGTTCTGTATTACTACAGTGATGTTCTCATTAGCTTCAAGATCACGCTCCAGCTTCCCATATAACTTTCTGAAGACTGGTAATGCTGCAGTTCGCAACCAAACCTGAAGATCCTCTTGCTCACTCATCTGCATGTAAAATACCCCAACTGAATAAGATAACGATGAGTGAGATAAGAGGAATATTGTTAATGAAATAAAAAAGAGGACAAAAGTCTGTACTAACAGGTATGCTCTCGTTAAGTGATCCACCTCCAATTAAACTTCCTTTCTGAAAATTTTTAGGGTAAACTTTTGATCCAAATTTGTGCTTTCTATCACTTGGCCATGAAATATTCTTCCTATTGATTGGTAAAGGTTTGTTCTTAATCGAAAAACCATATGTATCATTGAACAAACTCCAAGCAATAAGGCCACAGGGAATCACGGGTGCATTTGAATTCATATCTTCAGGAGCACAAGTCTTTTTTAAGTCGCCCTTAAAATTTGGGTCACGCAGTTGCTCATCATTTCTGCTTTTTACATATCTGTGAAAACATAGGAAGCTTTCAATACCATTTAAGTGAATATCATCTACTGAAAAAAAGAAGTGATTCTCCTTCAAGCATTGTCCATTCTCGATGCAAGAGTCTATCTGTTAGGAAAAATACTACTATAGAGTAAGAAAAGAAAAAACAGGCATATTGCATGATCTCTTTTACAGTCAGGCTCTGTTTGATTAAATTTCAGAATTGTGAGACGAGGAACGAAATTTCTACATTAATATAATTTTCCTGGGCCTAGACCAGGATATGTTTTAGACACGCTGATGGAGGACTTCAAAATAGAAAACTTATTTCTTCTCGAGTATACATAGACGTACTACTCTAAATAATTCCATGGTGGAAACAAAACTAAGAACTGGACAGTTAAAGCAGATAAGCTTCATCCTGTTCCTGTTATCCACAGATCAATTGGTTTTCATCTCTATCATTATACATCAAAATATTAAGAAAGAGTATGTTTTAAACTTCTTTTCTTTTGGTGTATATGCTCATGCCTAACAAAATTTGCCATCTCTTAAGATCTAAATTTTCCTCAATAACAACTTTAAAGTTTTAATCCTTCAGTTAGTTACATATTTTGTGACTTTTTCATAACTTCCTCAATTTTATAAAAAATACATGTTTAACTTCTTGATTTGTTATCTATTTCCCATTTTGTTTTTGCTGATAAAATTCAACTTTATGTATGTTCTTACTTTTATCTTTCAAGTAGAAAATATTTATGCTTATTCATGAATAAATATGGCACAAGAAGCTTGTGCCCCAAAGACTAGTATACCCTAACTTAAATCACAAAATATCAGTCTATTAAAAGTTCATTTTTTTTCTCTTTAGTCTTTTTGTTTGTGCTTCTTCTTGGGGTTGAAGGGAACAGTCATCCAGGACAACACAGTCCACAACTTAGAGAAAAGAACATACTAAAATTACATCAGAAGAGTGTTTCACTTCAAAGTACACACACAAATTGTCTTTTTATAAGTCTAAAACTTTAATTTGTTCTAATATTCATAATATATAACAGAGCTTTAACTTAAATGAAACAAAATTTTGGACATACCGGCGATGATTCTGGTAGAAATTATTGAGCTGATAATAAACATAGATAGGATGCTTCATTTTCTTGGGAACCTAAAACATTCAGCAAATGAATTCTTGAGGATTAGGCAACACAATATTAACATTTTGGAACAAAAAAGAAAAAAGAAGAAAAAATCAATGTATTTGGACGGGACTTACTGTCAAGATTCTGATGCAGGTCTTGTTTGACTTATTATTCTTGATATATGCAATCCTTTCATGATATGCAAGGTTTGATTGCGTATAATTTGTAGGAATGCAATGCTCATCATACCGATGTACAATTTCCACTACCTGCATAAAACAGAGAATATTTCATGTCAAAATACCATTTGACGGTGAAAAATTAACTCCTAAAAATCATAAATAGATGGATATTCAAGTACTTTCTCTGATGCGGACAATGAGGCAAGGCCTATAGGAATGAAGACGATCCCAAGGAAAATAAACACTGTGACAACCTGAAATGCAGAATATGAGAAATATATTCAACAAGCCATTATTGAAGCAAGGACTTAAAGGGGTTTTGTCAAATTAGCATACCCATTGAGGAGTTAAAATTGGCTTGCAAGCGGGAAGCTCTTGTTGGGTAAACTTCGAATCTACAATACAAAAATATGCCATCCAAATAAATTAGTTTCAGTAAATAAAACTGAAAATATATTAACAGTGAAATCTGTCTTTTAGTCATGAAAATGACTTGTAGTTAATTCCACAAAATAGACAGTACCATCATAGCTATGACAACAACAACCACATAATGAAATTCCAACTAAGAGGGATCTTGGGAGGGTAGAGTATACGCAGGCCTTGCCACTATCTCTCGGAGGTAAGAGACTATTTTAAAAGACTCTCGGTTCAAATGTATCAAACCCAAGTGAAAGAGAAGAAAACAATGAGGAAAAATTTGCAGTAAATAAGAAAAGCATTGTGAAGTCTACAAGAAAGAAATAATAACAATAAGAAATAGTATAATAATTGAAACATAATAAACAACATATGGCAAGAAATAGGGGACAACTAGTATTACGACAGGCACTAACAAGTGTAAATCTTCTCAAAGCAAGACAACACTCTACCCCTACTAACCTTTTACCCTATTACGCGACCTCCACTCTTTTCTATATAGTGTCATATCCTGGGTACTCTAAAGTTGAGCTATATCTTATCTAATCACCTCTTTCCAATACATTTTCGGTCTACCTCTACCCCTTTCTCTTATTTCGTTGGGGCATCAATGCACCTATTCTTCACATGCCCATACAATATCAATCTCACTTTTCTTGTCTTGTCCGCCGCATCAATCTCACCTTCTCTTGGATAACCTCAGAGCTATGAATCATAGTTATTTATAACACAGCATAAACATTCAGACAAAAACTAAGCAAGATGAGAGACAGTAAATCGGAATAATGTAAATATTGGAACTAATAGTTTGGGTATATTTGATTATTAAGCAAGGAAAAACTAACATGATTTTAGTTCGAAATGCACCTCACATTTTAGTTATGGTATCCTCAGAGCCAGACCATATTCCTGGTGATTCTATTTCACTTTAAACGTTGTTATCAACAATTAAATACAAACTGCTATCTCAGCAAGCTACACTACAAAATTGAGAAATACAACGATATTGTTTAATTTTATATAACACTCTTTCTTTTTAGTCCCTTGAAAGAAAGAGCCGAAAACTCTTTAACTATTAACCTTTTGTTTTACCCTTAATCATATGCTTTTACAGCTAAATAGAAATATTATTTAAGATCATGTGTCAGAAGTCAAGCAGAAATATTTAACCAAGAATTGTACTCCATTAAACTTTTACGGTGCATTTGTTCCAATATAATTAATTGTAGGGTTAACTAAATAGGCTTCATTAAACAAAACAATGTAAATGCCCCATATCAGAAATTGAATTTTATAAATACCCACATCTCTACTTTAATGAAAAATGTTTATTTTTCTCAGTTCTACCAAAAAAAAAAAAGATGAATTTTGAAAATCATTTGTAGTAGATAGCATAATACAGAAAAGGGAAAATTGAAAGAAAAAAGAATGGGAGAAGAATTACAAACGGGTTTCCTGGATTTCTTTGAAGAAGATGAGGATCCTTCGCCCATTGTTACGTCAATCTATCCAAAATTAGAAAGGATTATTTAATGTGAAATTGTGAATATTTTCTCTTCTTAGAGAGAAATTAAAGGAAAGGAAAAAGAAATAGGGATGAGAAATTTTCCTTCTTCCCCCCTTTGTTTTTTGTTTGACAATTATTGCATGGCAAAAGGTGGTACGTGAGCGGAAGTCACTGCCTTCCATAGCCCTCAACCCCCACGTACCACGCCAAAATATAATGGTCAAACTCTCTAACTTACTTTGAACATTTAATTATTAATCTTTTAAAAATTAAATTTATATAACTTGAAATTCTATAAAAAGAATTGCATATCAAAACTTTTTATAAACTAGTTACTCTGCACGTATACTGAAACGTGCAATAGAGAGCTTTATCTTCTGTAATTAGATTGTTAAGGAATATATTTTTTTAATCACTTATATAAAAAATATTATTTAAATTTCTTAATATCAAATATAATTATGTATTTATAAATATTTCAAGCACTTGTTACTTATTTCATGCATTATTACAAGGTGCCGCATCACAAGTTACTATAGCTCCCTTGTTTAGTTGCATCCTTAGTAATATGTTGTCCCCAACGATTCATCACACCCCCTTTAATAATAACTCTTGCAATGATAAATCTACATCAAACTCCATCATCTTTGAAAATATTAAGGTGGCTTCTTAAAATACAATGATCTTTGTATTTAAGAGTTTGAAACACTTCCAATACTATTAGTCTTTCAGTATTACGACACTAAAATCTTGATATTTCTAATTTTCATTGTTTTATTAATGCTTCAACTCCAACTATATATATATATATACACACATACTAATTAATAAGCTAGAATGATAGAACACAAAATATATAGGACTTTCGTATTGTCATTGTACATTGAAAGGTTTCACCAAGCAAACATTATCGTTATGCTCTTAGTTCGTCAAACATCTAGGGTGCAGTAACATTAAAAGCACTACCAAATTATAAATATATCTACTAAGTTAATGGATCAGCAAATGATTTTATTTTATAAACTTGAAAGAATATTATATAATTGAATATTTTATTTTAAATAGATATAAAAGAAAAGTGTTATATGAGATATTCTTTGATATATCATTACACAGTTAATAATTGATCTGTGAAACTTAAATTATAAATTGGAAAAATGAAAGAGATGTAGTCCTACAACTTGTAAAAACATGAGTTTATTCATGTTTATAACTTCATTGGTAGAAATCAAACACACTGCTTCTATGGATTTTTTTGCTTAGCCTTAACGGCATATTGTTCATCCAATGCTCCAATATGTTAAGTAGCACCCATCTCCACTTCATTACTTAAAGCTTAACGTTGATACTTTTATACCCTCCGTTGAAATTATGCACAACATTGGTGGAGTATTTAGAAATTCTTCTCGTAATCTTGGGATTCACTTCAACCATTCCATCAACATCTATTGTAATAACTGAAATGCATGCTTCATTGCAGGGTCTCCTGTTGGCTTATTTGAATCATTTATGGCCTTTACTTATTGAAATTGACTCCTTCCAGGTAATTCAAATGCTTGCCTCTCCCAATGAACTTCACACACACCATATAATAATTGTAGGTGTTTGACAACTTTCCTGTATGAACCGTTCGTGCATCATGTAATACATAGGGAGCCAAATTTGGATAATAAATTAGCAAGGATGGAATGACTATCGATACAGTCATCGAAGATTTCACTATGTGCTTTTGAACGACCTACGAAATGTGTTAACCAAGCACTAGTCCGAACTGATGATATAGACACTATTTATATGTATAGAAGTTTTCCATATAACAGACAACATAGTTTTCCTTTTGGGGGCTGTGAATAATCTGCCTATGACCAACTTGTCGCTTCTATTGCTACTGCCCAAGTTGCGTGGACTTTTCACTTTCAATACCGTACTCATATCGAATTCTTTGGAAATACACCATTTTTGGCAAATCCAATACACAAACACCGACACTTTTGAAGAATCTGAGCAATATAAATTATAACCACTGCTATTAAGCAAGTTGTAACTATGGCTTAGCGAACATATATTATAAAATAATAATAAAGAACCACAATGAATATATACTTTATTGCATAGAACATGTTAAATCAATAAGAGTTAGGAAAGAAGTGATGAAAAAAATGAATACTTGACCAAATAATTGTAATACTCAGGGTGTGGTTAAGCTAGTCCATACAACTTTTTATCAAAAGGAAAAAAAAATACTGACATTCTTATTTTTAAGCAAATACTATTTGAGATAAAAAAATATTTACTCAAAGAAAGGCCTTATATGGGGATTAATCCTTAAAAAAAATAAAAAAAAATTGCAATATTGAATTGAAGAAGTAGTTATTATCACAATCTCCTTATTTGCATAACATTTGATTTATCGAATTCTGTGTTGAGTGTGCAGCGGAATACACTCACACAATTGTCACACACGAGAAGGAGAGGAAGAGGGATTTTGATACTTAGTGTTTTTATGGG
>JAOTQJ010000049.1:6987070-7003150 GCA_025642045.1 Solanum sejunctum
TGGATGGATAATCTTGTACAAGATACATGGTCATGTATATATAGGCAACACATATACCACTTGGACCAATCAAGAACTTGCACATACACCTTGACCCCACCTCAAATTATCCTTAAGGACCAAACTTAGAAGAAATGTTGCATTTGGTCTCAAACTTTATTAAATCGAACCAATTAAGGACTTTCGGGGTTTAAGTTAAGTTACGGGTCCTAACATAATGGATATTACATTATGGAGTAAGTCTATCCCATCTTTGACTATTTATTGTGATAATCAAGCTGATATATTTCGGGCTTCAAGTGATTGTTACAATGGCAAATCTAGAGAAGTTCATTCCAACACAATCACATAAGAGGATTATTGGAGGAAAGCATAATATAGCTTCAATCTGTGAAGTCTAGATGTAATTTAGTAAATCTTTTGTCTAAAGGATTAGGAAAAAAGTTAGTGGTGGAAACTTATAATGGGATGGGAATAAAGTTTGTTGTAAATTAGTTGTATTTTGTGGTAACCCTACCTAATGATGTAATCTTGGGTTCAAAGGAAAAATAAGTAAAGTTATAATTGTGAAGCACATCAATAAAATTCTCATTTCTTTAAAAGAAATATAGATAAATAAATAGATGTGCATGATTGAGATTCATTTCTCTTAATAAATCAATAAGACTGATCTCGGTTGGAGTTACTAAAAAAACTCTTGATAGATTTAGCAATATTCCTACAAAACAGAAGAATGCGATTATATTCTCTAAATAAGCCTATAAATCAATTTTGGTTGGAGTGTTTAGGAATACTCTTGATAGATTTATTGATACTTTATTGTAAAGGAGGATGAGATTAATTTTTCTTACTCAAATTCATACACTATTCTGTTGGAGTATGCAAAGTTACTCTTGATGAATTCATAGTACTAAGTACAAATATGGAAGCCACTTCAATAAGATTTTTAGTAGGATAATCTTAAAGCACTCAGTTAAAAGGATTCAAGACACATGGTCGTAAGCTGTCAAAGGATTTCGATTTTCACCAGAACAAAGTAACACGTAGTGGTGGCAAATAAGCGGGTTGGGTAAAATTTGGGCGAGTTGAAAATGGGTCAATACAAAATGGGTAATAGTTCAATCTGCTATATTTTAAATGGGTAAAAATGGGTTGGATAAGAAATGGATTGGGTAAAAATACTATTTTATCCATATTTTAATGAGCAAATAGTACTCTACTTTAAAAATTCAATATAGATAAAATATTTTACTTTTATTTTTGGATGAAGAATATTAAAAAGTATTTTATTTAATTGTATTGTATCATAAAACTAAATTCAACACCCAATGCGAGATTTGACTTTTCAATTGGGATTTCATCTCGATTCCAAATTAATCATAGGACCTAATTTTTAACGAGACCCAACATACAACATTCGACTTGGAATCCAATCCCAACACTCGATGTCATGCACTAAGAGGATACCCAAGGCATGCCCGACATCCAAAGACTATTGCTAGTCTCAAAGTGAACCACTTGGCCTCATTAAAATCATTCAATGAATAACTCTACTAATCATCAAAAGATAAAAGAAACGTAATGAGCACACCTCATCTAGTCTCAAAATAGTATAATATATGAAAAGCTAATATTACAAACTAGCTCAATAAGTCTCAACAATTAATATTTGACTCTAGTCTACAAATTCTCTATCACTATCATATCAAGCAGTGCCGATGACAGACCCATTGCTACCTCAACTCAATATAACTTATCAAATCTAACTCTATAAGCAAGATGAAATAAAATATAATGAATCCTCTGAAGTAATGGAGACTCACCAATCAACTGATACTCAGATCCTCAATGGTTTGCCTATTTACGATCTCTAGTCCCTGTATCTGCATCACAAAATGATGCAGCACCGAATGGCATCAGTACGTGGAATGTACGATATGTAAAATAACTGAATAAAATAGAAACAGGAAGAATAATATAGTGCAATATCAACTTAATATATTATTCATCAGCATGTCCAATATTTATCTAAAGCAAGAATAAAGAGTAGACAAGTAACCCAGTAACCAACTTAAAGCTCATCAACCAACTCAAACTAAAAGGGACTCAGCTCAACTCGACTCAGAGTACTCGATGTGGAAACTTACTGGAGATTCTCTTAATCGACAACAACCACTTATGAGCCAGCGGTTGTACAATAATCACGCTGATGTTACCATAGTCATTCCATACTTTTCTGGTAGAGAACGAATATCATCCACAAAGAATCTGAACTCTAGCATCCTATATTATTTCAGGGACAAACTTGAAAAGGGACTAGGAGATATAATGGTCCACTCCTCCCCACATGGGGCCAGTGTAGGTAATGAGTGCAAGTGGGACTCACTCTTACACATTTTGGTGCTCAATACCCTCCTAAGGCTCAATGCCCATAAGACTCCTCCATATTATCTCAAGTAGCCTCATGGAGGCACTTATCATCTCGTTAACTCAAAACTAAAAGGTCCTCTATTATTTCAATGACTTAAACTCATCTTAATTAACCTAATTCTCAATTCAGGAACTCAAAAGTTCAGGTCATCAATTAGAAAAAAGGTCATCTAGACAGAACTCAATTATGAAGACTTATGGGATCATCAAGCTCAAGTAACTCAACCCCATACTCATATCAAGATTACCATCAACATACTCAAGTCAAGGTTCTAGACTCCATCCTAAGTTTATTGTGCATGCTTTCATAATTTAACATATAGGGTTAAACAATATCTCATGGAAAATATATAATTCAAGAAATCAAATTTATGATGATCATCAACATATGAAAATATATGTAATAGATATAAATTTCAAGAGAATGTCCATGAAAGTAATTCAAGACATGTATGGGGACTCGTGGACTCTCAACTTTTCTAAGACCATCTATGGGGAACATGAGAGCACAATCTCATGCTTTTAGTTTATCCTTTCATACCTAGGATAATATTATCAATAATCCTCTTCAAGAATTTCCTTTGGATTATCCAATCTCATATTCTCCTCTTCTGTTCTCTCAAGCCTTAAGTTTTCAATGACATAGGAAGGACAATGGGGTTTTTAACCCTTTTTACGCTCAAAATAACCTATTTTAATTGTGTATCGAGTTTAGGAGGGGTTGAAAATTGTCCAAGATACCCTTTATAAATTTTTAGAAAAAATTTACACTATGGGTAAGCAGGTTCGCGTCAAGCCACAGTTGTATTTTTTCTAGAAAGTTCTTGAATGAGTTTCCCAGTCTTCATCGAAAAAGTTTGAAAAAATAAGTTAGGGTCCCCGCCCAGGGTACGTTGCAGCCTTGACGCGTACCCTCACTAGTTTAATTTTAATTATGAAAAATTATATTTTTACTCGATTGTATTAAAATTTAATTGAGATTATTTTCCCAATCAATTTTTCCCATTGATTACAAGTCTAGCTCAAATTTCTAAATGGAGCATGGAAAGATGCATTACACACACATCTCTATTCTAGGGGTATTTTGGAAATTTTACTAGGTGTTACATCATCATCTCCCCTTGGGATCACTCGTCCTCAAATGATGAGTAAAGGTGGATATTAAGACACAAATAAACTCAAAATTCATCTCAACATTCACATTTCTCAATCAAACTCTCGACTCTTTCTCTATCATCCATAGACTCTATTCGAATTCAAGAAGAGACATTCAACTAAAGAAAATACAATCAATTCGATTAAGGGTAAGGAAATTTAGCTTAAACATTCTCGTCATTAGGCACAAATTGGTGCGAATATTTTCCTTTCATCTCTTTCTCAGCTTCCCATGCGGCTTCCTCAACGAATTGATTTCTCCACATGACTTTGACTGAGGCTATCTCTTTAGTTCTCAACTTGTGTATCTGATGATCAAGGATTTCGACCAGAATCTTTTCATAGGACAAGCTATCCTTCAATCCAATACTCTCAACTGGGATTACCAAGGCATGGTCTCCCAAGCATTTCTTCAACATCAACATGTGGAACACTTGATGAATACTATCTAACTCGGAAGACAACTCTAACTCATAAGCAACCTTATCAATCCTCTTCACAATCTGATAAGGCCCAATATATTGTGGGCTCAATTTACCCTTCTTCCCAAATCTCATGATACCCTTCGTAGGTGACACTTTCAAGTACACCCAATCATTTACCTTGAGCTCCAAGTCTCTCCTCCTCACATTAGTGTAGGATTTATGGCTACTTTGAGCTATCTTCAACCTATTTTTAATGACCTTAACCTTCTCCATTAACTGACGGACAAGATCAGCCAACCTTCTCTATTAACTGATGGACAAGATCAGGCCCACTCAGCTCAGCTTCTCGAACTTTGAACCACTCAATTGGTGACCTACGCCTCCTCCCATATAAAGCTTCGTAGGGAGCTATTTGAATGCTTGCATGAAAACTATTATTATATGCAAATTCAATTAATGGTAGGTAATCATCCCTGTTCCCTTTAAAGTCAAGAATACAGGCTCTCAATACATCCTCAGTGTTTGAATTGTTCGATTTGCTTAACCGTCCATCTGGGGATGAAAGGTTGTGCTTAGATTCACTTTCGTACCCAATCCTTTTTGGAAGGATTGCCAAAAAAATTAAGAGGTGAATTGAGCTCCTTTGTCCGAGATGATGGACAAAGGAACCCCATGCAACCTCACAATCTCTTAGATGTATAATCAAGCATATTCCTTTGTGGTGTTAGTTATCTTAACTGCTAAGAAGTGAGCCAATTTAGTCATCCTATCCATAATCACCCAAATTGAATCATGTTGGTTTCTAGACCTCGGTAGACTAGTAATGAAGTCTATATTGATTATCTTCCACTTCCATTCAGGAATCTCAAAGTTCTAATCTAATCTACATGGTCTTTGATGCTCAATTTTCACTTGCTGGCACTTTGGGCACTTGGAAACAAACTCAACAATATCGCTCTTCATTCCACTCCACTAATAGAATTCCCTCAAGTCGTGGTACATCTTGGTAGAGCCAAGATGAATGAAATATATAGAGGTATGGGCTTCTGCCATAATTCTTTCTCGAACACCATCAACATCAGGGACGCATAATCTACTATAGTATATCAACACTCCATCACCCCTTTTGAAGAAGACCAATACTCTTTCTTTGTGGACAGCTTCCTTCAATTCTAGTATGGCAGGATCTTGGTCTTGCTATTCTTTCACCTCTGCAACTATGGATAAAGTATACCGGTGTTGAACATTAACTCCTCCTTCATTATTTTTCTCAAGTTAGACCCTGAGCGAGCCAATTAATGCACTTCTTTGGCTAGCTCCTTCTTCCCTTCCTCAATATGGTTGTGCTACCCATTGACAACCTGCTAAGAACATCAGCAACGATGTTAGGTTTGCTTGGATGGTAGAGAATGCTCATGTCGTAATCCTTAAGCAACTCCTACCTTCTCCTCTATCGCAGGTTGATCTCTTTCTAATGGAATACATACTATAAGCTCTTGTGGTCAGTGAACACATCCACATGCACTTTGTACAAGTAGTGACACTAGAGTTTAAGTGCAAACACCATTGATACCAACTCAAGATCATGGGTCAGATAGTTTCTCTCATGAACATTAAGTTTTCTGGAAACATAGGCTATCACTTTCCCTCTCTACATCAGCATACATCCCAATCCAATTCTTAAAGCATCACAATAGAATACAAAGTCCTCCATCTCATCAGGCATAGTTAAAACCAATGCAGTAGTCAGTCTTGTTCAACTCTTGGAAGAACTTGACCTTTTTACTGAGTCAACCTAGTCAATAGTGTAGATAAAGAAGAAAATCCCTCTAGAAATTTGCAGTAATAGCCTGCCAACCCAAGAAAACTACTTATATCAGTTGGAAAGGTCGATCTGGGTCAGTTCTTAACCGCTTTGATCTTTTAATCATCTACTTGAATACCATCAGTAGAGATAACATAGCCAAGAAAGGCCACTGACTTAAGCTAGAATTCACATTTCAAGAATTTTGCTTACAACTCATGGTTCTTAAGTGTTTGGAGGACAATTCTAAGGTGATTTGCATACTCCTCCCCATCACTTGAATACACCAAAATATCATCAATGAACATAATCACGAACATATCTAGGTATTATTTGAATACCCTATTCATTAAATCCATGAAGGCTGCAGGTGAATTCAACATCCCAAAGGACATGACCAAGAACTCAAAATGTCTATATCTAGTCCTAAAGGCAATATTCAGAAAGTCATATTCCCTTACTTTCAATTGATAGTAACCAGATTGGAGATATATCTTTGAGAAACAAAAGGCACCCTGAAGTTGGTCGAACAACTTATCTATTCTTGGGAGAGGATAGTAGTTATTTATTATAGCCTTGTTCATTTACTTATAGTCAATACATATTCTGAGAGATCCATCTTTCTTTTGCACGAATAGAACTGGGGCACCCTAAGGAGAAACACTCGGCCTTATGAAGCCCTTCTCTAAAAAAATCTTTTAATTACTCTTCTAACTTTTTGAATTCAGCGAGGGCGATCCTATAAGGTGGAATTGAGATAGGCTAGGTATTAGGAAGAACATCAAACCCAAAGTGAATCTCTCAACTAGGAGGGACTCCAGGTAGATCCTCAGAAAATCACAATTGGGACTGACTCAAGAGTAAGAGGCTCAACTTCATTTGATTTCACTCGCACGAGGTGGTAGATACAACCTTTAAAGATCATCTTTTTAGCTCTAAGATATAAGATAAAGTTTCTTTTAGGTGCTACTGAATCACCCCTCCATTCTAGAACTGGTGCATTTAGAAACTGGAACTTAAAGAGTCAGGCTGTAAAATCAAAGGTGGCATAACAAGCGGGAAGCTAATCAATGCCAAGAATCAAATCAAAATCAATTATATCTAACTCAACCAAATCAATTATAGTATACCTATGATGAATGGACATTGCACAAGCTCTATAGACTCTCTCAGCGCGAATAGACTCACCCACTGGAGTAGAATCATCGAAGGGTTCAAGAAGACTCTCAAAGGCTCTATCAAATCTACTAGTCAAATAGGGTGTTACAAAAGATAAAATGGCACTAGGATCTAGCAAAACATAACAATCAAGATAAATGACTTGAATCATACCAGTCACAACATCTGGGGAGTTCTCTTGATCATGATGATTACCTATGGCATATAAATGGTTTGTAGCTCCGTTTGTGCCTGATGGAGTACCTCTCTAGTTTCCTGTAGATGGTGGGTGGATGTAAAAGACTGAGCTCGATTAGCCCACTTTGGATAGTCTCTCTGGTAATGCCCTACTTGACCACACCAAAGGCATGTATCACTCCCCTAATGACATTTACCCAAGTGTAACCTGCCGCACTTACCACATGATGGCTTACCCTGTGAACCTTGAGCCATATTTGCTTGTGACTGAGATACATGGGCTCCAACACTCTGAGATTTCTGATCATGTCTGACTCTAGGCGAAAGTGCACTAGCAGACAGTGGTGCTAGAAATCGGTTACCATTCCCCTTTATTCTAACCACATGGTTGTATGTTTTAGCCTTCTTAATTTTGAACTCCTTTCTATCATATTGTCTCTCCTTATCAGCTTATTGCAAATGGTCATCAGTCTCCTTATATCCATATAACTTGCAAGCATAGCTCCCCTCCTATCTCTTTTTGGCCCTCTATTCAACCCACCAACATACATCCCCATCCTTCCCATCATATCAGCAACCATGTTCGAGCATAGTAATATAGTTATGTAAACTTCAACCCATACACTTGCACTATCATAGAGCCCTATTTTAAGAACAAGAAGTCTCTTACCTTAGCTTTTATTCATTCTCTTAGGAAAAAGCTTCCCAAGAAGGCTTCCTCAAATATAGCCCAAGTCAGCACAAGGGTATCCTCTCCTCTACCATTCTTTCATTAGTTGAACCAAAGTATGGCAACACCCTTGAGTTAGTAAGCAGCCAATTCAACCCTATTAGCATCAGCCACATGTATCTCTCGGAACACTTTCTGAAGCTCCTCTACATAGTTCTTAGGATCCTTAGTGGATGCAGACCCTGTGAACTCTAGTGGATTCATCCTCAAGAATTCTCAGACTCTTGATTTGTCATATGCATCCTGTCTACCCGCTCTTTGTCTCACAGTAGGTGCTATGACAGCCTGACCTAAAGTTTAAATAACCTAGCACAGCTCAGCATTGGGACCTCATCTTACAGGGCCTGCTCTATAGGGATAGGGGATGCTACAGGCTCCTCATGTCCTTGAAGCTCAGATAGATTGACATTCTGCCTAACAAGATGTCCTTTACCTCTGACGGCTCTCCTGGGAGGCATAATCATAATTCTATAATGTGCAGGCACGAATTAAAAGAGAACATTCATAGAGCATAACTGTATAGCACGATTTAGAACATGAAAGACGGGAAATAATTCCTAAATGTCCTATAGCCTCAAAATTATGAATGTGGAGCTCTTAGCACTAATAATAAGGACTCTACTAGACTATACTTCATAGACTACCTAGGATACTTGAACTCGTACTCTGATACAAAGTTTTTCATGCCTCAAGAGGGTACCCAAGGCATGACTGGCACCCAGACACTATTGCTTGTCCCCAAGAGAACTCCTTGGCCTCATCATAATCATTCAATCAATAAATCTACTAATCAGCGAAAAATAAAAGAAAAGTAATGAGAACACCCCATCTAGTCTCGAAATAGTATAATAAATGAAAGGCTTGTAGAACAAACTAGCTCAACAAGTCTCAATAACAAACCTTCAACTCTAGTCTACAAAGCCTCTATCACTATCATATTAAGCGGTGTCAATGACAAACTTAAGGTTACCTCCACAAGCTATCATGTCTAACTCTAGAAGCAAGATGAAATAAAATATAATGACTCCTCTGAAGTAACGGAGGCTCACCAATTATCTTACTACTCAAATCCTCAATGGTTCACCTGTTGATGATCTCTAACCCCTGTATCTGCATCATGAAATGATGCAGCGTCGAATGGCGTCAATATGTGGAATGTACTGTATGTAAAATAACTGAATAAAATAGAAACAAGTACTATAGTACAATATCAACTCAACATAGTACTCAATCAGCATGTCAAATGCCTATTTAAAGCAAGAACAAAGAGTAGACAAGTGACTCATCAACCAACTCAAAGCTTATCAACCAACTGAGACTCAACTCAAAGGAACTCAGCTTAACTCATGAAACTTAACTAGACTTGGAGTACTCAATGTGGGAACTTACTGGGAGTTTCTCTGAATCGACAACAACCACTTATGAGGCAGGGATTATACAATAATTGCGCTGATGTTGACATAGTCATTTCGTACTTTCCAAGAAGAGAATGAGTATAATCCACAAGGAATTTGAAATCTATCATCCTCTATTATTTTAGGGACGTAAACTCGAGAGGGGACCATGAGATGTAATGATTCACTCATCTCTTACATTGGACCACCATAGGTAATGAGTGTAATGAGTGCAAGTGGGACTTACTCTTACGCATTTTGTGTTGGATACTCCTCCTAAGACTCAATGCCCATAAGACTCCTCCTTATCATCAAGTAGCCTCATGGAGGCACTCATCATCTCACTAACTCAATCCCAAAGGTCCTCTATTATTTTAGGGACCTAAACTCATCTCAATTAATTCAATTCTCAATTTAGGAATTTAAAAGGCTCAGGTCATCAATTAGGAAAAAAGTCATTTAGACAAAATTCAAGAACTCAATTATGAAGATTCATAGGATCATCGAGCTCAAATAACTCAACCTCATACTCACATCAAGATTACCATCAACATACTCAAGTCAAGGCTCTAGACTCCATCTCTAAGTTCATTATGCATGTTTTCACTATTTAACATATAACGTTGTACAATATCTCATGGAAAATATATAATTCAAGAAATCAAGTTTATGATGATTATCAACATATGAAAATGCATGTAACATATATAATTTTCAATAGAATATTCAAGAAAGTAATTCAAAAAGACATGCATGGAGACTCATGGACTCTTAACTCTTCCAAGACCATCTATGGGGCATGTGAGAGAACAATTTCATATTTTTAGTTTAGCCTTATATACCTAGGATGAAGCTATCAACAATCCTCTTCAAGAATTTCCTTTGAATTTTCCAATCTCACGTTCTTCTCTTCTCTTCTCTCAAGCCCTAAGTTTTCAATGACTTATGAAGGACTTGGGATGGGGGTTTTGACTCTTTTTATGCTCAAATCTATCTATTTTGATTGTATATTAAATTTAGGAAGGGTTGAAAATTATCCAGAATGCCCCTCATAAATTTTTAGAAAACTTTACACTATGGGAAAATGGGTCCGCGACGCGGACCGGTCGTACCACAGTGTATTTTTTTTAAAAAAAATTTTGAACGAGTTTTTTAATCTCCGTCAAAAAGAATTTCGAAAAAACAAGTCAGGGTCCGTGCCCAGGGTGCATCGTAGCCTTTGTGCGTACCCTACTGCTTCGGATTTAATTATGAAACATTATTTTTTGACTCGATCAGTCTAAAATTGGATCGAAACCATTTTCCCACTCTATTTTTTATGTTGATTGCAAATTCGATCTCTGATTTTCAATAGAGCATGGGAAGATGCGTTATGCACACATCTCTATTCTAGAGGTATTTTGATAATTTTACTGAGTGTTACACTCGAACTGAGAGGGGGTCAAGTGTTGGAGTGGGATAAAAAAAATTTAAAATTTATTTTTTAAAAAAACATTCAACTGTCAATTTTTCTCATATTGATTTCATTCTTATAACCTTAATTTGTATGACCCCCTTTTAGAGCCTACAAGGGGAGGTTGAATTCCAAACCTTTTTTCTCGAGCATACCCATTACCAAAAAATATACATCACTTTGGGACATATGCGCATAGCCACCGCGGTTCATTCTATTGAGTTTTCTAACTGTAGCAAGTTTTTCAACTGGATTTATAATATTTATAATAAAATTAGAATTTTTTATAAAGAAAAAAGTTTTTTCAAAATAAAAAATTGATTCTCTTTGGTGGTGGAAGGATGGGGCTTGAGGGCTTGTGGAGGGATCGTAGTATTAGGTGGAATACGAAAATAATTATAATTTGTAATTGAAGAAGAGTTTTAACAAATATTTTTCTACTTTTTAGAGGTAAATTCTTTTTCTAAAATTTGAATAAAATAATTTTTTAAAATTTATATTTTCAAAATATTTAAGTGCACAAAACATAAAAAATTAGAAAACATAATCAATTTGAGTGAGAAGAAGTCAGAAGCTTAACCCATTTGATTAAATCATAGTTAACCCATATTTTACCCATGAACATCCATATTTCTATAGGTTGAATATGGATTTAAACCCATATTTTACCCATGTAAAAAAAATCATTCACCAAAACTACTAAAATATGGGCGGATTGGGCAGGTTACGAAAATATGGGTTCATTTGCTGGCACTAGTAACACGTGTGGAGTATTTTTCTACTTTATTCAATGAACCAGTTAGTTCAAGATTTATTCACTAAGTAGTCAATGATTTAAAAAGCTCTTCACTATCTAATGGTTCAAGTCCAAATGATACTATTATTGATGTATATTGCTAGATTAATGTCTCAAAATATTTTTTGATTTTTCAAAGAAATTTTCTTGAAACAAGTGAGGGATTGTAAGGTTTAGTGTTTCAATTAATTTTTAAAATAAATTCATCCGGTAAAAGTTTTGACAAAAGTTTTGATTTTGAAAATTCACCAAATATATGAATGTGAATTTTAACATTCATTTTTCTGACATTATAGGTTCTTGCAAGATACATGAATTCTTTTTTGAATTCATGATCCTATATTAAATATAATTCTAATTAAACTCTTTTCTTTCAAAACTTTGTCATACTATGAAGATCTGAAAAAGAGTGATGGAGATGAGGGTGAGAAAAGTAGTGTCTATATCAGAGAATCAGTGTTAATTCATACCAGGGCGGTCGACTACTGAAGCAATTCATCTTGTTCGGACATTAGTGGAGAAGTATAGGGAAAGGAAGAAGGACCTTCATATAGTATTCATTCATCTTGAGAAGGCTTATGACAAAGTTCCAAGGGATGTCCTATGGAGGTGTCTAGAGGTGAAAGGTGTCCCAGTGACATATATCAGAGTAATAAAGGACATGTACGATGGAGCCTCAACTCGGGTAAGAACGGTAGGAGGAGACTCATAGCATTTTCCTGTTAAGATGGCACTTCATCAAGGATCTATGTTGAACCCTTTTATGTTTTTCTTGGTGATGGATAAGCTAACGCGATCTATCCAGAAGGAGGTTTCATGGTGTATACTATTTGCAGATGACATAGTACTGATTGATGAGACTTGGACCACAGTTGATGATAGGTTGGAGGCTTGGATACATACCTTGGAATCGAAAGAATTCAAATTGAGAAGAACCAAAACAGAATACTTGAAGTAAAAATTCAGTGTTGTAAGGGATAAAGTAGACATTGATGTGAGACTTGCCACTCAACCTATCCCTAAGAGAAAAATTTTAAGTATCTAGGGTCCATCATCCAGAGTGGTGGCGATATCGACGATGATGTCACACATCATATTGGGGCAGCATGGAATAAATGGAGGCTGGCCTCTGGAGTATTGTGAACCAAAATGATACCACCTAAACTCAAAGGCAAGTTTTACAGAATGGTAGTTAGAACATCTTTGTTGTATGGGGTAAAGTGTTGGACAATAAAAAAGGCACATGTTCAGAAGATGCATGTCACAGAGATGAGGATGTTAAGATGGATGTGTGGTCACACCAGGAGTAATAATATTAGGAATAATAACATTTGGGAGAAACTAGACGTGGCTCCTGTGGCGGATAAGATGAGGAAAGCGAGACTATGATGGTTTGGACATTTCCAGAGAAGGAGTGTTGATACTCCTATTAGGAGGTATGGGTGGTTGATTTTGGGAGTGATATGAAGAGGTAGAGGTAGATCAAAAAAGTACTAGGGGGAGGTGATCTGACAAGATATGGAAAAACTTGATCTCATCAAGGACATGACATTAGATAAAAAAGAGTGGAGGTCACGACATAGAGTAGCAATCTAATAGGTAGGGTTAGGTGGATGCATGGTCTTGGGGTATAGTAGGGTTAGGTGGAGGATGTGTTTTTTATCATGTATTCTTATTATTGGTCATATATGTGTTAGTTTTATCATATTTACATACTGTCATATGCTATTCATTACTAGTCGTTCTTTCTGTTCCCTTTCCTTTCCTTTTTGTCCTATATTGTTCTTTCTGAATATGGGTTTTGAGATAAGAGTTCCCAAACAATAACCTCTCTACTTTTATGATGTAGTGATAAGGTTTGCGTATATGCTATCCTTCCTAGACCCCACTTGCGAGATTTCACTGGGTATGTTGTTGTTGTTATTATTGTTATTGTTGTTGTTGTTGTTCTTTCAAACTTTTATCCTATAAATTATGTTATTTTTCTTTAGAAAGACATCACTTCAACAAGCAATCAAAAACACTTTCTCTTGAAAACATTTGAGAGACATTAATCAAAAGGTAAAATCACTGATTCAAGAATAGAAGAGCAGCATTCTTAAATTATACTTGTTTTGTGTCTTAGTTGAATCCTGAAGATAGAGTTGTCATTTGTTCTTTTGTTTGCTCATGGGAGAGACCCCAACTATCTTCAATAAACGTATTAACATGCCTCTAAGCCAAACAAGTTCGTAGTTAGAATTTCTTATTTTATCATTATTCTTATTCTAATAAGATTGAAAGTTGAAGCTCGTATAAGTATGAGCAAATTTTGAAGAATCTCTCTTTTGACGAAACTAAATAAATATTTCCATTTAAACTCTCGTAGTTGTAATCTATTGAAAACTACACTATCTATCTTGTGTTAGTTTTTCGTAAGTTCTAATTAGTTGATTAATCATAATTGATGTGCTATCACAATTAAATGAATAATTGAAACTATTTTTTTAATCTGTCTCTTCAGTTTTTGAAAATTTATAAATTTCTTTCATCGAATCTTTAGTTTCTTCTTGTTTTTTTCCCAAAGGTTAAGTATGTAGTAGGGGTGTACAGAATCAAACCGTAAATCGCACCAAACCGACAAACCGAGTCAACCCGAAAAAAAATTCAATTGGTGGGTTGGTTCGATTTGGTTTGGTGTCGACGAAAAAAATTCGACTATATTTGAGTTGGTTTGGTTTTGATTTTAAAAAACCAACCCGAGGCCAAATCAACCCGACATTATATATATATATTTAATGGGCGCTCCCAATTTTCCCTTTTCCCTTCTTTCTCCCCAAGTCCACGCTCCATCTCCTTCATTTACTTTTCTCCTTCTCGACCAGATCCCCAAAATGATGCAACCAAAAACTAGGTCTAGCCAAGCGTGCTCTTGTCCACGGCGCCTCCCACGATGGATTATCCCCCACACGTGTCCCTTTTTATCAAAATTGATCCGTTGCCCTAAACCCTACATCTTTATAATACAACTTCTCGATGTTTTAGGGGGAGAGCGAAGAACAGAGAAACGTTAATACCTAAAAGCTAATACCTCCTCTTCTTCGTCATCATTAGTTCGCCCCACCAAAAAAGGTAATACCTAAAAGCTCTATGCCTGTTTATTCCTATTTAAACATGGACGTATAGATGTAGGAAAAGTGACCATGGTGTAATAACTTCTTTTCTGTTTGTTCTGTTTGATGGTTGTTGTATTTGGATGGATCCATAGTTGTGTTCTGTTCTTATCGCTTGATAAAACATTTTCAACCTTGTTTAAGTATTGAGGTTTCAGATTCAATGATGATTTCATGCTTCTGATTTCGCATTTGTTGTTTCTTATTTGAGCTTTTCAAATATGTGATGTAAAAATGATTTACTTTCGTTATTCATATATCAACAGTCAAGTCTCTGATGTAGGTTTAAGTTTTCTGTTGAAACAATTTCGAAATCATGAGTATGTGACGCAAAATTTGTATCTGTCCGTCTTCGTTTTTGGTTTTGATCTTGTCCCAACCTATATTCATTTGATAAGTTGTCTTCTAATAAATGTATCTTATTTTCTTTAGTCCATGTTTGAATATGAGTTGTTGGCTAATGTTCGAGGTCTCGTTACAGTTTGCCTTTGGAGTAACATCTTTATGTTTTGAAGTCACAAACAAGGATACATACAGTTTATTAGCGTGCTATTTAAGTTGCTTTTTCTGAAGTTTGAGTTGTGGGTTATCGGATAACGGTCTTGATCTTGTTCATGCCGAGAAAGCTTGCCTTCATGCTTGTCCTATTCTTTGCTTATGAATCTGAGTCGCTATTGGTGTGATAATTACGTAACTCTCAGTCATGTCTAAATTGAGGCTCTTTCTTTAACTCTGAGTTTTGAACCAGGCATGAATCATTTGTGTTTTTCCATGAAGTAAGGACCTGTTTCAGTCTTGTACGTTTATTGTACCCGAATTTTGAACCAGGCATGAACGTATGAGACAGATGATCAAAACTTGTCCATAGAAAATTCGACGAATTGATTGTATCTCCATTACTCAATACCAAATTTCCATCATCAAAAAGTGTTGCTACAACTTGGGAACTGTTAAAATTTGTGGTGAAGTTGATGTTTGTGGACCAAGTTATGTTCCTAGTACCATTGAGGAGTACTAAATTTCCATTTTCAATCTTGAATTGTGCAAAATCTATTTCATATATGGAAACTGGTGTCTCTCTATTGGCAATTTGTTTAGTTATTTGTTTGTACTCAACTTCTTTTCTGTTTGTTCTGTTTGATGGTTGTTGTATTTGGATGGATCCATCATCTTTATGTTTTGAAGTCACAAGCAAGGATACATACAGTTTATTAGCATGCTATTTAAGTTGCTTTTTTTGAAGTTTGAGTTGTGGGTTATCGGATAACGGTCTTGATCTTGTTCATGCCGAGAAAGCTTGCCTTCATGCTTGTCCTATTCTTTGCTTATGAATCTGAGTCGCTGTTGGTGTGATAATTACGTAACTCTCAGTCATGTCTAAATTG
>JAOTQJ010000049.1:7003250-7013627 GCA_025642045.1 Solanum sejunctum
TTTAGGACTCAAGAAGCTAGTAGGCGAATCACCTATTTGCTTACCTTAAATTTGCTAGCTAAATGGAGACGAGGCCCGACATCAAATTTGTCCAAGTCCGATTATGAATAAAGTCCATGTTAATAGTGTAAATTTAGCCCATATTTTATCATCATAAATAGACAATACTTAAAGCACAAGATGAATAATAGACATTCCCAAGCACATCACAATCCACTTGACTAATTGGGGCCATACCACGTGAAGGGGAATTAGGAAAATGGGCAGCCAAGGCCCATCAACTTTGAGACCCATTTAGGCCCAAGCATGAGGGCCAAGCTGCTGTATCACCACCTTAATAATATGAGGCTTAAACAACACAAGAAAGTCGGCCAAAGATTCCATTAAAAAGGCTTACAAGTAGCACCTTTAAGTCATTCTTAACTTGGAAAAAAAATCAGCTTTCACAAAATTTCTCTCTACACTTTCTTAACCTAGCAAAGCATCCACAAAGAGACTTTTAGGGTTCTTGGAGTATCCCTACACCTTGAAGGTAATGGTAAGTAAGCTTACTTATGTGTTTAGTATGGTTTTCTTATGAAAAACAAGAGACTATGTTGGTTATGTTTTTGCTGAAATTGTTGGACAGCATGTGTTCAAAAAGTTGTTGTACATTTTTCTTGTTTATTTGGAAGCTTTTCTGTTTTTGGTTGGATTGATTATGAAGGGAGGCTATTGTTATTAATGAGTATTGGTCCTATAAGGATGTATAGAGGCTGCTGCACCATTTTTACATTCCGCGAAAGTGAGTTCTTGTGTGATATCATAATTGCGCTCGTAATAGAAACTTGTGGGCTGATAGATTAATAACTATGGTCTCACGTCCTCCGCACATGTTGAGTATTATTTATAAACTATAGTATGACTGGTTTTATTTATATACATGGTTCGGACTATTTGGTTAAAGTTGGAACAGATTTGGAACTATCGACGTTGAAATATAGTGAAGGGATGTAACGTTATGCCGCCTATTTGTATGTTGCTTAAAATTATTTTGTATTGTACTCTGCGGGCTTTTGTAAGGCCGTTATGGCACTAAAACAGGCTACACATGATATGTATATGAAAATGTGTATTAGAAAAATTGAGTAGGGGCGAAAAGGTTAAAAGAATATACTCGGGTTTATAACTATCCACTTGCTGCCTGTATGTTATTTTTTTATGAGATTGGACTGCTAATATGTATCTATTGGCGGATAATGCTAGTTTAATCACCTACTATACTTTATATAAATATTTAGAGTAAGTTAAGGTTATCTCGGGATAATAGCCAGGTCATGCAGCGAGGTATGTAAGGCTACTTGATTTCGTATTATTTGGCATGAAACATAGATCCCTCCTTGGCACATAAAGGCACTTACCAACTCAAACACAACTATTAACCATGTCTCAACTATGTCACATGTTCAGATGCTCCCATACATAGTCACCTTCAAATCTGCATACTTACCTGGATACCAAGATATACGAGTTTGTTCTACTAAATAAAGTTTATGTATTGTTCTACCTTCTATGCATTTCATTATTTGTGTAACTTCCTACTTTCATTATGATGTTGTCTTTTGTGATTATTTACGTGTCATATGTTGTACCCACAATCCTGAAGCTCAAATATTACGACCACCAAAAGAATCATCTCAAAAGTAATTGAAAGATAGAGTAAAGTATATTGCTTATGGATAGGTAGTAACCCAAGGGGTTAAAGAATCACCTAGCCAGGGTCGATCCTATCATGTGGGCTAGCCTAAGGGGTTAAAGGAAAAGCCTAGCCAGGGCCGATCCCTATATAGATTTACCACTGATCAGCTGGTCATTTATATTACATGATGTGCACAGATTATATAGTAAAGACAAAGTAATAAAAAGAACATAAAGTACATGATCCCACAGTATGACTAAGGGTGGTCTCTTATCCTACGCCAGTGCATAGTTTTATTTGAGTTGTTACTTCATATACAATATTTCCTCCCTTACATATTCAGTACATTATCCCTTACTGACGTCCCTTAAGGGGGACCTGCATTTCATGTTGCAGGTACAGGTGCTAGTAGATCTCCCCAGTAGGAGTACAAGATTTTCAATTGTTGTTATCAAGCTCTAGGTTGCTTCGGAGCTTTGCGTGTCTAGAGCTTATATTTTTGTGTTTTATAGTTAGTCAAGGCGAAGCCTGTCCCGACCCTTAGCAGATACTTTTCCTTATCTATACGCTTTGTAGACGATATAAATTAAAGTGTGGTCATGTTTCATACTTTAGACAACGTGACCCCAACGGCCTAGTCATATGCATTTTCTTTTAGCTTATTATCACTGTTTATTTTCTTAAAGGCATGTCAAATGTAGAAAATCCCTTATAATATGTATAGAAAGCGCATGGATACTGGTTGTTTCTTTCGAGCCTTATCGGCAGCGCGTGCCAGTCTGCCCTAACGGGACTTTGGGCGTGACTGTCACATAAATCGAACCTAAAAATAATTTCTAGGCCCGTGGTAGCACGAACTTTCGCCACTACTACTACTTATGTATAAGAAATTAAGGTAACAATTTTTTGTCGCAGCTACATGCTTGAGCAACTTTCGATTGTCCTGCCTGCTTCAACTGCCTGTTTCTTCACCTTTATTATATGACCAGTACAAAATATTTCGTGAGCTTTTGATTTTAATTTTTTCAATGTTGTTGCCTATTGAGGTGTCTGTTTCAATTACTTCATAATATTTCTTTAGTTGCTTCAATTATAATTTGCAATAATTTTTAAAATATAGATAAAAAATCTATCTATATCACATAAATCGAGACTAAAAAATAATTTATATTGGCTGCTGCTTGAGCATCTTTCTGTGAGCCAATAAAAAATAATTTATGGGCTTTTTAATTTAATCTTTTCAGGGCAGTTGTGTATTGACATGTCTACTTTAACGACTGCATAATATTTCTTTAACTATTTCAATTATAATTTTACAATATCTTCTAAAATATAT
This sequence comes from Solanum sejunctum, assembly GCA_025642045.1. Classification (NCBI taxonomy): domain Eukaryota; kingdom Viridiplantae; phylum Streptophyta; class Magnoliopsida; order Solanales; family Solanaceae; genus Solanum; species Solanum sejunctum. The sequence continues at coordinate 7,006,265 of JAOTQJ010000049.1, forward strand.
AGGAAAAATCTATTGATGTCACATAAATCGAGACTAAAAGATAATTTATATTGCAGCTTTCGGTGAGCCAACAAAAAATAATTTGTGCACTTTTTAATTTAATCTTTTTAATGCAATTGTGCATTGACGTACTTCATAATATTTCTTTATCTACTTCAATTATAAATTTACAATTATCTTTTAAAATATATAAAAAAAAATCTATCAATATTCTATAAATAAAAAAAAATATATATATTGGCACAGACATTCGCCACTATTTTATATATTTCATAAGAGACATTGGTATCTTGAGTGGGGCATATTCACATCATAATTTCCTGCAACGTCCCTGTACGCAAGTCGCCTTCTCTGTCAAAATTTGAATTGGAATTACCTGCATCTCTCACATAACCCCTTCTCACCCCTACTCCTCTCAAACGCCCCTACCCCCGACCCCCGACCCCCGACCCCCTTTTTTTCTTTCTTTCTTTGTTTTCCCTCTCAAACTCATATAACCCTTGAAGTCAAGCCACTATCTTTTCTTGCAACTTCAAGAACTGACCATTTTCAGTTGTGGTTCTTGAAAACAAAGACCCCTTTTTAGTCTTTGCCCAACTATTATTGAAAACAGAAGTGTTTCCAAACTCATTCTTTTTTTTTTCTTGGTAAAAAGAAAATGGGGAGTTGTTTGAGTAAGAAGAGCACTTGTTCTTCTCCTCCTCCTGCACTTGCAAAACAAAATGAAAAAACCCTCGTAGAAAAGAAGAAAGTAGAGGGACAAACAGTGAGAAGAGAAATCTTTGTTATCAAACACATGATAAGCCATGAAGAAGGGTCTAAAGACCAAAAGGATAATTTCAAGAAAGCAACTGAATCTGCTAAAATTTCCAACAGTAACGGGGAATCAGCACCATGGAGGAGGACTTCAAGTTGTACCAAGGAAGAAGTTGATGCTATTTTGATACAATGCGGGAGGCTCAGCAGAAGCTCATCCCCCAAAAAAGGTCTTCCTTTTTCAGGTTCTGGTGAATCTTGTGATAATACCAATTTCAATCTCAATAGAAGTAGAAAGTACTCTTATTCCAAGAGAAGTTGTGATTTTGACAATGAAAACGGAAGTAATGGCAGCAGAGGAGGGAGCAGAAGGGTGAGCAGATCTCCTGTTAGAAGATCTGAATCACCAACTAAAGTTTCCAATTGTGCTAATTTAGCTTCTACTGATGCTAATGGGGTTAGTGTTAGACCAGGAAAGATGGTTTCTGTGCCTGCTACTGTTTCATCTCTTATGGTGGATAAGAATGCTGAGCTGATTTCTACAGCTGCTATTCAGAGGGTTCAAGTGAAGAGAAATGTAGGTGCTGCGTCTCCTCGTGCTAGGTCCCGGTCAGGGTCCCCGACAAAGATGAATCTGAAGGCATCAACCGAGAACATGAATTTTCAGCAGCAGCCCTTGTACCTTAGCCGCAGCAATTCCAGGAGAAAAGAAGATTCTCCTTTCAGAAGAAATCCTCCGAGAGAGATTGATATCCCTGTGGTCACTGAACCAAGGTCCTCCTGTATTCAGGTTGGCTTTTCTATTCATGGATTTTCTAATGATTGCACATATTAATTATTTGACATGAATATGGTATGGTTCAAATGCAGAAACTGAATGCTGAAAATATGAACAATGGCAAAGTTATACAAGGAACTGAGAAAAAACTTGGCATCAGCAAAGCAGCTCCAGATTACGGCCTTACAAATGTTTATGGCAAAGTCAAGGAGCAGCAGCAGCTCCAGGAGGCTAAAGCACTGAGAACATTTGCACGGGATGCTGCAGTGGATGTGGCTGCTGTAGGATTCGAAAGCCTAGTGCCCCAAGGAATGAGAAGAAGCAGTTCGTCGAGGCTATCCCAAGACCTTGACTTTAATCTTAGAGTTCAGTCAAATCCTACTCTATCATATACTGAGTTATTGCTCGAGGACATTCAAAACTTCCATCAAAAGAGCAGAAACCCTTCATTTTCACTTCCACCTTGTGTAACAAAAGCTTATTCAGTAGCGGAGGCAGTTGGTGACTTCAACTCAAGCACTAGTTCTAATCTATCCAGTGCTTTCTCTGAAGACATAAGAAGCCGCACCACAGACGAGCGACTGAACAAGAATAACAGTGCTTCTTTAGGAACCAATCCTAAGGGTAAAAACGGGTTAGAAATAAAGGTCCCATACGTGGAGTCTGAGGTTGCTCTAAGTGAAGACTTAATGGAGCATCCCAGAAGACAGAAGTATGCAACCTTGGGAAGGGGAACTGATGGAGGTCCAATGGAAGAACTAGAATCCTCAGAAAGCAACAGTGTTGTTGGTTATCAGCAACATAAGCTTTCCCCTTCCTTACGAGAACCAAATTCAGCTGATTCAATTGATTCTTGGGCTCCTCCAAAATCTTACAGTAGGCTGTATATGAATCCATTAGCCTTTCAAAAGTGTACAGTATCTAATTATGTCCCTGATATGGATGAGGGTAAAAGTAGAGCGACTGCAAATGAGAGGGATACCGACAATCAGCAACATGGAATAGTTCGCAACAGCAGTAAGCCTAGAGTACTTCACATAACACCTGTGGCAGCAGCAGCTGCTTCAACTTATTAGAATATGCAGTTTATTCGAGGATTGATATGTTGCTGTTGTGATTACAACCTTTTCATCTGTGTTTAGAGAATCATCATTTACATAAGTAGCTGTTTTGTAGATATTCTTGTAAGTTCTCTTGACAGACATAATAATGGAGTTTTGCATTTATACAGCTTTCAATCTTGACACTAAGATATTGGAATAGGCAAAAATACATATGTTAAACTTAATGCTGTGGTAACATGAGAATTCTCTACACAAATCTAACATTTACAATGTTAATATTCCTGGACATTTTATCCAAGAGAAGTTTCTCTACACACCTAATGAGATAATACAACCAACTTGAAATCATCTCCAAGCAAGTCCCAACCTGCATATTAACCAATGTGTGTTTCTTGTAGGGCCTTTCTATAATCTTGAAATATTTTCTATACAGTGTATGTCTCTTCCATAAAATGTGACTTTCTTCTCCAGGCACAAGGAGGATCAGTTGACTGCCAACTATATTATTTGGTGTCTCTTTTGTTATTAACCATGTATATTGCAGCCACTGTGACAAATGCTCCACTTAGTTGCACAGGTGTGAAGGTCTCATCTAGATATAGGAACCTGTATCGGAGTTGAAATAACTTAGGCAGATCCAAAAGGAAAGAATACGGAGACCGAAAAGTGAAGATAGAAACCAAATCAAATATATTCTGCTTTGAACAATAGTACGCAATATTTTTTTTTCTTAGAGAAGTTGCAAGTCACCAATTTATTGAATGAGATCAAAATAACTTCATCAGCTTTTTCAGGAATTAATCTTCTCATAGGAATCTTACCCAAAAACTGATGCAAACATTGGAGTTAAAAAAGTAAGTGAACTGAGCTTTGTCAGGCTACCTGCAAAGCTTAGGCTAGTCAATTTGGTTGTAACTTACAAAAATAAGGCATAATGCACAATCAGGGACCTGAATCTAACCTCTTGTTGCATTGTAGAAGTATACACCATAGCTTATGGCACTTCCAAAGATTGAGCTGTACAGCAAAGCCAACAAGTCACTTGATGTAAGTTCCAGCGAACTCCCACTAATGATAGGTTCATGATTGAGCATTGAGATAGCCACCAGAGGAAGTCCCCCAATAACCATATGCTGTAAATTGAGGTGTCTGAAGTTAGCATTGCAGTTTGAGCATCAAAAGTGTACTACTATTTTATGGAACCATGTACTTGAAGCATACTTTGTTTCCAGCCATGCTACCATTGATTTCAACATTAGAAGTCAAGTAATACATAACTAAGCCCATTGCTAATTTTTGGTTAAATCTATAAAGCCAAGGAGCTGTAATTGGGAACAAAAAACCAATTATACTGTGACGTCTGATTTGATGACACACTAGAATTCTTAGTTATTCACTATGACAAATCTGATATATGATATAATAAACTTCAACTCAGGGGTTGGCCTGGTGGTAATTGACTTGAGCCTTGGAGTTTGCTCCCTTTCAAGGTCTCAAGTTCGAAATCCACTGGGTGCAAACAATTTCTGAGGGCCATCGGACTGGGTAAAATCTGAATTAACCATGGTGCACTTGCGGGAAACTCCTTGCCGAGGGCCTGTGCACCCCCGGGATTAGTCGAGTCTCCAAGAGACTTGGACACCCGGTGCAAATAAAAAAAAAAAGTTATACGACTTACCCATCCAGTAGCCATGACAGGGTCCGAGTATTTAGAAACCCAACGGACCATTACTGTGCCGACAGCCATGCTTTGTGCTGCAAGAAACATCCACCACTCTCCACTTCCCCAGAGCGAAAAGTTGCTATTATCAAAAGAGAGAGTAGGTACCTGTACAATCAACTCAGTTATTTCAAAGCTGTATTAGTTAATGACAAAAGGCTAATACTCCTCGTATTGCATTTTATATGGAACTCCTCCCTTTTTAGTCTGTTCAAAAAAAGATAACACATCTATCTGGAAACTTCACTCTAAGCATCCTACTTTACTTTAATTGACATGCCTTGAAACAAATGAAATGTCATGGCAACGTTTAAAACTTCTACGGGTATTTCTGTTATAAACCACAAGTCTTTCTCTCTCTCTTAAACCTTGTGAAGACTAAAACACCACCATATAAAAATGAAATGGAGGGAATAGGATTTATGTCAAAGGTTTTCTTAAATTAGATTTAAGCGGGCATTTAACCATGTTTCATTGAAAAAAGTAGTTTCTGTTTTGAAAGTGAAAAATGATATTTGAAAATATGGGCGGGGCTGGTGTACTAATTGGAAAAACAAATTTCTGTTAAGGACTGTACTACTTTCAACAGGTTAAAAACTAGTAAATAGAGAAATGACGAAAAGAAATATTGCTGCAAACACATTAAAATCATCTCATCGTCATTAAGGGAGAACGGATTTGCTTGTAAACAAGCGTACGCACATGAAAAAAGAACTAAACACAGCAAGAGTTGTGTCAACATGCATAAAAATGAAAACATATAGCATATAAATATAGAGACCAAGGCAGGACCGTTAACATGTGAGGGTACCAAGGCACTCATAGGTTTTGGTTAAAAATATAGACAACACACGCACATAGACACACACACACACACACACAACTCTTAAAAAATTTGTCTATCTATGTGAAGGTGGCATCCACAATCAAATAGCATGCAATGGGTGGACTAGTTTAACCACTGCCTCTCAAGGCCTTCCTACACTTGCCATTCAAAATCACATCGCCATCTATAGCAGAATTTTATGATCCTTTTTCACTTTGCTATGGGCCTACACAAGTAGTCAATGACCCTCTTCCTTTTTCCTTTTATTTTTCTTTTGCCTTTATTTTTCTCGTTGATAACCTTTATTAATCTTTTACCCTCTAGAGTACATCTAGTTGGCGTTGCTTCCAATTCCTCTTCTAAAGGTTAATTTTTTTTTAAAGGTTCATCTAAAGGTTAAATTTAGCAGTTCACGTTCTTGCAGATTTGTTATATTGTGTTTAATATGCTTTTGCTCAGTTAAATAATATTTCCAACCCTTTGTATATATGTTGTTGCATACTGATATAGGCAATAACAACAACATAACCAACTCCCGCCTCAAAAGAGAAGTTATTTGAAGCATGGATGCAAGAAAAGATGACAACAAAATATCTATAGATACAAGGCAAATAAAATTAATAGATAGTAAAAACACTGAAGAATAAGAAACTACGTGCCTATTAAATACTATTACTAATAAAGCGGAGAGGAGATAGGGCTAGCCCCCAGCCTATCCCACCTAAAGTTTGACAACACTTACCGTGCTCCGTATAACTTCGTTCTTAATCGTATCTCTCCTAGTATGACGACACATCCAGCCGAGCATCCTTATCACCGTAAACTCATCTTCTGACTTTAGGTGTTCTTGACTGGCCCATAGTTTGCCTCATATAACAATATTGGTCTAACAACCAATTTGTAGAACTTGCCTTTAAGCCTTGGACACATTCTTATGGAACAAACCCTAAATGCAAGCCTCCATTTCACTCACCCCGCTCCAATACGACATGCAACGTCATCATCAATCTCATTATCTCCTTTGTTATGACGTAAGATGCTTGAAGCTTTGTCTCTTCGGTATGACTTGCACATCGATCTTCGCTTCCATTTATGGCTCATGCATTACGTGACTGAACTTTCACTCCAAGTACTTTGTTTTAGTCTAGAATAACTTGAAACCTTTAAACTCTAAGGTCTTGTCTTCAAATTTCTAACCTATTGTTAACTACACTGACGTATGTCTCGTCAATCAACACGTGTCATCTGCGAATAACTCATTGACTGATCACTTTTGATGTAATAATAACTTCAAAATGTAGTTGAAATTTATTGTTAGTCACTATTAGTTCTCTTAATTCATTGATTGTCTAGCAAGTTTGCATCTTCTTCACGTAAGATTATTATAAGTATTTGAAACGAAGTATGAAAACAGGTTTTTTGTCCTGAAGCTAAATTTGCTTTTCTTTCTAAAGAATAAAAATAATATTGAAACATGCCTTGCTTTTTTATCATGATTGATGAAACTTATGAAATGATTGTTGCTGCTTTAATTGATTTATGTATCTATGAAGGCTTTTAGCAGTTGAACCAATGTTATCAAAGAAGAAAAGTACAAAAAAGCTGTAAGGTCCTTAGGGTCGTTTAGTTGGGAACAAATTATCCCGGGATAAGTAATTCTGGAATAAGTTATCCTGGGATAAGTTATTCCACCATCTATATGGGATAAATTATCCCACCACTAAGGCAACACTGATGGAATAAAAAATCCAATGACTATTTAATAGCTCCAACCAAACATGAGATAAAATCCTAGATTTTATTCTGGAATTATTATACTTTAGTGCTTTAAGTGCAAAGCGCAAATAAAGTCAAATAGCAATTGTTTAGTGTTGCCTCTTTAGGATTGTGCTTCGGAGTCTCAACACTGAAGTGCCAGCTAAGCAAGGCGAAGCGCTCAACATGTTCTGTGCCTCGCTGCAGCACAGTTGCCTTTGACAACACTGGGTTGAACTTGAATATATAAAAATGTAAAACCATTTTGATAAGGTTGAAATTGAGACAGTACCACAAACTGTTTGAGAAAAGGTTGAATTATATTCTTTATATCTTTTCAAGCATCATTAGTCGCACTTGTTGTTCCTACCTACCTACCTACTTTTTATTTCATTTCATTTCGTCATATCTGGTCTTTCTGCTTATGGGTTTTGAGCTGAGGGTTTTAGGAAACAGCCTCTCTA